>JACEEZ010021684.1:42500-137500 GCA_016584305.1 Chionoecetes opilio
GAAACCATTATTTTAATTTGGCATTTTGATGACTTTCTCATCTAATTTCAATTCGTTACTTTGATTTGGCGTATTTTTATAACAATACTTGGTGATTTGGCATTCTGACAACATCGTCACTTATTGCAATTATTAGTGATGAATACGTCACTTTGATTTGGCATTCCGATAACCTGGTCACTTGATTGCAATTATTGGTGAATACGTACTTTTTATTTAACCTGAATGTCACTCTTTATTAGATTGAATTTGTGTAACGTTGTTGTATTTGACATTATTTTATTATTTTTTTAGGAAGACTATATGCGATTTCTGAGAAATTCAAATGCATTATTGGCGTAATTAAGGGACAGTGTATTGAAATCGATTCTGAAGGGCTTTTTCTTACAAATTTAATTCACTGTAACTTTAGCATGACTACATGGGGTGGAATGGGGTGATGGGTAACGTATTAAGCCCTTTAATGACGGTTATTTCATTGCAATCGGACAAGCCACTCAATGAAAGTTAAAGGACATCAAGAAGGAGTGGCATTAGGCGGCATCGCGCACCATATCGCCGCTGCGCATGGAAACACAAATAAATCATGATTCAATAATTTTAAACGGCAAAGATATAATAAGATCACGATCGTGTTTTGCATATATATTTGGGGAGTCATATGTAATAGGATTTTAAGTCAATCATCTCAAAAGTGAGAATCACTGGCCAAGTTTGTGGGTTCGTCAAGTTTCAATCATCAAATCACTTTTCATCAGTGTGGATCAAATAATTAGAGCCGTTATGGGTCACGCTAGGACACACATTATTTAATGACATGACTTTTCTTGAGTGAAGGCAGCTTTTCCTACCTACCGCCAAATTCACACATTCCCTGGCAGGTAAATCCTCGTCACTATTTCAAACTATCTTTCCTTGGATCAAGCACGACAAGCCGATCAGGATTTCGACCCTGTATAAATCTATCAGTATTTCTGATGATTTTGTAGTCATTTGATGAACAGTTTTGAAACAGTTATAGAAAATTTCCCGGGGGGGCGAAAAGTCCGCAAAGTGGGGCGAAACGCCCGAAAAATGGGGGGGGAAAACGTCCGCAAATGGGGGAGAAAACGTCCGTTAAAGTGGGGCGAAACGTCCGCGATTGGGCGGGGGCGAAACGTCCGGCATTCTGTAGTTTCCATATTTCAGGGTGTTTTGGTGGGTTTCTGTGGGAATTATCGGTTTTGTTGGGGATTTTGGTGATGGGGGTGGAAGGAAATTGTCCGAATTGATTTTTTGTGACTTTCAAGACGAAACACACACATACAGACACAACACACACACACACACCAACCAACACCAACACACACAACTCCAACACTTCAGTCGCCAGGACAACGTTTTTTTCGCTGTACAGACGTGTGGTGGCGTTAATACTTACATTTCTACATCCATGATTTCAGGACAGTTAGAAGGGGCTATCTGGAGAGTCTGTGTGGGTTTTTTTGTCTCTCTGTGTCATAGTAGGGCTATAAATGAACAATTAAAAAAATATCACCAGAGTGGCATTTTCCTGCATAGTTCTAATATGTTTTGGATGAATCTGGCACTCGTCTTTGTACGAACTGACTGGTGGTAGTACTGAAGTAGTAGTAATAGTAGTAGTAGTAGTAGTAGTAGTAATAGTAGTAGTTTATAGAATGGTTATATGAGAGAGAGAGAGAGATTTATGACATTATTTGTTTATAAGTATATTTTTTTTACATTGATTATATATTTTTTTCTCATGATTATTTTCATTTATTTTCTTTGTTTCTGGTTCTTCCTTTTTATTGCATTTCCTTCCTTCCTTCCTTCCTTCCATCCTTCCTTCCTTCCTTCCTTCCTTCCTTCCTTCCTTCCTTCTATCTTTTCAATATTTCTTTTGCTCCAGCAAGAAATATCTTGCCGGTCGGGCAAGCATCTTCTCAGGATGATTGAACAGCAAGCACATTTTTTCTCTTGCAAGAGAAATTTCTCTTGCTCCCCGCAGAAAACGCCTTATTTTTTATATCTGCAGGGCTATAGCCTTGCCTAACAAGCTATTAAAAAAACTTGTTTTTCCTTAACAGGAACTAACGCGTGTAGGTCTCACGGCTTCTTGTAGCTTCCTTATTTTCTTATGTTCTTATGTTCTTGTTCATGGCAACTCAGAAGCATCATCTGAGTAGCTCTGGGCCGGTCCTGCCACCCATAGCATTTTGGCCACTTCAGAGTATCTCATAAACATTCTCTGCCACTCAGAGCAACTCAAAGTGCTCAGAGTGGCTAAGAGTAGCAAAGATTCTTTATAAACACCACCCCTGATCTAAAACAAACTACACAGACGCTTTTGCACTCAAGTGCTTTTCATATGCAACGGAAATGGTTTCAGGAATTTTTTTCTTCTATTAATTATAATAGTTATTTTTTTAAGTGAAAATGTGATGTTGGTGGCAAATGAGCCCTTATGGACAGGTGGGTTGGAGGGCAGCGGTCACTTGTCTGTATCCCATGGCAGGGATTGACCTCTGCCCCCCCCCCCCCTCTCTCTCTTCTTTATGTGTATGTTTTGATTTAATGGAAAGTATTTACTGTATATTTTTTGTTTTTACTTATGCACTGTATGTACACTTTCCCTGAGCAAATTTCAATTGAATAGAAGAATATTCATGTTTCATATTCTGTCCTTGCCTGTTTTTTGAGAGAGAGAGAGAGAGAGAGAGAGAGAGAGAGAGAGAGAGAGAGAGAGAGAGAGAGAGAGGGAGAGCGCCCCTCGCCCTCACTCCCCCATTATCTGCCCCATTACCCATTATTGGTTGTGTCTGATGTGCAAGGCTTAGCTACACTTGCCTGCTTTGAAGGCACTAGCCACTCACCACCCATCCTCCACCATGTAGAGTGGGGGCTTTGAGGCTCCTGTGCTGGCCTTACTTCCTTGGCTGCGAACACTGGCTAGGTGTTAGCTGGAGGGTGAAGCGGGAAGCACCCTTCAAGGAAGCACTTGCCTGCTTGTGTGCTGACGGCCACCCAATGTTACAGGGCTGAGGTAAAGAGTCCAGGTCGGGGCCCACGCCAGGACTCCTCCCAGCTTCCCTTGTATTAGGGAAACGCTTGGTTTCATCCCCGGGACCTCCACCGGGGTTTCCTGCACGACCAGCTGACGCTCCCACCATAGGGATGCTGGAGAAGGGTAGTGCTGCAATGGAGGGCGTGAGGACCTACATTTGTGATGACGGGGCAAAGTGTGCTCCAGCAAGGCTGGCAACACGCACCCCATCCTCACCCATTTCACGCAAAGGACAGGGCTGAGTGTGACCACTGGCAAAGTGTTCATTCGTAAGGCTGATCTTAGGAGCCACATGCTCACCCAACTGGCCGAGAGAAACTTTGAGTGCCAGGAGTGTTTGGAAAACATTTGCCCACAAGAGCAGTCTTAACACACACATGTTCACCCACACTGGTGAGAAAAAACTTTGAAGCCAGGAGTGTGGAAAAACATTTTCCCAGAAAGACCATCTTAACAGGACATATGCTACCCCCCACTGGTGAGAGAAAACTTTGAGTGTCAGGAGTGTAGGAAAACATTTACCAGAAGGGCAGTTAAAAAAACACATGCTCACCACACTGGTGAGAGAAAAACTTTGAGTGCCAGGAGTGTAGGAAAACATTTACCCAGAAGGGCAGTCTTAACAAACAAGCTCACCCACACTGGTGAGAGAAACTTTGAATGTCAGGAGTGTAGGAAAACATTTACCCCCCAAGAGCAAACCTAAAGCCACATGCTCACCCACATGGTGAGAGAAACTTTGAGTGTTCAGGAGTGTAGGAAAACATTTTCCCACAAGAGCAGTCTTAACAGCCCCATACTCACCCACACTGGTGAGAGAAACTTTGAGTGTCAGGAGTGTGGGAAAACATTTACCCAGAAGAGCACTCTAACACACACGGCTCACCCACACTGGTGAGAGAAACTTTGAGTGCAGGAGTGTAGGAAAACATTACCCACAAGAGCCCGTCTAAAGCGGCTATTACACGGGCACTATTCTGCTCAGTGAGCAGATTTCACTGAGCAGTTTTGAGGATTTGCCGATGAAAGCCTGTTTGGTTGAGCAACAAAAGGGAACTACTTCGAAGCTATTTTTGCTCGTCATTTGAGTGAGCAAAAACGTTTTCTGTTATAAAGGACCGAAATTAGTGGATGATATATTTTTATTGCAAGATCTTTTTTTTTAAACTCTCAAGAAGACAATCAAAAATGCCTGCTGACTGGACAGACGAGATGGGGAAAACTTACTGATTGACTTAGTTCAGGCACATCCTACAGTATGGAACAATATAGCCCTTTATTGTTAAAATACATTACAAAAGAAAAACATGCACCCTCAATGCCTAAGAAGCGTGACCTTCTAAGTTATTTATTTTCGGTGATTACAAGGCGGGCAGGTGTGTTGCGAGGCCGTACAGGTGTGTAGTGACAGGTGTGGTGTATATGGTAAAGCGAGGAGAGGCTAAGAGTTTCCGTGTTAGCACCCGAGTGTGTGTGTCTGACCTAAAGAGCGAACCCGTAGGTTCCGTCCACTATAAACGGCGTCAGCCCCGTACCCCCACGGCCAGGGTACGGCGCGGGCCCACAGTGGTCCATAGAAGTACTCACGGGGATTACAGAAAGTTTAAATGAATCAAAAGCCTTTGGCCTAATCAAAAAAACTTTCTTAATTTGGTATATTGAATTGAAATAGTTAGTTTCGTACATGATTTGAGTATTTTCGTACATACTGGTGTCATTTCGTTACTCTAGTAGTCAAGTTCAACTCTGCGCTGAGTGTACGAAACGACTATGGTTTCATATAGACTACGAAACAACTTTTTGGTAATAATGGACGAGAGTTTTCCGGTCGTTTTCAGAGACACCAACTATTTTTTTAAAAACTTTGGAAGAAGTCCTTCACCCCTATCTTTTTTTTTTCCCCCTATAAGCCGCAAAACCCGGGGAAACTGGCGGGAATACGGGGTTTTTGGGTGGGGGAAGCAAATATAAGTGATTTATGGCTCACAAAAAAAATCATTTAAAGTCACTATAAGTAAAAATCTAACCAACCTAACCTTAAACCACAAAGTATTTCCCAACCTAACCTTATAACCACAAAGTATACCCAACCTAACCTAAACCTTAACCACAAAAAATACCTAACCTAACCTAACCTAACCTTAACCACAAAGTATACCTAACCTAACCAAACCTTTAAACCCCAAAGTATACCTAACCTAAACCCAACCTTTAAACCCCAAAGTATACCTAACCTAACCTAACCCCAAAGTATACCTAACCTTTAAACCCCAAGGTATACCTAACCTAACCTAACCAACCAACAAAGTTTTACCCAACCTAACCTAACCTTAACACCCAAAGTATACCTAACCTAACCAACCTTAACCACAAAGTATACCAAACCTTAACCACAAAGTATACCTAACCTAACCTAACCTAACTTAACCACAAAGTATACCTAACCTAACTGGAAATTAGAATTTTTTTAGGCAAACCCCATATTTCATAGCGGCCGTGTGGGTTAACCAAGGCTGACGCACTCTGGAACCTTTACAGATATGAAGTACAATAAGCATACAAAAACAGTGCGGTAGTTCATTTTAGTCAAAGCCGGAAGGATGAGTTCCAAAGTATTTCCCTTATTTTTTTTTGGCCTACAATAGGTGCTTGTTCTAATGGAGTTTTATTTTGCGCAACCCCCCCCCCTCCCCCCCCAAAAAAAAATGTAATAATGAAACCTAACCTAACCTTATAGGTTTTAATGAAACTTAACCTAACCTTAAAGGTTTTAATGAAACCTAACCTAACCTTAAAGGTTTTAATGAAACCTAACCTAACCTTATAGGTTGTAATGTAACCTAACCTAACTTTAACCACAAAGTATACTTTTTTTTTTTTTTTTTTTTTTTTTTTTCTCGCAAAATAAAGCTATCTCCATTACAACAAGCACCGCTTATTAGGAAGCGCTATGATCATTTGTATCATTACCGCACTCAGGTCTGTATGCATTTTGCTCATCAAAACACAGATCACCGTGTAGTAGTTTCGTTGAGCAGCTCAGTGAAATCTGCTCAGTGAGCAGCTGCTCACTGAGCAGAAAAGTGCCCGTGTAATAGCGCCTTTAACAAACACATGCTCACCCACACTGGTGAGAGAAACTTTGAGTGTCAGGAGTGTGGGAAAACATTTACCCAGAAGAGCACTCTTAACACACACATGGTCACCCACACTGGTGAGAGAAACTTTGAGTGTCAGGAGTGTAGGAAAACATTTGCCCACAAGGGCAGTCGTAACGAACACATGCTCACCCACACTGGTGAGAGGAAGTACAAGTGTGATATTTGCGGCAAGTGTTTTCCTACCAAGGTTCGTGTTGCCAGGCATATCCAGACACACCTGTGAGGAGGGAGTGGCTGTGTGTGGGTTGTGCTTGTGGTGGTGGGTGAGGGGCTTGCCAGGCATATACAACGTCACTTGTGAGGTGTTGTTAAGAATATCAATAAAGCCACTTCATGAATACTTGTGTTCAATGTTTTATTTCACAGATTACAGAGGGAAAAATGAGAGAGAGAGAGAGAGAGAGAGAGAGGTGATAACATGCATCACCAATGAACAGACCTAGAAGAGAAATACAATATTATTATCATTATTACTCTTCCTCCTCCTCCTCCTCCTCTTCATTGGCACTTCCTCCTCCTCTTCCTCCAGAAAGTAATATTACTAATGACAGAATTAACAAAACATTTTTCTCATTAGTAAGATTATTATTGTTTATATATTTTTGCCACTACAAGTTTGTTATATATTGTTTTATGCTTTAAATGATAAAAAGTCAAGAAAGTAAGAGAGAGAGAGAGAGAGAGAGAATAATTCAGGCAGATTTAAAGCGACCACATAAGCAAAGTATGTACCGCTTATACCGTGCGGTTTTCCCTCGCCATAGCTCTCCCTCGCGTTACCTCTCGTTCCACGTGTGACCTGCCTACCTGCCTACCTTCAAGAAGCCTTACCCTACCCTACCTTACCCTATCCTACCTTACCCTACCCTTATAGAAGCAAGAAGACCGTTCCTTCAAATTCAGCTGCCCCTTCTACTTCTTCGGATATAACGGATTATCGCATATATCGGATCACCCTTCCCCCAAATTGTCCGTTATAGCGAGGGTTTACTGTTTATTGCATGGAAACGAGACCCTAGTAGTAACATTAAGCTGAAAAAAGTACCGTATTTGCCGGCACATAAGACGCAGTTTTTTCCCTTAAAAAGGAATGCAAAGTTCACCCTGCGTCTAATGCGGCCATATTAGCGAATGAGAGGTCGTGCAGAGAATGCAGAACAGCGGGGGGGTATTACAAAAGGGTCTGGAGTGATCGTGTTGAGCAGTGTTCCTGAGCAAAGTTTGTAATTATCAACAGTAAGATAATAATAATACAAAGGAAAGGTGGATTTTAAAGGGAAAATAAGAGCTGGGGAAACAAGGGGTAGCGATTTTTGCTCCCAAAGGGCCGTGTCAGATGTAAACATCATCCACCCCCGTCTGTTTTCCCCCCATTGAAAACGTTATATCTCAGGTCTCCCGCTTCACCTGGGAATTCACTCGGGAGGGGCCCTCCGCGCACCCCAGGGGTTTTTCCCCGCTGATCCTCCCCACACCATGGAAAAGAAAAAACATCCCGCATATTAGATGCACCTTTTTAACCCGCATTCGACCGGGCCACCAATTTGACAAACGTGGAAGGAGATGATAGAAGGGAGGCAGAAAATGGTGAGGAAATCTTCGCTGGAAGAGTATTTTGATAAAGGAAAAAAAAAAATAGTGAAACAAAGAGGTGCTAAATTTTTTATTTGAAGGATGTGACGGTGAGGGGAGGGTAGATATTTTGGGGAGTCTGTTATACACAAGGATGGAAAAAGGGGGCGTGTGGTTTTTTGTTTATTTGACAGCGAGTCATTGTACAACTGGGGACAAGAGGTGCGCCACGTGTGTGCTGTGTGTCCTGTGGCGACGAATTACCGGCTGATGTTGCATTTGGTCCCCGAGGACAATCAGGTCAGCGTCAGGCACCCCGGGCCTCTAATCCTGGTCCCAGACGGGGGGGTGGCCTAAGCCGAGCAGGTGTGATGTGCGTGTTGTTTTTAGCGCCGCTACGCAGAGCCATTGATAGAAGAGTTTTGGGCCCCTATTTTCAGGGGTCATGCTACCCCAGCCCGCGCTCCAGCCTCTCCCCCCCCCGCGCGCCCGTGTTTGTTCACTTGGCCCCCAAAATAGTCATTTAAGGGACTAATGATACTTTGTAATTTCACGATGAGTGGGAAGAATCCTAAGACTTGAAAGGGCCCCCTACCAAAAATAATACCCCCCAATTTAGGGGGGTATTATTAAGGGAACATATCCAAGTAACTAGACAAAAAACCCCGGAATGTCGCGATAGCAATTTCGCCCAGTTATTTTTTTTTTCGTGGGCGAGTGTTCCCATTTTAGCCGGTTTTTGAATTAGGGGGTTAAATACCAGCAATGGTTTGAACAGTTAGGTTAGGTTAGGTTTGGGCCCGTTGACTATATGTCTAGGCTAGGGTTTGTGTTGAGCGGGGGGGATTCCCCCCAGTCAGCACCCCAAAAAAACACCGACTTGAAATTTCAGTAGATGGGCTAGGTTTAAATGAAAGCCTGATTTAGTGATTTTTTGTGCTTTTAACCCCCAATTTCAGGGTCTGAACTTTCCTAGAATAACATCTCACTACCCCAGCTTCCCTCATTGAACCCTTCATTCAATACTTTCGCTTTTCTCCAACCATTTTAAAACCAGAAAAGGGTTAATCCTGTGACTCACGATTACCAAGAGTTAAATTGGTGGGAGAGTTAAAATAATATATAAAATTTTTTAATTAAATCTCCAATTTTCCTTCACCCTCAGTCCTTAATCAATAGAATAGGTTCCCACAATATTTTTTGCCCGCGGTCGCTAGGACGTCACGGAAGAAGGCAAGGGAAGGGGGAAGGAGCCATACTTTGGTTCCCCCAACCCTTTCCGGGGCAACACGGGCCCCGGGGGTTGTGTCTTTCAACCCCTTTTAAAGGGGTTTTTTGGGGCGAGCTGAGGGGGGGGTGGAGGCCTTCAAGTTAACATCAAGCTATAAGGGGGGGGGGGGGGGGGCTACACCTCCTTAGGTGGAGTAGAGGTACCTATTTCTAGACATCCTTGCCCACCAATCACACATTCCTTTATCCTCCATATCTTTTTGATAAAATGAGTTTCAAACAAACTCCCTTCTGACCAAAACCTTTTTTTAAAATAATTGGGGGGGGACGCCCCCCCAAAACCCCCCGCTAGTTAATAATCAACCCCGGCATTTATTACGTAACCTATTAACTTAGTGGGGGGGGGGGGGGGGGGGCGCCCCCCCAGTCCCCCTGTGTTTTTTTTTATTCCAAAAGCTGTTTTGGGTTAGAAATAGCCTTATAATAAGAACGAAACGTTCAGGATACTTAAAACACCCTTTGGGTTTTGGGGTTTTTTTATTTTGGGCTAAACTGCACTTATACCTTATGTATTCACTTTTTTCCACTAAGTTACCCCTGCCCTTTTCCCCCAAAAAACCCCGGCCTTTTTGGGGAGGGGGGGTGGATTTCCCCCCCCAGATAAAAAAACCCCCCCCCAAAACCCCCAAAATTTAACCACCCGATTGACAAAAAAATTAAAAAAAAAACAGAAAAGCGGGGGGTTTTTTTTTTTTTTTTAAAGGGGGGTTTGGAAAAAAAAAAAATTTTGGGGGGAAAAAGCCTTGGCCAAATTTTCTTTTAGAAAAAAAAAAAAAAAAAAAAAAAAAAAAAAAAAAAAAAGGGGGGGGGGGGGGGGGGGGGGGGGGGGGGGGGGGGGGGCCCCCCCCCCTTTTTATTTGTTGTTCTAACCAAATTAGTGGGGGGGGGGGTTCCCCCCCAGATACCCAGGTTATTTTTTTTCTTTTCAAACTTTTGGGGTTAAAATACCTTTTAAATAAGAAAAAGTTAAGGATAATTAAAAAACCTTTGGGTTTGGTTGTAGTATTTTAAAAATGCCTAAAATTTATGTATTTCCTTTTTCACCTCAGTAAAATGATTAGCACTATTTTCCCTCCCCTAGACCACCAAGGACCAAGAAGATTTTTTATTTCCGCTTTTTTCCCCAACCCTTCGGCCCAGCCTTTGTTCTTAAACCCTTTTTAAATGACCGCCATTGCCTTCATTACTCAACTTCCTTCATTTTTTCTCCTATTTTTATTCCCCATTTTCCTCCCCCAACCCCATCTTCCCACACAAACCTTTTCTTTTTTACATTACTCTTAGTATAGGGGCATTTCAGCATACCTTCTTGACCTTCACTTTTCCCCTACGCCCCCCAAAAAACAACCAACTGAAAAAAAACCCAAAATCTAACAAGGCTTGATACGGAAAACCTTTAACCGGGGGGGGGGGGGGCGCTCCCGGAAAATTTTTCCTTGTTTTGAGAGTCCTTTATGGAACGCCCAAATTCCCTTTTTTTTTTTTTTTTTTTTTTTTTTTTTTTTTTTTTTTTTTTTTTTTTTTTTTCCATGGGGGAAATTTGGCCAAAGGGCACCAAAAAAATTAATATAACCCGGGCTTGTTGCCATCCCTTTAAAAAGAGCATAAAGTAAAAAAAAAATACCATTTGTTCAATGTCTTGATCTTCTTTTAAAAATTTAAGAAAGGGAAAATAAAAAATAAAACGGGAAAGGTTCCAGTTTTATTCATGAAACAAAAAAAAAAAAAAAAAAAAAAAAAAAAAAAAAACCTTAACTTTTTTTTTTTAACCTTAATGGGCTTGTATTAAAAAAAACCTTATATGCGACCCTACAAAAGTGGCGAGTGGTTTTCCCGCAACCTTAGCGCTATGAACAAATACGGGGGAAACAACGAACAAATAAGGGGGATGTTCGCAAAACGTTTGAAAAAAACGTAAACCCTCTCGTATTGGGACAATTTGGGCCAAGGAGGGGTCCAGAAATGAAAGGATCCAAAAAAAATGGGGAAAAAAAATTAAAAAAAAATAAAAATTCAAGGTGAATAAAAAAACTTCTAAGTCATGAAAATACAAAAAAACATCAGAAAAATTTATAAATAAAAAAATCTACGAAAAAATACACATACAGTATGTACAGGAGTAGGTCAGTACTACACCTGGGTCTGGCAGCGGCACCGGGCAGCAGAAATCAGGATGGCAGAGTTTTCCCTCCTCCTTTTGGGTGTTGTCTGTAGGGGTGTAGGCCCCCTTAGGGCCCTACATCCCTGGTGATATCCTTTTAATGCTATCCGGGCGTGGTAGCGACCTGTCTTTTTGGGAAAGGCACGGGTTGAGCGATGACAGCGTGTTGCCCTAGGGTGGGCGGGGCGCCAGGCGGGGCAGGTCGCTCGCCAGCGGGTGGGCAGGGTTTTTTACGTCGTTACTGTTTTTTAAAAACATCGAATTAGGGTGACTTTTATATACACGCGTCTTTTTTAAGTCAGGTAGTCCCTCGTGTCACCTTTAAATAAGGGATTTTTAAAAAGGTGTTGAGGGCGGGGTAGCCGTGCGGGGAAATATTCTTGCCGCGCCCCCTCGAACACTAATGGAAAAATGTCCTGTGACTGCCCTTTTTAAAGGCATTCAAAACCGTATTGTTGCTTGTGATTTCGGAAAAGTTTTGAAAAGTTTGTCTTTGGGCTGGACTGATAAAAGGGTTTGATGACATCATTACTGCCAAAGCCAGTCGGGCCTTCCACCGTTAACTCCCTAACGAGGGAGGCTTTGGATACGATGAAAGGGAATTTTTTTGTGATTAAAATTATTTTTGTGTATTTTTTATCTGGGGGGGGAGAGGGGGTTGGTGCTGGATATCGACCCCGTTGCTGGATCTGGGTCCAAGGCTAAAGGGCCCTCAGACCCTCCCCAATACAACATTTGGAAACAAAAAAAAACCACGATTACAGTATCAAAGTAAAAGGGCTTAGGATGGTTTAAAAAATGTTTGCCTGGTGCCTCCTGGCCTCAGCCCACTCACTCAATCATAATCATGGTGCCCATCCCCTACCCCTAAAAAAAAAAAAAAAAAAAAAAAAAAAAAAAAAAAAAAAAAATAATATAAAAAAAAATAAAAATAAAATAAAAAAAAAAAAAAAAAAAAATTTAATAATAATAATAATAATAAAAAAAAAAAAAAAAAGGGGGAAGAGGGGGTCCGAAAAAAAAAAATTTGGGGAAGCCCGAATACGGGTTTTACTGTCCCTCTAAACGCGTTACGAACGTTTCAAGATCTCAAAGTGAAAGATGTTTTAAGACCGTTGGGGAACGTTTAACATCCGCCCCGGTTTCCTGGCTGGGGGTGCTCGCTGCCACCCGAGTTTGAAAGGGAAAAGGGCTTTTTGGCTGAAGCACGGGGAAAGGGTGGTGGTGGTGGTGTCTTCCCTCGTCGCTACGAAAACCCTTGCTTTTGCTCAGAACAATTTTCATATTTTTGCTTTACTCCCTCTTACACAAGATGGGCCCTATTTTTTTTTGTATCAGTCATCACATGATTTTTTCAACAAAAACACCCCCATTCGTAACTAAATAGGGAAAAAAATAAAGTCCTGACTGAGTATCACAAGAGAGGGGGTTTTTAGGTTTTCAGTGCATTAAAATGTTGCACTCCTACCCGATATTACCAAGAAAACCAGATGATATATTTTAAGCAAGCCACCACGTGTTCAGAACATTCTGCATTCAAGCATAAAAAAAATACGTAAGACTAACCAATATTAAGAAAATTTGAAGGAAAAAAAAAATAGTGTAAAACATTTTATCTTGCTTTTTTGAACTCGCTGTAATCCTCTTTTTACTCGCTTTAAAATTTTTCTGGAGGCTGGAGCTGGAGGGTTAAAGCGGGGCCCCCTTAAAGGAGCATTTTTGCCTGTTTTGTGTGCTGAAAGCTACCAATGTTACAGGGCTGGGGGTAAAAGAGTCCAGGTCGGCGCCCAGCCAGGACTCCCCCCGGTTCCCTTTATTGGGGAACGTTTGGTTCTCCCCGGGGCCTCCACCGGGGTTCCTGCAGGACCCTGCGCCCCCCCAGACAGGGGTGCTGCAAAAGAAGGCTGCAATGGGGGCGTGAGGACCTACACTTGGACCACTGTGGCAAAGTGTGCCCCAGAAAGGGGCTTTACTGCACACATCCCCCCCATACACGCAAGACAGGCTGAGGTGTGACCCTGTGGCAAAGGTTTTTCACTCAAAGGGGTGCTTTAGAACCACATGGTCCCCACACGGGCAGAAAAATTTGGTGCCAGGAGGTAAAAAAAACATTTACCCAGAAGAGAGTTTAACACACAAGCTCTCCCACTGGTGAGAAAATTTGAGTGTCAGGAGTGTGCTAAAACTTTGCCCGCAAAGCATTCTTAACACCCACATGCCACCCACATGGTGAGAAAACTTTGAGTGCCAGGATGTGGGAAAAAACTTTTACCAAGAAGACTGATCTTAACAGACTATGCTCCCCACACGGTGAGGAAATTTTGAGTGCCGGGAGTGTGGGAAAAAACTTTCCCCGGAAGAGCATTTTAACACCACATGTCCCCACATTTTGTGAGAGAAACTTTGGGGCCCCAGGAGTTTTAGGAAAAATTTACCCGCGAGAGGAATCTTAACCACACATGGTCACCCACACGGGTGAGGAAACTTTGAGTCCCAGGAGTGTAAAAAACATTTACCCTCAAGAGCACTTTTTAAAAAACCCCATGCTCCCCCACAGGGTGAGGAAAACTTTGAGGGGTCAGGAGTGGGGGGAAAAACATTTACCCAAAGAGAAATCTTTAACACACACATGGTCCCCCACACGGGTGAGAGAACTTTGGGTAGGAGTGTAGGAAAACATTTGCCCACAAGGGCAGTCAAACGACCATGTCACCCCACGGTGAGGGGGAAGTCAAGTTATTTGCGGCAAGGTTTTCTCCCAAGTGTCGTTTTTCCCCGGGGCATATCCAGACACACCTGTGGGGGGGAGTGGTGTGTGGGGGTTGTGTTTGTGTGGTGGGTGGGGGGTTTCCCGGGAATACAACGCACTTGTGAGGGTTGTTAAGAAATCAATAAAGCCACTTCATGAATCTTGTGTTAAATGTTTTATTTCACGTTTACGGGGGGGGGAAAAAGAAAAGGAGAGAGAGAGAGAGAGGAGGTGAAAAATGGTTCAACATGCATCACCAATGAACGACCTAGAAGAAAATGCAATATTTTTATCATTATTACTCTTCCTCCCCTCCTCTTCTTCATTGGCATTCCCCTCCTTTTCCCTCCGAAAGTAATATTGTAATGACAAAATTTAAAAAAACTTTTTCTCATTATAAGTTTTATTTTTTTTATAATTTTTCCCACTACAATTTTGTTTAATTTTTTATTTTTTAAATATAAAAAAGTCAAGAAATAAGAGAGAGAGAGAGGGAGGGGAAAAATTTTCGGCAGTTTTAAAAAACGACCAATAAGAAAGTATGTCCGTTTATACCGTGCGGTTTTCCCTCGCCTAGCTCTCCCTCGCGTTACCCCCGTTCCCGTGTGGGGCCCGCCTACCTGCCTACCTTCAAGAAGCCTTACCCTACCCTACCTTACCCTATCCACCTTACCCTACCCTTATAGAACAAGAAGACCGTTCCTCAAATTCACTGCCCCTTCTACTTTTCGGGTAAAAGGATTTCGCATTTCGGTCACCCTTCCCCCAAATTTTCCGTTTTAAACGAGGTTTACGTTTATTGGGATGGAAAAAAAGGACCCTAGTATAAAATTTAACTGAAAAAAAATACGTATTTGCCCCACTAAGCCGTTTTTTTCCCTTTAAAAAGGAAGCAAAGTTCACCCTGGTCTAATCGGCCTATTACGAATGAGAGGCGGGGAGATGCAGAACACGGGGGTATTAAAAAAGGTTTGGGGTGATCTTGTTTAGCATTGTTCAGGCACATTTTGTAATTTTCACAGTAATGCATATACATAATATAAGGAAAGGTTTGGGGTTTAAGGGGAAAAAAAGAGCTGGGGGAAAAGGGGAGCGTTTTTTCTGCCAAAAATGGCCGGCAGATTAAAAACATCCACCCCCGCTGGCTCTCCCTTGTAAAAAAGTCTGATATCTCAGGTCTGCCGCTTCCCTGGGATACTTCAACCCGGGGACGCCCCCCGCGCACCCCCCATGGGTCTTAAAAGCTCAAAATCCTCCCCACCCCATGGAAAAGACAAAAATCCCGCATATTTGATGTCACTTTAAATTTAAACCCCCATTCGACTCGGGCCCACAAGTTGAACAACATTGGAAGGGGATGATAGAAGGGAGGCAAAAATGGGGATGGAATCTTCGTGGAAGAGTATTGTTGATAAAAGGGAAAAGTGAAACAAAAAGGGGTGCTAAAGTTTTATTTGAAGGTGTGACGGGGGGAAAGGGGGGTGTAGTATATTTTGGGGATCGTCTATACACACAAGGGTGGAAAAGGGCGTCGTGGCTTTGTTGTTTATTTGACGCGAGTCTTGTACAACGTGGGGACAAGAGGGCGCCAGGTGTGTCTGTGGGTCCGTGCTGACTGAATTACCGTTTATGTTGCAGTTTGTCGGCGAGGACAATCGGGCAGGGGCAGGTCACCCTCGGGCCTCTAATCCTGGTCCAACAGGGGGGTGGCCCAACCCATGCAGGGTGTAGTGCGTGTGTGTGTTAGCGGGCCGTAAAAAACCCCAGAGCCCTTGTAGTAGATTTTGGCCACTCACTTTTCCGGTGCCCTGCTACCTCAGCCCGCCCGGGTAGCCTGCCCCCACCCCCGCGCTGCCCTTGTTTGTTCATTTGGCCCTTCCCTAAGATAGTCTTTAAGGTACTAATGATCTTTGTAATTTCACGATGATGTAGGTAAAAATTCTAAGACTTAAAGCCATACCCAAAATAATACCCCCCCTTTTGGGGGTATTATTAATGGGATACATTATCCAAATAACGAAATACCTGGGAAATGTCGCCGTAGGGAATTTTCGCAGCTTAATTTTTTTTTTTTTTGGGCGAGGTTTTCCATTTTAGCCGTGTTTCTGAATTCAGGGATTTAATACCCCAATGTTTGAAAAAGTTTGGGTTGGTTGGTTTGGGCCCGGTTTCTATAGTCTAGCTAGGTTAGTGAATGACGGGGGGGATTCCCCCCAGCTCAGCACCAAAAAAATACCCATGGGCCATTTTCAGTAGATGGGGGGGAGTTTTAATGAAAGCCTTTCTTCTAGTGATTTTTATGTGCTTTAACCCCACAATTTCAGTGGTCGTGAAAATTGCCTAGAATAACATCTCACTACCCCAGTTCCATCATTAACCCTTTTTCATACTTTCGCTTTTTCACATACCATTTTAATGCCAGAAAAGGGGTTTAAACCTTGACTCACATTGACCAAAAGTTTAAAATTTGGGGGGAGAGTAAAGTAATATTAAAAATTTTAGTAATTTAAAAGCTCCAAATTTTCCCTTTACTCCTCATCCTTAATCAATAGAATGGTTTTTGACAATTTTTTGCCCCCGGTCGCTATGCGTCACGCAAGAAGGGAAGGGAAAGGGGGAAAGGTAGCCCTACTCTCGCTCTCGCCAACCCTTGCCGGACAACACGCGCAGGGATTTTTGTCTTAACCCCCCTTTTTAAAGGGGTTTTGGAGTGAGCTGAGGGGTGGTAGCTTAAAACCCATGGGGGGGGGGGGGGGGGGGGCCCCTAAAACCCTTTAGAGTTGGGTAATGTACCTACTTTTCCCGCTTTGAAATAACTTCCTTTTAAATTTAATATTTTTAAAAAATGCGTTTCGAATTTTTTTGCCCAAACTTTTTTAACATAATTTGGGGGGATACGGAAGATGTATTTAATATCAACCCAGCTTATTAACTAACCTATTAAAATTGTGGGGGGGGGGGGGGGTTTTTTTCCCCCCAATCCCCAGTTTATTTTTCTTTTAAGCTGGGGGGGTTAAAATAGTTTATAATGAACAAACTTCAGGGAACTTAAAACACCTTTTTTTTATTTTTTGGGTAAATGCATTTAACCTTTTGTATTTCCTTTTGGGGGACCCCAGACTGCATTCCACGCATGTTTTCTCCCCCAAACCTAAAGGGGGGGTTAACCTGTTTATTCCCTTACCCGTTTTTTTATCCTTTCTATATTCTTAACCTTGGTGGGTTTGTTGGTTTAACTCACTTTATGCCAACGCCTCCCTGCCTTCACTTGCCTTTCCCCTCACCTTGTTCCTATTTCCCCCTTCACCTTGACTTCCCTTTTCCCCATCATTATCATACACTTCTGGGCCAAAACCTTTTTTTTTATTTCACTTTATTCCCCACCCTTTGGCCTTCCCCTAACATTCTTCAACCCTTCAATTCCCCCTTTCCGTCCCCCAACCATAAACAAATCAACAGAAATAAACAAATAAACATAACTTTTTAGGCTTTGATCAAGAACCTCTTACCCACCCTGGGGGGGCCCCATCCGAAAAAAACTCATTTTTTTCTTTTTTTTGAGGTTTTAACTCTTAGGAAAGCCAAAATCCCTTTTTTTTTTTTTTTTTTTTTTTTTTTTTTTTTTTTTTTTTTTAAAAACAAGGAACTGCCAAGGGACAAAAAAAATGGGTAATACAAAGCCCGCTTAGTTCCATCCTATAAAGAAGACGTAAGAGAATAAAAAAAAAAAGGGGTGAGGCCAATTTATTCGGGAGGTGTCCCTTTTACTCTTCTTTTGAAAAGTTTAGTAGGAAATGGAAAAAAGAAACAGGAAAAGAGTTCAGAGTTTTTCAGTGAGAAAAAAAAAAAAAAAAAAAAAAAAAAAAAAAGCCTGGGTCGATTTTGTGCCCTTGTTTTGAGGCTGCCGTGTTTTGAAAAGCCCGGTTAAAAGGGTTTTTCCTTATTAGAAAAAAAACCCTCATGCGACCCAGAACAGTGTCGAGTGGTCTTTTACAACTTAGCCTATGAACAAAACGGTGGAAAAACAACAAAAAGGCGAATGGATGTTCGCAAAGATCGTTTGAAAAAACAGTAAACCCTTCGTATTGGGACTAATTGGGCCAAGGGTGGTCCGGTAATGCAAGGATCCGAATAATGCAGGGATAAAAATAAAAAAAAAAATAAAAATTTCAAAGGGGAATATAGAAAACTTTAAGCAGCAAAAAAAATCAATAAACATCGAAAATTAGGTAAATAAAAAAATACAGTAAAAACACATACAGATGTCAGGAGTAGTGTACATACATCAGTCCTAGGGGTGGCACGGCACCGGGAGCAGTATCAGGATGGCGAGATTTCCCCCTCCCCTTGGGGTTTTCTTAGGGGTTTTGAGGACCCTTGAGAGGGCCCCACGAAACCCTGGTGATACCATGATCTATCAAGGCTGGTAGGACCTGTCTTCTTCAGGAAGGACAGGTGAGGGGGATAAAGCGTGTTGCCCGAGAGGTAGGCAGGCGCCCGGCCGGGGAGTCGCCCCGCAGGGGGGGCGGGTTTTTTACGTCGTTTTCTATTTTTTATCATGTATGATTATGGTGAGCTGTTATATACAGCGTCTTTTTTAAGTCAGTGTAGTACCTGTGTCACCTAAAAAAGGGGTTTTAAAGGTTTGGGTGGCGGGGTGCCAGGACGGGGAAAAAATCTTTCCCCAGCCCCTGTAAAAACAATGGAAAAAAAGCCCTTGACATACCTTTTAAAAGGGCTGTCAAACGTATTTTTGACTTGGATTGGTCGAGAAAATTTTTTGAAACAGTTTTTCATTTGGGTGGGCTGATGACAAGTTTGATACATCATTTCTCTCCAAAAATCAGGGGCCCTTCCCACCCGTTTAAATACCAACGAGGGAGGCTTGCTGGATACATGTTTAAGGGGAAGATTTTTTGGGTTAAATTATTATTGGGGATTTTTTCTAGGCGGGGGAAGCGGGGGTGCCCGGATACGACCTCCTTTTTGGATTGGGTCCCCGGCTCAATGGCCTCAGATCCCCCGCCCAAAACAACATTTGGACACAAAAAAGAAAACACGATTACAGTATACAAAGTATTGCTTAGGATGGATCATAAAAGCTCTCCTGGGTGCCCCGGGCCCTAGCCTCACTCACTCAATCATCACACACCCTAAACCCCACCCCTAAAAAAAAAAAAAAAAAAAAAATAATAATAATAATAATAATAATAATATAATAAAAAAAAAAAATAATAATAATAATAAAAATAAAAAAAAAAAAAAAGGAGAGAGGGGTCCGAATAATGTGGAAGTCCCAAAACGGTTTCTGTACTTAAACGCGTTCGAACTTTCAAGATCACTAAATGCAAAGATGATCTAAACCGTTTTGGAAGTTTGAAATCCGGCCCCAGGGTTCCTGGCTGGGAGGGCTCGCTGCCTACCCGAGTTTTTAGGACTCGCTGATTGGCTGAAGCACGCGGGGTAAGGTGGTGGTGGTGGTGTCTTGCTCGTCGCTACAAAACCCTTGCGTTGCTCAGAAATTTCATATTTCTTTGCTTTACTCACCTTTACAAAGATAGGCCTATTTTTTTTGTATCAGTGCATCAGGCAGGATTGTTCAACAAAACGCCCTTTGTAAATCAATAGGGTAAAAAATAAAATCCTACTGAGTTCACAAGAGTAGGCGGATTTTCGGTTTTCAGGCATTGAAATGTTGACTCCTACCCGATATTACCAAGCTACCCGATATATTTTTAAGCTAAACCTACCTCGTGTTCATGATACATTGTGCATATCATGGATACAAAAAATACAGTAACTCACCAAAATTAAATAATTGAAGAAAGTAAAATAGTGTATAAACATTTTACTTGCTTTTTTTTCTTAACTCGCTGTAACTCCTCATTTTTTCTGGGATTAATTTTCTGGAGGGTGGAGTTGGGGGGTGAAGAGGAAACACCCTTCAAGGAACACTTGCCTGCTTGTGTGCGACAGCTCCAAAGTTACAGGTGCGTGGTGAAGAGTCCCGGTCGGGGCCCACGCCAGGATCCTCCCCCGGGTTCCCTTGTATTAGGGGCCTTGGTTCATCCCGGGGGGGCCTCCACCGGGGGTTCCTGCAGGGCCAGCTGACGCCTCCCCCGACAGGGGTGCTGGCAGAAGTAGTGCTGCAAGGGGGGGCGTGAGGACCCACACTTGTGACCACTGTGGCAAAGTGTGTCCAGCAAGGTGGCTTACTGCACACATCCTCACCCATACAGCAAGGGGCAGGGCTGAGGTTGACCATGTGGCAAAGTGTTCATCGTAAGGGGGCTCTTAGGGAAACCACATGGTCACCCACACGGGAGAGAAACTTTGAGGCCAGGGGTGTAAAAAAAAAACTTTACCAGAAGGAGTTTAAAAACACATGTCACCCACATGGTGGGGAAAATTTGAGTTCGGAGGGGCTAAAAAATTTCCCCCCAAGAGCATTTTAAACACCATGCTCACCCCCCTGGGGAAAGAAATTTTAGTGTCAGGAGGTAGGGAAAAAATTTACCCCGAAGACTGATCTTAACGACAAAAATGCTCCCCACACTGGGAGAGAAACTTTGAGTGTCAGGAGTGTAGGAAAACATTTACCCGAAGACTGATCTTAACAACATAGCTCCCCCCCTGGTGAAAAGAAACTTTGGTGTCGGAGTTGGAAAAAACAGAAGGGTGATCTTAACAGACTATGCTCACCCACACTGGTGAGGAAACTTTTAGTGCCAGGGGTAGGAAAAAATTTTCCCAGAAAACCTTTAACAGCCACAGCTCACCCACATGGTGAAGAAAATTTTAGTGCCAGGGTGTAGGAAAAAATTTACCCCCAAGAGCAGTCTTAACAAACCCCATGCTCACCCCCCACTGGTGAGAAAACTTTGAGGTAGGGTGTAGGAAAAAAATTTCCCACAAGGGAGTCTTAACGACACGTGCCACCCACATGGTGAGAGAAACTTTGATGCGAGTGTGGAAAACATTTGCCCACAAGGGCAGTCTTTAAAACAACATGCTCACCCCCAGGTGAGAGAAATTTTGGTGTCAGGAGTGTAGGAAAAATTTCCCCCCAAAAGCAGTCTTTTAAAGAACTTCCCCCCCCAAAGGGAAGGAAGTCAAGTGTGATATTTGGGCAAGGGGTTTTTCCCACCAAGGGTCGCGTTGCCCGGCATATCCGCAACCTGTGAGGGGGCAGTGGCTGTGTGTGGGTTTTGTTGTGGTGGGGGGAGGGGCTTGCCGGATATAAAACGTCCTTGGAGGTGTTGAAGAAATCAAAAAGCCCTTTCATGAATAATTGTGTTTAATGTTTATTTACAGTTTCAAAGGAAAATGAAAGAGAGAGAGAGAGAGAGAGAGAGGGGAAATAGGTTCAACATGCTCACCATGGTAATTTAAATTTGAAAATTAGAAAAAAAATAAAATATTATTATCATTTTTACTTTCCCTTTTCCCCCTCCTTTCTTTATTTTGGGACTTCCTTTCCTTTCCCCTTCCTCCCGAAGTAATATTAGTAATGACAAATTAACAAAACATTTTCTCATTTGTAGATTCAGGGGAACAAATTTTTGTTTAGTTAGGCGACATTGTTATTAAGTTTGGGGGAAACCAAAATGATCTCAGTTTTTTTCTATCACGTCAAGTTTTTTAACGTGGATTTTTTTTCTAAAAAAAATGAAAAAAACTGTACATACAGTAACAGTGTTTTTTATAAAAATTTTCAAATGTTAAAATACAAGAAAAAAGAAAAAAATAGGCATGAATAGAATGTTTATTTTTAAAATTTTCATGTTTTTTTGAAAGGGTAAGGCTATAATTTTGGGCAGGTTAGGGAAAATTTACGTTTGTAGCTTTGTCTGGAGTGTTCAACTTGAGGACTATCGCGTTTGATGCTCCAACAATAGTCAGCCATCATATGCACATCCCATCTACCCTGGTAACGTTCTTCCATAACCTTCAAATCTTGGTGAAATCGTTCACCTTGCTCGTCGCTAGCAGCACCAAGATTTTCCGGAAAGTTGGCAAGATGGCTATGCAAAAAATGTACTTTAATACTCATGTTGCAACCAAGCGCTTTGTAGCTCTCCAATAGTTTCTGAACAATTTCTGTGTAATTACTTGCACGTGTATTTCCAAGAAAGTTCTTGACGACGTCTTTGAATGATAGCCAAGCATTCTTTTCAAGGTCTGACATAGTACCGTTGAAATGTTCATCTTTGATGAGCTGTCGAATTTGTGGACCATCAAACACACCGGCCTTGATTTTTTCAATTGACAGTCCAGGAAATGCCAAGATGATGTACTTCAAACAGTCGCCATCAGTTGACAATGCTTTTACAAATTGTTTCATGAGACCTAGTTTTATGTGCAGAGGTGGGAATATTATTTTCTTCCTGTCAACAAGTGGCTCATGTACAATGTTAGGATCTCCAGGTTTAAGATCAGATCTCGGAGGCCAATTCGTCTGAACCCAATGCTTCTCTCGAGCTCTGCTATCCCACATACAGAGAAAGCAGGGATACATTGTGTATCCACATTGTTGACCAAGAAGGAAGGACACCATTTTAAGGTCAACACAGATGATCCAATTGTGTTTGTCATATTGCAATAACTCAATGACTCTCTTTAAATCTCCATATTCTTCACGAAGACAAACCGAATGCCCAATAGGGACTGCGCCAAACAAATTGCCATTGTGTAGAAGGACACACTTCAAGCTCCGCTTTGAGCTATCAATAAACAATCGCCATTCATTTGGATTGTAGATTGAAAGCCCTAATTCCTTCAGTAAACCAGGAATGTTATGGCAAAACACAAAACCGCTGGCACTTCGAAAGTACTGCAGAAATGTACTTTCTCTGGTTCGAAAGTATGATACCTTCACTCCTTGTTCAAGTATGTTTTTCTCGTTCAGTCTTGATGCTAGTATTTCTGAAACTTTTTTGGATAGGCCCAAATCACGTGCTAAATCATTCAACTCGTGCTGATCAAATCCCCTACGAACTGAATCCTCGTGAATGTCAAAATCTGCATCATTGCTGTCACTGCGTTCTTCAACATCACTCAGATCTTCTAGAGGAGGTAGTTGTTCGAAAACTGGCACTGGAATTTCAGCTGAATGAGGCATTGGTCTTATAGCTGACGGTAGATTAGGATATTCTATTTTACTTTTATTTTTCTTGTTAAATCCTGATGTTTTCACTAAACAAAAGTAACAGTCTGTGGAATGATCTTTTTGCTCTCGCCAAACCATGGGGATACCAAATGCCAACTTTTCACGTGTTCCTTTGGTCCACATCCGTAATCTCTCGACACACTGCTTGCACACTTTGTGAGGGGCCCATAGCTTGTCTTGATCACCGAGTTTCACTTTAAAATATGCGAAATATGCTTGTTTGACAAATAAGATAAGATAAGATAACTTTATTGTCACATTGAATACATACAACATGAAATTCGTTTTGGCATAAAGCTCACCCGTAAAGTGAAAATAACAATTTTACAATACAAAATTAAGTATATTAATCATACTATTTACAGAGTATCATTCCTAATACTAGATACCTGTCACCACCTATATGCACGCACCACAGTGATATAACTATTTACAGACCTAAGTTACTGGGATGCTATATAGTTGTACAGTTTTATACTTTTTGGAATAAAAGAATTTTTAAATCTACTTGTGTGTTGCCTAGGGAGTGCTAATCTCCTGCCTGATCTAAGAAAAGTGTATTGACAGTTCAGTGGGTGATTTACATCATTCATGATCTTATCTACCTGCTTCATTACACTGCTATTGTATAATTCATCTAGTGGTACAGTTTTTGTGTGGAGTCTACCCGCGGTCTTTACAATTTTCTTCATTTTATTTTTGTCTTTACATGTTATTCTTCCATACCATAATGTCATTGAGAAACACAAGATGGATTCTACTACGGACTTATAGAATAGAGACAATATTACTTTATCTACTCGGATGTTTCCCAATATCCTTAGAAAATGGATACGTTGCTGACATTTCTTGTACATCTGTTGTGTACTTGGAGAGCCTGTTAATTTGTCATCAATGATTATGCCTAAGTACTTGTATTCATTCACTCTTTCAACTTGTTCATTGGCTATAACAATAGGGTCAGGCACATCATTTTTTTTACTCTAAAATCTATTATCATTTCTTTTGTTTTCTTTACATTGAGGGTTAAGAAATTTTCATTACACCAATTTACAAAGTTATTGACTTGAGTTAAAAATTCTCTTGAGTTATCATTCTTAATTTTACCTATAATTGCAGTATCGTCTGCATATTTGACTATGGGACAGCTAGGATAGTTGCTTTTGCAATTATTTGTGTACAGAGTGAAAAGTAACGGCGAAAGAACACACCCTTGAGGAGCTCCAGTATTAGTGAAGACAGTATCAGATTTAATACGCTGATGCTTGCCCTCTGACTTGGAATGGTGAAACTACCACATATATAGCAGAAGGAGTCAGGGTTGTTTAGGCATTTACGACGAGACGTAGCAGGAGCAGACATGATCTGAAACAAAATAAATATATACCTATGTAAATAAAACACTAAGCTGGAATAGTTACAAGCTTTGAAAACAAAAAAACCCAGCATAAAACGGAATAGAAGTTACAATGGTATGTTGTTGTTACAAGGTTAAGAGAAAAGCCATAACAAATTCTCCTAATTCCTACTATCCTAGCTTTCTGTTTGCAGATATTGATAGTACTGACCTATTGGGAGCTGCACACGCCTCTCACCGCACTGTCTCAATTGTAACTGCACAAACAAGTTGCCACATAGCTCTCGATGAGTCAAATCGTAATCAGCTGGCAAGTTTTACTACAGCTCACAAGTGGAATTTTGCTTATCTGGAGGGTAAGCTGTGGAGAAAAAACTTGACGTTCTAGAAAAAAACTGACTACAGATTTGGAATCAGCATGCCAATTTTAGTCTAAATAAGCTCAAAAATCTAACTCAACAATTTTTTCCTTCTTCAAATTGTTCCCCAGTGTAATCATTGTTTATATATTTTTGCCACTACAAGTTAGTTATATATTGTTTTATGCTTTAAATGATAAAAAGTCAAGAAAGTAAGAGAGAGAGAGAGAGAATAATTCAGGCAGATTTAAAACGACCACATAAGCAAAGTATATACCGCTTATACCGTGCGGTTTTCCTTCGCCATAGCTCTCACTCACGTTTCGCGTTCCACGTGTGACCTGCCTACCTGCCTACCTTCTAGAAGCCTTACCCTATGTGACACCTATTTACCCTTATATGAATAGTGTACACAGTGTATTTGCCAGGAACCTCTTTTTGATTTACTCTTGTACATAGTTATGCATTTTTATTGAGTATGATTAATTTTAAACTTTTGTTGTGATTGTGAATAGCAACAGGAAAACTAAACTTTATTATTTGCCTTGGCTGTTATTTAGTGTGAATACAATAAAAAAGAAATACTTAGCAGTAATGTGCATAGGTCAAATTCGAGAGAACTGGAACCCAAAATGCCTGGGGTCGCTGGCAGTTTTAACTCACTTTTTTGATAATAAGTTGGTCTACTGGAAAACAAAATATGGGCTTATTCCACTGCACTTAAAACACTAAAGTATAATATTAAGAACGATTTTCTTCTATATGTATATTGTATAGAAGCCTGATTCTGTAAAACATTGTATATAACCAAATAACTAAACAGATTATAGTTGAGGAGGCGAGGTAAATGCTACTCTATGATATTATATAGTCAATAACGTATGTTTAGAAGTTATCTATACCTAGGCAGTCATATTTTCCTGTTATTATTGTGTATCAATCAGATAGAAAGCCTGGAAGTGCAATGAGTCGACGCGTGAAGTCGTAATGTTGTAACCATGACCAGTAATCCTCCTTCAAGTGATGTAGTAGGTATTCACTGTGTTGTGAATATGTAAGTTGTAGTTTATAAGGAAAAAGTGATAGACAGAGATAAGTGGCCCGTGACACTGACAAGTAATGACTTCTGGGATCGGCATTCCTTATAGGGAGCTTAAATGAACCTGCAATGACATGTAAAGCTAGACAGATAGACGAACTCATAGAGGAACAGGTAGAAATGTTGGCTTTCTTCCCACATAGCAAACTAATCGTCATATTCACCACACAACCTTTACTCAATTTATGAGTATTTTTAGTATATTGCGTGCTTTCTACGCCACCCTACCGTGGTCTGGATTTGTTTTGACAGCTTAACCGTCTTTAAGACTTCTGCAGAATGCGAAAAAGTTGCCCAGAACAGCTGTGGAAGTCGCTAGGTCGTGACAGACTGGAAGTAAGCCTCTCTGAATGTAAGCCCCCAGATCAGCAAGAGTGGGGGTAATGTGAGTGTCGGCTGGGCGTTGTGATAACCTCGTAGAAGTCGGGGGCCGCTTCCGTTACACACGACTAACAGCTCCATCTGGGTTTTCTCTTATAACCTCTTCATTCCACGCGTCCTCGTCCTTGTCCTCGCTGTTCTCTTCGCTGAATCTCGGAGAAATGTAGGCTGGAGTCCTATACTGAGGGAGTTATAATGATAAACTCGTTTGTTTGTTTGAGTAATGATATGAACTAGAGGGCTGATGTGCCCCGAACGTCGTAACTTTTCGCCTCTAAGATCTCTGGAGGGTTCATAGCAGCCAATCTTAGATTCTTGGATACGAACACTACCATAAATGTATATCTAAAGGATCGTCCGAATGTTCTTAGCTCACGATGATGCGATCTTCAAGCTCGTTCCGTTCGTTCGACCACGGAGGAATGGAAAAGCAGCGACTGTCGCTGGCAATCACGGAATAAGATTTCATAAACCTTTGAGATTGTTAGCCAATCACAATGCAGTGAGAATGTATAGAACAAATATCATAATGGCGGCATCCGATCTAGCTCGTGAACCAACCGTCGGGTTAGGACGTGTCGCTCTGTGGACTAGACATTTCACCGCACCGTTGGGTTGGGGTGCGCGCGCCCCTGACGCTCCCGTGTAAACACTTAGGTTTAGTGCCTTCTCCCCGTCACTGTGTTCCTGTCATGCCGTCCTTCGGCGCTTGGCCGCCGCCATGCCTGGGTCTTTGATGGTTTCTGGGCGACATGGACTTAGACCAGGAAATTCCCTGCTCTCTCCAACAAGCGCGGCCCGTCCTCCCCCCAGGGAAGCCGGAAAGCCCAACGCTCCACTTCAGGAACAACAGCAGCAGCCCCAAGAGCAGCAGCAGCAGCCCCGGGTACAGCTAGCAGCTGGCCCAGGTTCCCACGCATGCTTCCCCAGATACGCCTGCAAGCTGCCCTGGAGCCGCAGCATCCCCGGAAACAAGAAAACTAAGGTTACTTCCTGCTCCGGGCCTGTAATGGGCGCCCGTGTTTTCTCTCACCCGGCGGTCTCTCATGCACTTCATACCAGCCCGTTGGGCAAAGTACATCATTGAGGGGGAGGACCCGCTCCCATAGGTAATGATCAGCATTGGTGTGGCGCTGTGGTGAGAGTGTCATCCCCAAGGTGCTATCATCCTAAGGAAGTCCCACCTTCACCTAGGGGACTGGCAAGTTACTTGCCGCGCGTATCCGAGGAGGGCGGTTGCCCTGGGCGCAGATATGGGAAGTGGTCCCATCTCTGAGGAACTTAAGGACTTGAGGAGATCCGCAGTTACACCTGAGGGCCGGACCGGCAGGTAACATCGAGGAGGTCTCGTGGATCCCCCCCGAAGCCTGCCCCGCTCCACAATGGGTAGGTGGACCGTTCAAGGTGACAGGTTCCTTTACCATCAAGGGTGTGTCATTGGCCTAGCTGAGTGTCTGGCCAAGCCCACTGCTCCCGATCCATCCTTCGCCCTGCTGTCTAAAGGTTGCGCCACTCCATCAACACCTGCGTATCTTCCGGCCCGCGCGGCGCTGCAGCGGCCCCCATCGAGCCAAGGGCGGAAGCGCCTGGACAGCCTTCGCTGTTTCAGTGTGGGGGCATCATGGCCCAAGGTAGCCCACTGCCCTTGCAACAGCCGAGGCCCAACAAAACGCTAAGGCAGCTGGTCAGGAAGGGATGCCCCCTCTGACATCAACAGTCGTCTGCGGCTCCTCCACACTCCCGCGATTCCGGCCACCTCCTCCATCCCGACCCTCCCCACTATTGCCATTCCCTATGCTGCATCACACCCAGGGCCGTCCACCGATATCGCTTATTCCTCTGTTGCCAAGGAGGAAACAAGGTACACTTGTATTGTAAAGGACCAACGTGAGGATGATGACCCTCCCGGGACCCTTCTTCCCCATTTCCTCCTTTCCTCGCGGCCCGTCCCCGAGACCCCAGACGCTATGCTACGATCGCCCCGCAGCCCGGCTGCAACCATGGCGCCTGCTTGGGTTCATATTCTCCCTGCCCCCCTGGGGAACCCACCAATTCACGGACAGAGGCGTAAGGCCACCATCCGCGTCCTTCTCCTCGGGGACCCGATGGCCGTGCCGTGCCTCCTCTGCCCCCCGTGCCTGCTTCTCGGCCCCAACGCCTTCATGGGCCACCCCCACCGCCCAAAACGCCTCAATTGCGACCCCTCCGCATCCTGTTCAGTCCATGACAAGACACACGTCATGCCGCAGATATTCACCCTGCTCATGAGCTCTCGCCTTACGAGAGAGGGTCGCTCTGTCCACGCCATACTAGCCAGTCTGTCTGGCCAGCACTCTCTCCGCCTCAAACGTTTTCCTTCTTTTTCTCCCCAAGTGCTAGGCCTCTCCCTTCTCCTGTGGTAAGCCCGTTCCATGCTCAGGAAGGACCCGAGTTCAAGTAACTACTTGGGGGAAACTTACCTGCGGTGTGGGTTGGGGAGACGGGCTCTCCCCCCACCTCTCCTCAAACCTAACGGCTACACCATCATCCGGAAGGACGCAGACCCCAGGGGCGTGGAGTGGCGTCCTCTTGCATTCACGACCCCTTGACCATTCCCCCCTTGCCCTCCCAAAGTGGCAGCACGGCCACTCGAAGTGGTCGCAGCCAGGGTTGCTACGCAACAGGGTGAGTTATCCCTAGCGGGCTTACAAACGCTGATGGGCCCATACCGGGAAACTGGACTCACTACTTTTCCATCCTTCCTCCGCCTGTGTCATAATGGGTGACTTTAATGCCCATCACAGGTGCTGGGAACCTTTTTCCTCCCAGACTCCCTCCACCTCCACCAACACCTCCGGGAGGGCGCTCTTCAGTCATCCTTGGACTCGCCTCGCCTGTCCCCTTCTTTCAACACCCGGGTCTGCCTACCCGTTACCATCCCCACACGGGGCCACTTCTGTATGGAAGACATATTTCCTGGGACCCAGCCTTCAGTGCCCATGACCGTCACCACTTGGACCTACATGGGGAGTGATCACCTTCCCTCCCTCGCCTCATTCCCTGCCGTCACTGCCAGGCCTCACCCGGTTGCCTGCCTCGTGGAAACTCACGCCTTCCGGCTGGCCCCTCTACGAGGCGGCACTCCACGGGACCCTAGAGGATCTCTCCTCCCTTCCCCTGAGACGCCACGCTGCCTCCCTTTACACATTTCCTGGAGAAGCGGAACGCTGCCCTTCCAGCTCTCGACGCGTCGCGCCCCTCGCCGTCCGGGCCAAATCTTGGTGGACACGACGACTGCGCCCAGGCAGTCAAAGGCCCGTAGGGAGGCATGGAACTATGGCGTCGAAGGCCCCACCACTACGCTTGGGGCTCAATATCGTAGACTCGATGCCATATGTTGCCAGGACCATCCTCCTTGCCCAGAGGAGGGTGGGGCTCCCAATGCGCTTCCCTCTCCCCATCCTCCTCCACACAGCGTACGTGGATTTTTTTCCACTCCATGGAGGGGAAAAAAAAAACGCCTCTCACGACCCTGAAGGATGGTGCCAACCCCTCATAGATGACCCGCAGAAAAGGCTGCATTGCTTGCCACACACTATCAGGACAAGATTGGTCTCCGGTCTCCTCTCGCGTCATCCTTACCATCAAGGCGGCCAATAAATTACTGCTGTTGCCTCCCTGGCATCCCGGCACTCAACAGTCCTTTCACAACTTGATGAGAGGAATCGGGCCTTGTCCACCTTAAGACCAGGAAAACTGCGGGCCGGGATAATGTGCCGTATGAGTTCTCTGCTTCACATGACACCTAACCTGAAGTCCACGGCACTCTCCCTCTTCAACACCAGTTGGCTTCGGGGCGTCTTCCTGTCGTTCTGGAAATCCTCCACCATATGCTACAGTATTAACCCAACCCGAAGGACCCACACAGCCCGTCCACATACCGCCCTATCGCTCCTCTCCTGCGGGGTAGCTCCTGGAGCTACTGGTGGCCACTCGCCTATCCTGGTGGCTTGGAGGGAGGACATCTCCTGAGAGAGGTCCAGGTGGCTCAGGCCCCCGCAGGAGCACCCTAGATGTCCTGGCGCAGGGAGGTATGCACATCTGCGATACTTAGCCGGGGTAGGGAGGTCAGACCTCCTATTTGTAGACCTAGAGGGAGCATTTGATCTCGGTCTCACGAAGGCATCCTCCGTTAAAAGTGGCTCATGGGAATCACGGGACCCAACCTCGCCTGGCCACGGTCATCTTGTCAGGGCCGGTCTTTTCAGGTTGCGGTTGGTGCCTCCACCTCTCCTTCACGTCCAATGCAGAGAGGAGGGCCGCAGGGTCCATCCTCAGACCTTTGCTGTTCACAATGTCCTCCTCTCAGACTTCCACATCCTCCCAACACTCTCACCTTCTTATCTATGCAGACGACATACCATCAATCAGCAGAGGCCAACACTCAGGCCCAGGCACAGCTATGCTTGCATGGAGGCAGCGGATACACAACTGACTGGGTGAGGACATGGTGGTCTCTGCAATTAATGCTCCCAAAAGCTCCCTTATGTGCTTCACCCTCAGCCTGTCGCTCTCCACCCCACTGTCACCTTATTGGCTCCCCCGGTGCCTTACAACAAGGTCAGAGAGACATCCCCACCTCGGATGCGGCTGGATGGTTCACGCGACCTGGGTCTCATCATAGTGAGTTACTCCGTACCACCTGCAACAGCGCCTCAACATCATGAAGCGGGTGGCTGGTGTCCGTCTGGGGGCCAGTCGTGCCTCCTTTTGCACTACTACCCAGGCGGCCAATCAGATCTAGGTGTCCTATGGCAGCTGCATTTATGGCTCAGCGGCCCTTCCACCTCAGGAAACTGGACATCCTGCAAAATGCGTCCCGGAGGATGCTCACCATGGGGCAATGAGGTCCTCAACGTGTCATCCGCCCTACACGCAGAGAGCGGATCCCCCCGTTGCAGGTACACAGGAGGGAGATCCTATGTAGCCAGTACCACCACATCATGTCCCCCACCCATTCCCACTCTCACCCACTCTCTATGCAACTCGGTGTGGATCCTCACACTCCAGTCTGGCTTCCTGGAGCGAGTCAGCCTCCTACTGCGTCCGCTGCACGTGGCCCACTCTGTGCTGAACCTGCACACCACTCTCTACTACAGGCCCATCAGCCCACACACTCCCCCGGTCCCATCACGGCTGACATTTCCCCGTGGTTGCCCTGACGAGCCCAGACCTTCTCCCAAAAAAACTAGCTAGCGTCCTGGCAGCTCCTTTATGTCCGTCAACTCGACACGTCACTCTACCACAACACCTTAAGATCTTCACGACGGCTCATCACTCCCCCACCATTCCGTCTACAGCGCTGCCGTCTATGACCCTCGCCCCACATCTGCAGGACGTGCGGCTGCCCCCCTGAAACGGACCGTTCTGACGGCAGAAATCTTGCCATTCGCCAGGCTGTGTGCTTAGCCTGAACACCACCTACTCCCAGCAGAGTGTGATCTACACAGACTCTCTCTCCTCCTCCAATTCCTCCTCTCCCGTCGCCCGGGTTCACTCCACAGCCATGGTGCACTCCCTGAAACGGCTAATCCTCTCCTCACCTCATGGTGGAAGATTCACCTTGCAGTGGGTGCCTCCCCACTGCAAATCCGGGGCAACGAGTAGCTGATGACTGCTGCAAAGATGGCACTCTCGGAGGTAACATCACCCCCCTCCGCTGCCGCTCTCACCGCCAAGCGTCTCTTTCTATGTCTGCCGCTCCGCCTTGGTATTAGGTCGCTCGGCGACGCCCTCCGTGCACCTCTCATGGGTCAATATGTACCGACTCCTCCCCGCACTTGGACATAAGAACAAACGTCCCCGCGTCGTGGCTGTCGCCCCACCGCCTGAGGCATCGGTCACACATTAACACTCAGAGCACACCTGCATCGTCTCGCAGCCACGCCCGACCCGTACTGCCCTGTTGACAGGAACGTCCGACTCCATTGACCACTCCATGCTGCAGTGCCTCGCTCCACTCCACCGAAACTTCTACCGTGGTTCATATCCGCCCTGAAACGTCAACACCTTTGACCTGCCCACCCTGCTGGCCGCCAGCTGCCGTCCACCCTCAGACGCCCCGCCGTCATCCGCCTCACCTGGCCTTCCTGAGGAAGACTAATCCAACGTCCCGACTGTGATAATGCCGGCTGTACACCAGGGCGAATATGTCTGATTTTCGGACACACAGGCCCTTCAACAACAACAAAACAAATATGGCGCATCGCCCACACAACAAATTACAGACCTTATAACCTCAACTATGAAAAATGAATGGTAAAATTCTAGTCTTGCCCTGCCCTTAGGTCCTCACTAGGAGGTTATTGGTAGGGTTCAGATTAAGTATATGAGGTTAGGTTGGATCGACAGTTTCATTTCGGGCCACATGCCATTCGCCACACCCATGGAGTCATTTCGCCCACAATATGGAGTCATTTCGCCCACAATGTCAATTCGCCCCACTATGGAGTCATTTCGCCCAAGATTATGGGTTCATTCATTTCGCCTGCGGAAGATATAAGTACATGACTCGTGAAATTGGATCGTGTGGGCGAATGACGTCAGAGTCGGGCAAATTGACTCTACATGCCGAACATGGGGGGAATTGTCTTGTCGGCGAATTGACTCGTACATGTGGGCGGAATGACGTCTACATGTGGGCGATGTCTGTTGGGCGAATTGACGTGTGGCGAAATGACCGGTAACCGGGTAGGTAGTTATTATTTTGGGGGGTCATAGGATTTAGCGTGGAGTAAGGATGTAACTGGGGGAACTCTCCCACTTTATAATTACCGTTTTAGAGGTACTGAAGGATTTGTGGAAAGTCTTGATAATATCTTGAGACGTCTTGATATTGATCATTTTATTTTTTTCGGATTTATCATGGTACTAAACCACCCCACACTCTACGAACCACTTAGACGACTAAACCAAACCCATCTCTAACCTAAACTAACCGAATCTGATTTAACCTAGACTTAACAGTGTATGCTGAAATAAGGTAGATTTTCGGTAGGAGAGTACAGTAACGCCATTATTTATTGAAATTGTACCATGGGAAATGGGGTTCAGAAATACTTCGTAGAATGAAGAAATCCTACACGATGATGTAGATAAGAATCCTGTGGACTTTGAAAAAAAAAAGGGCCCCACTCCCAATCTTAATACCCACCCATTTTAGGGTGGGTATTATTAATGTGGGATACATTATCCAAGTAACTAGACAATACCTGGAACTGTCGCCGATAGGAATTCTCGCATGTGAGAAAACGATTCCTATTTTTTAGCCTGAACAGTTAGATTAGGTTAGGTTGCCAGTTGACTATATGTCTAGGCTAGGTTAGTGATTGAGCGGGGGTGATTACCCCCCAGCTCAGCACGAAAATAATACCGTACTGGACCTATACAGTAGAGATGGGTTAGTGAAATGAAGGCCTGCATTCTATTGATTTTTATGTGCTTTAACCCCACAATTTCAGTGGTCGTGAACTTGCCTAGAATAACATCTCACTACCCCAGCTTCCATCATTGAATCATTCATTTAATACTTTCGCATTACTCACATACCATCTCTTAGAGTTGGAGTAGAATGTACCTACTCTTCTCAGACATCCTTGCCCACCAATCATGATCCTTTATCCTCTACACACTCTTCTAGGTAAATATGCAGTTTCAACCAATACTCCCTTATGACCAATACTCTTCTGACATAACGGGGGGGGGGGCTACGCCCTCCAATACCCCCTGCTAGTTACTAATCTAACTCGGGCATTGATTACGTAACCTAGCCTCACTGGGGGGGGGGGGTCGCCCCCCCCAGACCCCATGTGTTATTTTTTCATTTCCGACAGCTTTTGTGTGGGTTAGAAATACTCCTTATAATAAGAACGAAACGTTCAGGGTACTTAAAACCACCGATTGGTTGTGTTATATTGTATTGGTCTATACAGCACTTAGAAAAAAAAAAAAAAAAAAAAAAACTTTATGTATTTCACTTTTGCACCTACAGTATACATGCATTCCACGCACTAGTACACCGGTGCTCGAATGTCTTTTATCTTTGCCTCTCCGTAGCATTGATGAGAGGAGGATGCAGTCAGTTCGTACACAAGTTGTTTCGTACACCAGTAGATTCGATCATTCGTAGACCTAAAAGTTGTTTCGCAGTCTATATGAAACTATAGTCGTTTCGTACACTCAGGTCAGAGTTTAACTTGATGACTAGAGTTACGAATCGACACACCAGGTATATATGTACGAAAAACTCAAAATCAGTGTACGAAACAGCTAACAAAACCTGGGTACGAAACAACTTGTGTACGAAACTCCCTGTATTGCTAGTCCATCCGTATCCTTCACTTGACTCATTCTCTCCATCTCATCCTTGTCTCCTATTCTCCTCCTTCACTTCCCGCATCTTCCTCTCCCATATCATCTTCTCTATACACTTCTAGGTAGCACAAGACACATTTCTTTTTTATTTGCACTTAATTTCACTCATTCCAGTCACCTATAGGCATTCGGCAGCATACCATTCATTGCACCCTTTTTTTTTATTCACATTCCCCCTACAGCGTCCTGACCAACCATAAACAACTCAACATGAAATAAACAACTAATAACATAACTTTATATGGCTTGTATATTAGAAAAACCTTCATCATGCGACCCTACGAACAGTGTGCAAGTGGTCCTCAGCAACCTTAGCACTACGGTGGAACAGCGAACAAATATGGCGGATGGATGTTCGCAAAGATCGTTTGATAATACCTCTAAACGCGTTACGAACGTTCCAAGATCAATCTAAGTGCAAAGATGATCTTAGAGACGCGTTACGAACGTTCGAACATCCGGCCCTAGATCTTTAAGAGGAGATGCTGAATCGTGGACAAAATCACGAAGGCCAGGCTTGTCTGACACAGCTTTAAAACATTTTGTTCCTCTCTATCTCTCTGTCTACGTTCACAGACTCCATGTTGTTCCCCAATCTATCGCTCACCTCACGTGTATTAATTGTTTATTATTTTACTGTACTGTAATACTAATGGTTGTTTCGTATCCCAAGCTGTTTACCATTTATGTTACCCTTATCTGTATTGTTATTACAGGTAACAGGGGTCAACCCGAGTAAGACTACTTACAAGTGTTGATGACACTGTAGGGGAGGATTGCCTCAGAATAGTCCAGTCAATCTAGCTGATTTTTTGGCAGAACCTCAAACAAATTGCTAACAAAGGTTTTTAACTTGGATATTGGGCATGAATAACCTCTCTTTCGGATAAAAAAAAGTTTACCAAAATTAACCTTGCCGAAAGGGGTCAACGGCCGCCATCTGTAAAATCCAACGGGGAAGATCTCCGACCCGCCGCCACAAACGGTTTTTTCCTCCTCTTATCCATAATAATTAAGCTAGGTCAATAATTTTTTTACACCAAATGCATGACTATGTACTGCCATTACCATACAATTTTCATCAAAATTGGTACAGTAGTTTTTGTGCAAAAAAATTAAAACCGATAAAGGGGTCAACGGCCGCCATCATTTGGCAAGCACTCTACCCAGCTTTATTTCCTTTAATCCTCATCTCTGTATTTCCTTTAATATTTTCTCCACTTTCTGTCCACTCTCTTTTTCTTATATTTCTGCTGTGAAATAGTCTTTCAGACTAAACAGCGTCAACTTCATTACTCACTCATTATTAGCGAAAGCCTATGATTTGCCATTTTCACATGTCACTGAGGATGATCAACCCAACACTGATGCAGAAGAGTCATTTCCTCAAAATGAAGACCTGAAGGAAGCTCAGGGGCTATTGAAAGGTCTCCTTGATGGGACTGAGACATTGGATAATGTTCTGTCATCAGAGTCTGTGACCAGGATTGACAAGAGAATCAACCATGTGAAGGATGCGATGGCTGACCAGCGAACAGCAAAATTGTGGATTCAATACCTTGATATGGTGAAGATCCTGCAATTGTTTATCAAGGCAGAGCGCACCGGGAACTGGGAATTGCACCTTGACGCTGTAAGGAAAATGCTGCCAATATTCGCTGCAGCAGGACACATCCTATATGCAAAGTCGGCCTACTTGTACTTGCAGCAAATGGAGGGGCTGCCGACAAGCCATCCTGAAGTGTACCAGAAATTTTCTGAAGGATTCCATGTGATTAGACGGAGTGATCGCTACTGGGCTGGCTTGTCGACGGATCTGGTTATTGAGCAGGTGCTAATGAGAAGCATGAAGACGTCTGGAGGTCTTACTCATGGCAGAGGAATGGACGAAATTCAACGATTAGTTTGGACGCTATCACTGCCATCGTGTGCTGAAATCAAGTTTACAATGCAAGAACTAGCAGGCATTCGTTATGGCACTAGTGACCAGCACCAGGAGGCTACTTCAGCAAGAAAAGAGCGAGATGTGAGGGATACATGGAAGCTCGTTGCGTTTCTCCAGACATATGACCCTTTCACGGAAGATCCGTCCATTCACAGCATTTCAAGTGGAGTAACTGGAGACAAAAAGGTGAATGTGGACAAAGCAAACTCCATAGGAGAGACAATCATAGCTTCAATGGTTGGAAAAAATGTCCACGAGTACACTTTTAAAAGAAAGGATCAGGCAATTACACTTGGGTCAAAAGTTTCGCTCAGCAAAGATGAAGCAGTTGAGACTGATCCACAACTCCTATTCCAGAGACTGTGTGTGCTATCTACCAATGAACCCTCAACTCAGCAGCAGCAAGAACATTTCCAGTATGAGCTTTGTGGTTACCCACCTGCACTTTTTAATTCTTTCGGACTGCCGCGAGAGGCAAAGAAAACCGGCTTTGGCAGACGCAATATGGGAACTGACTTCCCCTGTACAATCAGGTCCACAGTCTTCAGATCCACAGTATCTCTTAGATGGTGGAGCACTACTTCAACGCCTCCCATGGCAAAAAGGTCACACATTTGATGAGATCTGTGCCCGATACCGCAGATATGTCACAACTAGATATGGAAAAGCATGCATTGTCTTTGATGGATATGAAAGTGGTCCATCCATTAAAGACGCGACTCACCGACGCCGAGCAGGGGGCTCTGTTGGTGTTAAGGTGTTACTGACCCCTAAAATGGTGTTCAAATTAAAAAAGGATGTTTTCCTAGCTAATCAAGAAAACAAACAATTGTTCATCAACTTGCTGGGAAAGAGTTTGGAGGAAGCAGGTTGTAAAGTAGTCCATGCATCTGGAGACGCTGACGTATTGATTGTGAAGACTGCTCTAGAACTGGCACAGACAGGAGAAACCATTTTGATAGCAGATGACACTGACCTATTGGTCCTTCTATGTTATCATGCCAATAGAGATGACGGTTACAATATCTACTTCACGCCACAACCAAAGGTTAGTGCAAAAAGTGTGAAAGTCTGGAACATCAAAGAGATGAGGAAATCTTTGGGAGATGTGGTTTGTTCCAACATTCTTTTCATCCATGCACTACTGGGTTGTGATTGTACATCCAGTGTTCATGGAATTGGGAAGGCAGCGTCCCTTCAAAAGGTGATGAACAATAGAAACTTCCTCAAACTGGCAGAAGTGTTTGGCAAGGATGCAGTTCAGAAGGGGTTTAAATTGAAGCTGGGGAGAAGGCTTTAGTGTGCCTGTAAAATGGTAATGATGGGAAAACATCAATCATCTCCGACTGAGGCGTTTTAAAGGGAAAAAGGTTGTAAAAAGCTAAAAGTATGTTGGGGCCCAAAATCATTGCCACCAACAAGAGCGCTACGAAATTCCACACCCTTCGAGTTTACTTCCAAATTCAGGAATGGAAAAGGGTTTAGAAACCAGCTAAACCTGACGAGTGGGGATGGAAACTTTCAGATGGTAAATTAAAAACCAATCATGACTGACTTGCCAGCTGGTCCTGTAAATTTGTTGGCTATAATTAGGTGTAACTGTACTTCAGGGTGTGAAACAGCAAGATGCAGTTGCAGGAAACATGGCATTCACTGTTCAAACTTGGGGTGGTTTTGGGCAAAGCCTCCACTGCCCAACTCACCACGCCAGATCTTGATGATGATGAAAAATTACCTGTGACTATTCTTGACAAAAAATGTTCTTTGGTCCGTTCATGAACTTGTTCTGTGGTGGTTATGCAAGAGCCTTGCCCCAGCATTCGACCAACTGACCCATTCCATTTTTGTAAGTTGTACTTATTTTTTGGACCTATTTTTTTTATGAAATGTCAGGAATAATGTGAAAATTGGGTTGCCTTGAAAAGGCTACTTAGTCTGTTTTTGAAACCCTTTTATATTCATATTTGTATAAGAAATAAAAAAGCATGAAAACAATGGGGGGGCTAGCCCCATTTTCTGGTGTTAGTTTATTTTTTAAGCATATAGCTACCTATCATTACAATTTAAACCCCAGAAAATGCAAGCTGGCTTGGGGGGGCCCCCTGTGTGGGTTTTAAATGCAAAAATTTTTTTTTTATTTCTAATTTACGGTTTTAATTTTTTTGCACAAAAACTACTGTACCAATTTTGATGAAAATTGTATGGTAATGGCAGTACATAGTCATGCATTTGGTGTAAAAAATTATTGACCTAGCTTAATTTTATGGATAAGAGGAGGAAAAAACCGTTTGTGGCGGCGGGTCGGAGATCTTCCCCGTTGGATTTTAACAGAGGGCGGCCGTTGACCCCTTTCGGCAAGGTTAATTCTGGTAAACTTTTTTTTATCCGAAAGAGAGGTTATTCATGCCCAATATCCAAGTTAAAACCTTTGTTAGCAATTTTTTGAGTCAGCCACATTTTGACTAGACTAGAAGTGTAGATTGATGGTAGGACTTCACCGTCCTAGCCAGACACTTCAAATGGTAGTTTTTAATAAAAGGGGGTCGAGCGGTTGTTTATATGGCTTTGTTAATATAAAGTCCCCAGAACAATAATTTACAATATATATATATATCTGTACACTGTGAGGGCAGTGACAGTCACGTGTTTCCGACGGCCAAGGGAATGGCCGGAACAGCCCCCAGTAAACTCTGTCTGTTGTCTTCTGTTCCTCTCTCCGGCCAGTTTGCGCATATATGAAGTTTTGGCCGGAATCTGACGGGTTCCGGTGTTCATGTCTCTCAGGTCTGTTGCACTTGTGTCAGCGTCATCATCCTTGGGCAGAGCGCTGAATGATACACACACAACTTGTGTGTGTAGTCTGGACCCGGGCAGGTGTTCTACGTGTTGCATCAAGACACAAGGTTGACTGTCCACGTCATCTTTATAGGCCATGGCGTGATACTTCCCTCAAAATAAAACCCCATCAAAAAATGTTGTTGCCCCCAGACAGAACAGGCGACACACCATCCTGTAGCTTAATTGATAAAATTGTTATAAAACATATAATCTATACCTATTCAGGATCCTAATAAGACAGACAGACAGAGACAGAGACAGACAGACAGACAGGGCAGACAGACAGACAGACAGACACAAAGAATAAAAGGAAAAAAGACAGACAGACAGACAGAAAAAGACAGACAGACAGAAGAGACAGACAGACAGACAGACAGACGACAAAACGACAGACAGACAGACAGACAGAGAGACAGACAGCAGACGACAGACAGACAGACAGACAAACAAGAGAGAGAGACAGACAGACAGACAGACAGACAAAACAGACAGACAGACAGACAAAACAGACAGACAGAGAGAGACAGACAGACAGAAAGACAGAAGACAGACAGACGAACAAAGAATAAAGAGAAAAAGACAGACAGACAGACGAAAGACAGGACAGACAACAGACAGAAGACAGAGACAGACAACAGACAGACAGACAGACAGACAAAGAGACAGACAGAGAGACAGACAAAAGACAGACAGACAGACAAAAAGACAAACAGAAGAGAAGACAGACAGACAGACAGACAGACAGACAGACAGACAGACAGACAGACAGACAACAGAGAGAGACAGACAGACAGACAGACAGACAGGGCAGACAGACAGACAGACACAAAAGAATAAAAGAGAAATGACAGAAGACAGACAGGACAGCAGACAAAACAGACAGACAGACAGACAGACAGAAAGGGCAAGACAGACAGAACAGACAGAACAGAGACACAGAAGAGACAGAAGACAGACAGACCCGGGCAGACAGACAGACGACAGACAGAAAAGACAGACAGACAGACAACAGACAACAGACAGAGAGAGACAGACAGACAGACAGACAGACAGACAGACAGACAGACAGACAGACACAAAAAAAAAGAGAAAGAAAGACAGACAGACAGACAGACAGACAACAAAAAGGAAGACAGACAGACAGAAGACAGGGGCCCGACAGGGCAGACAGACAGAAGACACATTGACAGACAGACAGACAGAGACCCGACCAGAGACAGACAGAAGACAGACAACAGAAGACAAAGAAGAGACAAAGACAGACAGGACAGACGACAGAGAGAGACAGACAGAAAAGACAGACAGAAAAGACAGACAGACAGAACAGAAAGACAGACAAAACAGACAACAGAGAGAAAAGACAGACAGACAGACAGAGACAGACAGACAGACAGACACAAAGAAAAAAAGAAGAAAAGAAGACAGACAGACAGACACAAGACAGAAGAGAAGAACCCGACAGACAGACAGACAGACAGACAGACAGAGAGACAGACAACAGACAGAGACAGACAGAGCAGAACAGACACAAAGAAATAAAAGGGGAAATAGACAGACCAGACAGACAGAACAGACAGAAGACAGACAGACAGACAGAGACAGACAGAGAGACAGACAGACCAAAGAATAAAAGAGAATAAAAGAACAGACAGACGACCAGAGAAGACAGACAGACGACAGACAGAAAACAGACGCACAAGTAACAGGGACAGACAGAAAAAGGCGCGACTACAGACGGACAGACAGAAGCAAAAACAGGAAAAACGACAGACGAGAACAAAGACCACAAAGAATAAAAAAGAATAGACAGACAGAGACAGACAGAGACCAGAAGACAGGACAAGAGAAGAGCGACAGAACAGACAGGACAGACAGAGAGAGACAGACAGCAGACAGACAGACAGAGAGAGGGGACAGGGGCAGACAGACAGACAGACGAAAGACAGAGCAGACTGACAGACAACGACAGAGAACAGATAGACAACGACAGACGAGACAGACGACAGACAGACAGAGAGAGCAGACAGGTAGACAACGAGAAGTCGCAACTCGTGCTCGTGCTCGCGGCCTTCCCCACAGCCCCAAGGGTGCCGACCCACAACAAATGGAGCGACAATAGTTTACAATTCGGGGGGATGACGACGTAGTTTATCATCTAAGACACCACAATCCTAACGAGTGGTACTATCATACACTCCCACGTTTTTAGCGCGTAGTTAACCTTGTCAACTTTAATTAGGTTAGGGAAAGACGTGTTTTTGCTCCTATTTCACGGGGTTTTGGTGGTTTTCTGTGGAATTAAAGGTTTTTTTTGTGGATTTTTTTGGTGATGGGGGGGAAAGGAAATTGTCCGAATTGACTTTTTGTGACGTCAGACCAACCACACCCACACCCACACCACCCATACACCGGCGATGGTCAGGTTGACAAGTGACGGCCCTCCATTCTGTGGGGTAGGCGGTTCGATTCCCCGCGCTCCCGAGGATTTTCACTGACAAATTTGGGGCGGGTTTCTGTCCCCTTTACAAGAGGTGGGGGTGTTGGTGTGGGGGTCCCACATTGCCCAAAGATCCCGGGAATAATGAGCCTCCGGTAATTATGGGGAAGTTTCACGTTCGTTTTCAGAGACACCAACTATTTTTCTTGGCCTACAATGGTCTTTTCTAATGGTGTTTTAATGGTTTAAAATTATTTGCCAAACCAAAAAAAAAAAAAAAAAAAAAAAAAAAAAAAAAAATGGAACCTAACCTAACCCTTATGTTTTAAAGAAACCTAAACCTAACTTTAACCACATATATTTTTTTTTTTTTTTTTTTGGGGTTTGCGCAATTAAACTAGCACCATAGAACAACACCTATTTAGGCCAGAAAAGTTTGGTGTTCTGAAAACGAACGTGAAAATCTCCCCCATATAACAGAGCTCCAAGCTCGCACTGAGAGGTAACTGGCGATCGTACCAGCTCGCGTGGACAGACCTTGATAATAACACACACACCACACCACACACCACACAAACACACACACACACACACCCACTTCCATCTCTCCATTTATGGATAAATTCTACCGTAGAACATTCAGTCGCCGGACAAGTTTTTTTCCTGTACCGACGTTGTGGCGTTTAAAACTTACATTCTACATCCATGATTTCGGAAATTAGAATGGGCTATCTGGAGATCTTGTCATTTTGTGTCTTCTTCTGTGTCATAGTAGGGCTATAAATGAACACATTACAAAAATTTACCAGAGTGGCGTTTTTTCCTGCATAGTTTTTAAGTGTTTTTGGACGAAATCTGGCACTCGTCTTGGTTAATTTTAGTTTCACCCAAACAACGATTTTTTGAAAGCGCCTTATGTTTTTCTGGGGTGTTTTGAATGAATCTGCTAACCGTTTTCTGTCGCTATTTTTTTATTTTTTTTTTTTTGGCAAAAATGACAACAATTTTTTTTAAACTGAACCTAACCTAACCTTTACCTATACCTAAAATTTACCTATAAACTAACCTTTACCTATACCTAACCTTTACCTATATCTAACCTTTACCTATATCTAACCTATACCTAACCTATAAACCCATATCTAAACCTAAACCTAACCTAACCAACTAAAAAACAAATAACCTTTATCTACCTCAAAACGGTTTATAATGGACGAGAGTTTCGCGGTCGTTTTCAGAGACACCGACATTTTTTCTTGGGCCCACAATAGGTGCTTGTTGTAATGAAGATAGTTTTATTTGCGCAAGCCCATAACAACAATTTAAAAAGGTATACTTTTTGTGTGTTAAGGTTAGGGTTTGGTTTCATTAAAACCTTTAAGGTTAGGTTTTTTTTTTTTTTTTTTTTTTTTTTTTTTTTTTTTTTTTTTTTTCCGCAAAATAAAACTACGTATCTCATTAGAACAAGCACCTATTGTAGGCCCAGAAAAATAATCGGTGTCTCTGAAAAAGACCCGCGAAACTCTCCTCCATTAATTACCCTTAAAAAACCTTTTTTAGTTAGTTAAAGGTAGGTTAGTATAGGATAGGTTAGGTTAAGGTTCTTTTTTTGTTTTTTTGTCATTTTTGCCAAAAAAAAAAAAAAAAAAATTGGACAGAAAACGGTTAGAGATTCATTCAAAACACATAAAAACACCAGAAAAAACATAAGGCGCATCAGAAAATCGTTGGTTGGGTTGAGTGAAACTATACATTACCATCGCTTTGACGAACTGCTGTTGGTTAGTGGTGGTAGTACTGAAGTAGTATAGTAGTAGTAGTAGTAGTAGTTGGTAGTGTATAGAATGGTTAAGAGAGAGAGAGAGAGAGAGAGAGATTTTATGATTATTTTGTTTATAAGTATTTTTTTTTACATTTGATTAATATTTTTTCTCTTGATTATTTTCATTTTATTTCTTTTTTTCTGGTTCTTCCTTTTTATTGCATTTCCTTCCTTCCTTCCTTTCCTTACTTCTTCCTTCCTCCTTCCTTCTATCTTTTCAATATTTCTTTTGCTCCAGCAAGGAATCTCTTGCCGGTCGGGGCAAGATCTTCTCCAAGATGATTGAACAAGCAAAGCACATTTTTTTCTCGTGCAAGAGAAAGTTCTCTTGCTCCCCCGCAGGAAACGCTTTATTCATATCCTCTGAAGGGCTATAGCCTTGCCTAACAAGCTATTAAAAAAATTGTTTTTCTTTAACAGGAACTAAACGCGTGTAGTTCACGGCTTCTTGTAGGCTTCTTATTTTCTTATGTCTTACTCATGGCAACTCAGAAGGCGTCATCTGAGTAGCTCGGAGGGTCCTGCCACCCAAACATTTGGCCACTTGAGAGTATATCATAAACATTCTCTGCCACTCAGAGCAACGCCCAAAGTGCTCAGAGTGGCTAAGTGAGTAGAAAAGATTCTTTATAAATAAAACCACCACCCCTGATCTAAAACAAAATACACAGACGCTTTGCACTCAAGTGCTTTTCATATTCAACGAAATTGTTTCAGGAAATATTTTTTCTATTAATGATATTAGTTATTTTTTTAAAGAAATGTGATGTCGGTGGCAAATGAGCCCTTATGGAAGGTGGGCTGGAGGAAAGCGTGTCACTTGTCTGTATCCCATGTGCAGGGATTGAACTCCTTCCCCCCCCCCCCCCCCCCCCCTCTCTCTCTTTCTTTTATGTGTATGTATGATTAATGGAAAGATTTACTGTTATAGTTTTGTTTTCCTTATGCACTGTAGTACACCATTCTGAGCAAATTTCAATGAATAGAAGAATATTATGTTTCATATTTATGTCCTTGCCTGTTAGAGAGAGAGAAGCAGAGAGAGAGAGAGAGAGCGCCCCTCGCCCTCACGCCCCCATTATCTGCCCCACCCATTACCCATTATTGGTGTGCCTGATGTGCAATGCTTAGCTACACTTGCCGCATTCTGCAGCTTGCCTGCAAAAAGGTCCACTAGCCACTCACCACTCCACTCCTTCACCATGTTAGTAGTGGTGGCGTGAGGCTCCTGTGCTGGCCTTACTCCTTGGCTGCAAATACTGGCTAGGTGTTTAGCTGAGGGTGAAGCAGGAAGCACCCTTCAAGAAGCACTTGCATGCTTGTGTGCTGACGGCCACCATAGTACAGGTGCTGAGGTGAAGAGTCCAGGTCGGCGCCCACGTCAGGGACTCCTCCCGGCTTTCCCTTGTATTAGGGAACGCTTGGTTCATCCCCGGGGGCCCTCCACCGGGGTTCCTGCAGGACCAGCTGAGGCTCCACCACAGGGGTACTGGCAGAAGTAGTGCTGCCAAGGAGGGCGTGAGGGACCTACACTTGTGATCACTTGTGGCAAAGTGTGCTCCAGCAAGGCTGCATAATGCACACATCACTCACCCATACACGCAAGAAGAGCGTGAGGGTGACCACTGTGGCAAAGTGTTTCACTTCGTAAGGCTGCTCTTAGGAGGCACATGCTCACCCACCACTGGTGAGAGAAACTTTGAGTGTCAGGAGTGTAGAAATCATTTTACCCACAAGAGCAGTCTTTAAAACACACATGCTCACACACACTGGTGAGAGAAACTTGAGTGTCAGGAGTGTAGGAAAACATTTTACCTCAAGAGCCATCTTAACAGAACATGGCACCCACACTGGTGAGAGAAACTTTTGAGGTCAGGAGTGTGGGAAAACATTACCCGCAAGAGCCATCTTAAACACCATCTGTCACCCACATGGTGAGAGAAAAACTTGAGTCCTGTCAGGAGGTAGGAAAACATTTACACACAAGAGCAGTTCTTAACAGCAACATGCTCACCCACACGGTGAGAGAAACTTTTTGTGTCAGGAGTGGGGAAAACATTTACGAGAAGAGCACCTCTTAACACACACGTGGCTCACCCACACTGGTGAGGAGAAACTTAAGTGTCAGGAGTTTGAGGAAAAACATTACCCATAAGAGCCGTCTAAAAGCCACCTGCTAACCCACACTGGTGAGAGAAAATTTGAGTGTCAGGAGGTGGGAAAACATTACCCAGAAGGAGCCACTCTAACACACACATGGTCACCACACTGGTGAGAGAAACTTTGAGTGTCAGGAGTGTTTACAAAACATTTGCCCACAAGGGCAGTCTTAACAGCCACATGCTCACCCACACTGTCGAGAGAAACTTGAGTGTCAGGAGTGTAGGAAAAAAACATTTACCCACAAGGGCACTTCTAACACACATATGCTAACACACACTGCGTGAGAGGAAAGTACAATTGCCTGATATTTGCGGCAAGGTCTTCGTCGGTTCTCTCCTGTATCACTCTACCACATTTCGTACGTGACCTCTGTAGAGTCTCAACATTGTCATATCCAGACACAACCTCTTGAGGAGGCAGTGCTAGTATATGTGTTCTGTGTGGGTTTGGCTTGTGTGGTGACGCGAGCCCGCGCAGCAACCAACGGTGACAAAACACAACGTCACTTGTTGAGGTGTTGTTAAGAATATCAATAAAGCCACTTCATGAAACTGTGTCAATGTTTTACCTCCAATCAGCCGATACAGAGGGAAAAAATGAGGAGAGAGAAGAGAGAGAGAGAGAGAAGAGAGAGAGGGAGAGAGAGATTTTAAGAGGAGAGAGAGAGAGAGAGGTGATAAAGGTTCAAACAGCATCACAAATGAACGACCTAGAAGAGAAATACATAGTATTATCATTATTACTCTTCTCCTCCTCATCCTCTTTCTTTCATTTGGCACTTCTCCTCCGCTTCCTCAGTAAAGTAAATATACTACACCGCGCACCAGAATTAACAAACCACTTTTACTCATTAGTATGATACCACTGGTTAACAAAATCAAATTTTTTTTTTCACATCCAACATAAAAACTTTTTTGAAGTATTTTTGATGGATTCCCAAAAACGGGTTTACTTTTTCCTAGACGAAATATTTTTTAATTTTTTTTTTTAATTTTATGAAAATTTCGTTTTTATGAAAATCTAGGGGGTTAATAAAATTACATTTCATGCAAATTATTACTTGTAAGAAAAAAAATATACATCAACCTAAATAATACAACGCAATAAATTGTAAGCAAAAAATTTACATCATCAAGGTCATTGCACAACTTTAAATTTAAGAATATACACAGTAAAAGATCTTAAGGCCCTTTGGGAGAGTACCTTTTTTTTTAAATTGGGTCTGGATTTTCACGATACAAACCAAACAATGGTCACCACAGCTTTCGTTAAAAACCCTTGGGTAGCGAATCCATAGCTAATGTCTTTTTGAAAGCGTTCCCTTGCTGTCACTCACTGCACCAAGGTTTTCGGGAAAAAAATTTAAAGGGGAAGCAGGAATGCTTTTTTTAAAACATTCGAACCCTTTTTCTTTTAAGCATCGAAGTTTCTCAACTCCCCTTATATGCATGAATTGTTTTTCCCCAGAAAGTTTGGCATATCCATTTGAAACCAGCCAAGCTTTAAATTCCCAGCGGACTGGGGGCCCTTGAAATTCCAATCCATTAAAACCTCCCTGATTGTGGCCCAACAAAAATTCCCCCCCCTTCAATTTGCTGCACAAACTTTCGGAAATTTTTTAAAAAGGGTATTGAACCCTGTAATGACTTTACCCATTGCTTTAAAAAAATTTTCTTTAAACCAAAGTTTAAGGGGAGAGGGGTGGGAAGTTTTTTGGGGATAAACTAAGGGAAGACTGGACCACTGCTTGTTCCCTGGGACATATGTGGACCTTTGGGCCAGTCACGTTTGTTGTAGTGTTTCCGTTGTGGCACGACTTCCCACGGGGGAAAAGGGAAAACAAAATATTTTGAAAAACCCTGTTTGCATACCATTAACATACCTATAACTTTAAGAAATCTCCGCAAAGGTTCCCATTGATGCTGTCGTAGGGGTTTCTTTAATTAGAAATCCATATTGTCATATGTCTCTTTTAGATGGACAGAATGGGCAATGGGGTGGAGGCTTTACATTTCCATTATGCAAAAAAAAACCTTTCAGGCTTCTCTCGATGAATCAATGAAGAGAGCAGTCAGATGCCACATAGTTGAGACAAGTCTGTGAATAGCCATGATATCAGGGAAAATAAAGAGGGACCACTACTGAAAAGAATGTTTGCAAAATTAAAGTTCCGTTTCGTTGTAACTGACAAGAACATTTTTTCAAGAAAAAGGTTCTCCTGGGCCCATATTTATAAAATTTTAGGATTGTCTAGGATTCGCCCAAAACCCTGGTCCAAAGGGTTTTGGGGAAAAGTCTAAGACGCGCCTAAGACGGCGGTTGGGACAGCGTGAGCGCTCTTTTAGAAAAGCCCAAATTTTGGGTTTTCATAAATATCAACTAAGAGTATCAGAAAGGTTTATAAAAAATCGAAAAACAAAAGTTTAATATTTCTAGATAATTGCTGAAGACTACAACGAATGAATTCTTAAAGAATAATTGTCCCCAGATATGAAACTTTCCTTAAAAACAAAACATTACATTATTTTGCTCTATCGCGAGAAAATAATATTTTTCAGGAAAAGACTTTCACCCTTCCCAGCTCTTTCAAGCAAGGAAAAATGTCCATTCCTGCGAGGGGAATTTTTCCATGCCGAGATGATGGGCGAAGAGCAAGGCAGATGCCTGCAGGGGCCTCCCAACCACATGATCGCCGCGGCTTTCCTAGCGAAGATACGTAAAGGGGACTACCGGGTTTAAAATGGACGAGGATTCGCGGTCTTTTTCAAGAACCGACTTTTTTTCTGCCTACAAAGGTTTGTTTTTTTTTTTTAATGAGATAGGGTTATAATGGACGATTTTTCGCGGTCGTTTTCGAGCCCGACTATTTTTTTTTGGGCCCTACAATAGGTGCTTGTTCTAATGAAAGTTTTTTTTTGGCAAACCCATAATTTTTTTTTTTTTTTAAATGTAACTTTGTGGTTAAGGTTGGGTTAGGTTTCATTAAAAACCTTATGGTTAGTTGGGTTTTTCATGAAAACCCTACAGTTGGTTAGGTTTCATTAAAAACCTAAAAGGGTTGGGTTTTTAATTTTAAAATTTTTTTTTCAATTTTTTTTTTTTTTTTTTTTTTTTGCGAAAAAATAAAACTATCTCCATTAGAGAAAGCCCTATTGTCCCCAAAAAAAAAATAGTCGGGTCTCTGAAAAGGGGACGCGCAACTCTCGCCCATTATTCCCGGAGGATCCCCGGAAACCACAGTTTAAGAAAAAAAAAAAAATTACACCGAAATTATGGTCCTTTTCCCATTAAAAAAACACTATCCCCACAGAAAAAGCACAAAAAAATTTGGCCGGGAAAAAGATTTGTCAAAAGTTTTATGGGTTTTTAAAAAACCTATAATTTTAGGTTAGTAACTTTGGGGGTTAAATTTTAGGGAAAAATCTAAGACAAAGGCTCCCCCTCTATTTCTTCTTAAGCCAAAAAGCGGGGGGACTGGGGGGAAAGGGGTTTTTGGGGGGGGGGAACACACACAAAGGGAAAAAGGGGCCCCCCAACAAAATCCCTAAACTAGGGATATTCCCTGTTCATAACTTTTGGGAAAAATATTCCCCCGTTTAAAGTCTATGACTGGGGAAAATTTCCCTGTTTAGGGTTTTTTTGGGGGAGCCTATTCCCTTATGAGTGTGCTCCTTTGGGGGGGAGCCCCATATAAGGGAAATATTTCCCCGTAAAGTCATGAACTGGGAAAAATTTCCCTAGTTAAGGGATTTTTTTGGGGCGGGGGCAATTTCCCTTATGTGTGCCCCCCCCCCCAAAAAAACCCCAGGTTTTCCCACCATGCCCCCAAGTTGTTGGCCATAAAAAGGAGATGGGTTGACCCTTTTTCTAAAGAGACAAATACAGCCCTAACTAGCACCCCTCTTCGAGCCCCTTGTGCTTGCACAACCAAACCTAACCTAACCTAATTGGCCGTGGGCCCACACAGACATTTTTTCCGGGCTTTTTGGTTTTTGCTACCAAAAATGCCCGTAGTGGTGGCAAAAAATGCCGTTGTCACACGGCGTTTCGGCTACGGATTTCTATGGCATTTCCAGGCCCCGAAACCCAAAAACTAAAAAATAAAATATGGTCGCAAAAATTTAATTCGCCATGTAAAAAAAGTAGGATCGGCATCATTAAAATATAAAAAGATGTCTTAAAGAAGTAAGTATAATCGTAGACCAAAAATTTGTGCAGCTTAGGTGGGGGGACCTTGTTTTTAAGATTTTCCCGGTTTTGTTTTGGTTTTCTTAAAACCAAAATTAGGGTTGGTTTTATTAAACCCATAAACCTGACTAATTTCTCCCGGCCAAGTTTAAATGCTTTTTCTGATGGAGATACGTGTTTTTAAGGAAACGGTACAAAAATTCGGGATTTTTTTTTTTTTTTAACTTTGGGTTTCGCAAAATAAAAAATTCTCCATTTGAAAAGCACCTATTGAAGACCCGGAAAAAAAAGTCGGTGCTGAAAAAGACCCCAAAATCATCGCCATTTTTACCCAAAATTTCGAGGGGTTTGGTTAGGTTAGATTTAGGTTTTTTAAAGGTTTTGGGTTTGGTTTTGTTAAGCTTTTGGGGAATTTTATTAGGTATTTGAGTTATTTAGGTTAAAAAAAAAAAATTTGATGGTGCGCATTGTCCCGGGTGGGTTTGGCACCCCCCCCCCCTCCTGGAATATTTACCGTTGGTTTGGTCATCCTCGAGCCTGACAATTTTAACCTGTTTCTAGTGTAGATTTTTTTTTCTTCTGAGCTTTTAAAACCCAAAAATTTCCCCCTGGCGCAATTGAATAATAATGCTGAACATATACACCCTAGAATCTATTCTTTTTAACCAAAAAAGTTAAGTTAGGTAGAGGGGGGGTTTGGTTTTAAAGATGATATCAAGAACAAATAAGAAAATTTTCAAGACACGGCGGGGAAGAGAAAAAAAGTTATATGGATATTGTTCCATGGCTTAATAAAATCACATTATTCAATTTTTTTAAATTTTATTTATAGTGAGCCTACTCTAAAACGTTTTATTCTCAACAGATACCATTTTATCAACAGTTTTTGGGGATTTCATTCAATCTGTTCAGATACATAATTTAAAGGGAGGGGAACATGACTACCTAAAAAGTGAATAATAAACACACTGTGGTTTTGCACTGTCGCCGTATTTTTTTTTAGTGTTGCTTTTATTTACATCTCCCCCCCAGTCTGTCACTATTAATCCCCTTTCGGGCCAAGCGGTATCGCTTGTTTGTTTGTATCAACAATTCGTCCAGTACATTTCCGTCCCCAAAAGTTCTTAGGAGTGGGGGGCACTCCATGTTTAGTCTTAGGAAGAGTCTTTGCCGCCCCCCTGCTCGCAGGACCCTCCCCCCGTCCTAGCCCAAAACCCCAAATTAGGGGAGTCTTAGCATTTTGGGTCCCCCGAAATGATTTTGGACCCGGCCGCCAATTTAAGCTCGAGCGAGTCTAAGACGAATCCTAAATCTTATAATTTGGGCCCTGTAGTTTTGAGGCTAGAAGCTCTGCTTTTTCTTTGGGCATGACAAGTCTTAAAAAGATCATTCAAAGTCCTTGGGGGAATAGCTTGGCTCGAAATTTTCTACCTTCCAGGGTAATTGGGTCAAGACGTCCGGGAACGCCACCAATTGACCTTCATCACCATCCAGTCATCTTCGTAGAAATTTCACCTCATCTGGGGGAAAATTTGGAAAGGGCAATTCTTCACCATGTTGACTTGTCTACGTGCTGAATCCATGGTTGGATAAACAAACTTGTTTTTGTTCTTGTAGAAAACCCTATTATGTTTTTACATACCAAAATAACAGTCTTCATGATGATCTCTCGACGCCCCCCAATCTGGGTATGGGGAAACGGCATTGAAACTTTCTTTTTGTTTACCCAACCGAAACCTTTGAACAAGAAGAACAAATTTTATTTTGGCTTATCTTGGTCACCAGGGGCAATCAAAGTATAGTGTATATTTTCTAAGGTCGGTTTAAAAGTTCGCGTTGTAGTTTTTTTGTGAAATTATCACATACTAACAAAACTTGTTGGGGGGATTCTTACATTCTGAGGCATGCTGATTGATTTTTAGCAAATGATTCGAAATAATTTTAAAATCCACAGCACTTCACACGCAGTAGCCAGAGGCAGAATGGCACCTGTTCCAGAGACGGGAGGTACAATTGCGCATGTTGCCAGACGTACGATAAAATGCCTGAAATAAAAAAAAAATAAACATAAAATAAATAGATAAATTAATACTAAACCCGAATAGACAAGATAGACAAAATAACCCTGTAAAAATTTAAAAATTTAACTTTTTCCCAATTTACCCCTTTTAAAATAAGAAAAAAAAAGATAAAACCCCAATAAAATGTTTTAAAAAAGTAGTACTTTGCCTATATAAAAAGGTTTTAAAACTGTTATTTACTTTTGCCTTTATAAAAAAAATATACTGCTAGAGAAAAATCCAAATTCCCGTTTGGAATCAGGTCAAAAATGCTATCCCAAACCAACAAAAATTTTCCTGAGAAAAAAACTTTTTTTGGGCCCGTGTTATTATTGTTTATATTTTTGCCATGAGTTTTAATATTGTTTTATGCTTTAAATGATAAAAAGTCAAGAAAGTGGGGGAGAGAGAGAATAATTCAGCAATTTAAAAGGGCCACAAAGCAAAGTATGACCGGTTTTACCGTGCGGTTTCCCTCGCCGACTCTCACTTCCCTTCCTCTCGTTCCAGGGGTGACTGCCCCCTGCCACCTTCTAAACCCCTTTCCCTACCCTACCTTACCCCATCCCACCTTACCCTACCTTATAGAAGCAAAAAGACCTTCCTTCCCAAAAGCATGCCCCCTTTTACTTCTTGGTATTAAAGGATTACGCATATATGGATCCCCTTCCCCCAAAATTTTCCGTTATAGCGAGGGTTTTCTGTTTATTTTCATGGGGAAAAGGACCCTGTAGTAACATTTAAACTGAAAAAAGTACCCTAATTGCCGGCACATAAGACGCAGTTTTTTTTTAAAAAGGAATGCAAGTTTTCCCCCGCGTTAAACCGGCCATATTAGCGATGAGAGGGGGGCAGAGAATGCAGAACGCCGGTGGGTATAATAAAGGGGTTTGGGGGAAAACCTGTGTTTTAGCAGTAGTCCCTGGCACAAATTGGTAACGTGTTATCAACAGTAATGCAAATAAAAATACTAAAAAAAAGGTTTTTGGGGTTTAAGAAAAATAAAGCTGGGGGAACAAGGTAGGATTTGCTGCCAAGATGGCCGTGTCAGATGTAAACTCATCCACCCCCCCCTGCTGCTCTCCATTGTAAAACGTCTGATATTAGGGCTGCCGCTTAGGGATACTTCACCGGGGACGCCCTCCGCCACCCACCCGGGGTGCAAAAACCCTCGCCAAATGAAAAGCTATTTCCTTTCACTACGGATGCCCCCCAAGTTCTTGACAATTGGGCCCTAGCATGAAGAAAAGGGAAAATTATTTTGCAGATGGATGAGGAATTTTGTTTACTACTCTCCAGTTCCGTGAACAAATAATGCCAAAGCTATGCAGAAGGGCCCGGTTTGCACTGCCCATGTCTGATGTAACAGCCCTAACATGTAAACCAATACCCTTTGCTCGTGTTACTATTTCCAGAACAACAGGTTTTAAAGTTTCCCCCTTGACACTGTTTCCAGTAAAATAGTATGCCACTATCTGTTTGCACCTTGTAGTAATTCCCCCTAGCATGAACACAAGTGCATGAGTTGCTGTACCACTGTGATCAGGAAGTGTTACGTCACCCCTCAAACAGATTGACGATCGGTCGTACTGGAGACCCGCTGGAATGCACATTTCATCTAAAATTAAGCAACACTCCCTCTCTTCTGGTTTCATTGCAGTAACCTTTATTTGTAAAAATGAAAACACTTCTTCTAATATACCGGGTTCCATACTAACACACTCAAGTCTTCTCCTCAGTGACCGAAGGGAAGGTAGGGGCTGCTTGTGTGGCAAAAGCAAATGAGAATGTTGAGATTGAATGTTGAGAAAAACCTGTTGACCCACAAGCAAACCTCAGCTGAAGGCCCTTCTTAACGGTCTCATTTGACCACTTCATTCCTCTGCTATAACCACCCTGACTGCCACGACCGAGACTAGCAAGCTGGTCCTTGTTAAAGACCATTGTCATACTATTTTCTAAAGCTGTCTTTTCCTTTAAGGCTTGACATGTTTTATTTCGCTCCTTTACAACCTTTACTCTGAGATGTTTTATCGTCCTCATAAGTGCTGCTTCCCGTAACTCTCCAATAGGGTTTATAGCAACAACTGTTTCTCTGTCTGTTCTCTCTGCTTTTTCTGTCACATTATATCTCCTGCTGTGCAATGCATCGCACTGTCTGCACCATTATTTTCATCAGAGCTGCCGCCATCAGCATCAGGGATTAAGTTCTGCCGATCCTTTTCACCTGAAATGTGAAAAAGAAAATTTGTTTTGTTGTGGTGTACTGTGTGTGTGTGTAGCTACAGTAATACTTTTTATGTCCACTGCAAGTGCTAACACTAATATCCACACTGATATATAGAACAGTAATAAAAGGGTAAGAAAAAAATTGAAGGTAGGCTTACCTTCATCAGACAATGATTGCAGTGTTTGTTGATTGTCATCAGCTGTAAATCTTGTGTACGAATGTTGTGCGTGTATTAGTTTGGCAGGAGGATCTATGGCTTCTGTGCCTGCTAGTGGTCTTATTTTGGGAGGCTTGCGTGGCATAGGTCTTGATTTAATGAACACAAACTTTGTTGGAACAGCAGTTGACTTGAGTCGTTTCAGGCCATCAGCTCTTCTAGATTCATACTGACTCTCCTCAAAGTGGTCCTGATAAGAGCATAAAAAACAGTGTTTCAATATATATAATACAGTATATATAATATATATATATATATATATATATATATATATATATATTTTATATATATATATATATATATATATGGTATATGTGGTATATATGGAGGAGGCGGTGGCCAAGTGGTTAGCGTCTTGGAGTGCTGAACTCAATGTCCGAGTTCGAATCCTGCCGGAGGCAACTCTTTCAAGAGCCTGGTAAGGGAGCAGAAGTTCCCGAGTTCAAGTCTCACCAAGGAGCAACTGTCAAAGCCATCGTCGAGTGACCGAAGCAACCCACATGCAGCGTATACCTGTCTGCCGATTGCAAGTGTGACGGTGGACTCTAGGGGCTGCATGCGCCTAACCTGGAGATCAAGAACATCATAGAAAAGGAGATCTTCACCTGAGATCACAGGTGTCACTATAAAAATCCAGCCTGCGCCACCAACGGGCGAGTTCGACCAATATCAAGACTCCATATGCCTACAGGCGCTATAGGCTACAACGTATATATATATATATATATATATATATATAATATATATATATATATATATATATATATATATATATATATATATGTGGTGATGGTGCCATCAACACCACCTTCAACACCACCACCACCACCACCACCTCCTCCACCACCACCTCAACCACCACCACCATCACCACCACCACAATCACCACCACCACCACCACCACCACCACCACCTCTACCACAATCACCACCTCAACCACCACCACCACCTCAACCACCACCACCACCTGAGGTGGTGGTCACCATCAGATGGTGGTGGTGAAAATTAAATTATAGTTAATGAGATTTCCTATGTGTCCAAACTTTAGGGACACCCTGTACAGGTACACAAGCAAAAAATTGTTGTACTTACCGAGCATATGTAGGCATTATTGTGCGGTCTCCATTTCTCACGTCTGACTTTAATTTCCCACTGTCGTCGTCTATCTGGATTTCTGGGAAATCTGTGCAGTATTTTACCCATCCCAGGTTGTAGTGCACAACCCACTGCCACACAGCAGACCATAATAGAGTCAAGTACACATCGATGAACAACAGCACGTAGGAGTAGTTTGTAGCACTGAGGAGGGAGAGTGAGAGCTGACTGAGGGGCAGTGTCCTGGGGCAGTGACAAAGCCGTCTCTATTACATACAGACGGCTTTGGCAGTGAGGGGAGAGCGAGAGGCAGCAGCTTCATAGAGGCAACATGGCACCTTGGAGTCACGTGACATGAACTGACCAATCACGCGAGACCTGATTTGTAGGAGCATGGCCAAACTCTCTACCTATCAATAACTGCGCTACAGTGGTAAGCAAGGTGGGATAGGAGACATCATAGACCTTTGTACCACCTTGACCCCTCAATCCTCACCCCTGTACCTCTAAGGATAAGGAAACTGTATGAAAGAGTGCTAGTAAAAAGGTTGCAACTGTACCTGTAGGACAAGTCTTCCACACGGTACACCAAGACCAAGACCATCACGGCACCACACCGTCCGTCTCAAGGCCGAATCACACCATACCATCATGGTGACACGGCACCGTCTTATCACATCCGTTATAATTTCTTACATTCAAACAAATAGACGTGTTACACTAAACGGTGCGCCGCCGTCACGGCTCCAATACATCACCGTTCTGTCATGTAACGGTTTCTGGGGAAGAATATTTTAACGTAATGAGACTGTGCCGTGCTGATAATTGTCGTTTTCTCAAGGCTTTATGTACCCAAAACAGTGTCTGTTAGAGTTCAACTCCTCTTCTTTATCCAACAGAAGTGCTATTAATGCAAATTTATTCAACCATAACCTCTGAGGCACCATGTCTGCTTAGAGGGTGAGCAGGAACTGCCTAAAATGACGGAACCATGACGAATAGTGTGAATACAAGGCACGGCTGACGGAACGCTGCCGTGATTTCAGAGTGTGAACCAGCCTTCACCTGTACCTTCCTGAAGAAGACTAATCAACCCTCGCGACTGTAATAGATTCATAGGTGTAAACCAGGGCAAATATCATCGATCCCGACAACGGGCCCTTCAACAATTACAACAATAACAAGGTAGAGATGGTTACCTTACAGTGTTACCTAAATATCTTCGTGAATTTTTGTTATTGGACAACCACCGATTTCGATGCCGAAACTTAAGTCCTCCTGAATAGTTTTGATGTGTTTTGAATTAATCTGGCTCTCGTTTTTGTCGGAAATCAATGTTTGTTTATATGTATGTGTGTGGGGGGGCGGCAACCTCCGATCAACCTCCCCCCGAGCAAGTATATGTCTGCATATTCACTTGTACACTCAAGCTGGATATTCCTGAACCCCGAACCTGTCCTTTTTGCACTCAACTTTCCACCTTCTTCTGATCCCAGCTGGATTAACGTAGCGGCATTTTGAGGGTGGTGGCGGGATTAGTGGAAGGAGATTAACTCAAATATTTCATACCTGCTATACACTCTCTCTCTCTCTCTTATTCTTGCTTTCCCTCCTCCACCATCCTGTCTCTCTTCTCTCTCTCTCTCTCTTATTCTTGCTTTCCCTCCTCCACCATCTTGTCTCTCTTCTCTCTCTCTCTCTTTATTTTATTGTTCCTCCTCCACCATCCTTTATCTCTCTCTCTTACTTTCATTCTTCATTCAAGTGAGGCATCTTTCATTCAAGTGAGGCATCTTTCATTCAAGTGAGGCATCTTTCATTCAAGTGAGGCATGAGCCCTCAGCCGCCCTCAGCTGACCTGACCCTTCGTGCCCTCGCCACCTGCTACCTTACCTGACCCCTCCTTTCCTTGAGGCTTGAAGTCAGGTGACACACACACACACACACACACACAGACAGAGTGTGTGTGCTTGTGAAAGAAAGATTATTGTATGCTTTTTGAAAGTTTTCGAAAGGAAGGGGAGGAATCACTGATCTATATAACATGGATCGCGGAAGCCTGGCTCAGCACTGGTTCCAACTGTCCGCCATCTTGTCGTAACCAAAACAAAGCCTTGTTTCTGCGGCTCGCGTTGCTGTCTATCTGGTGTTATCGCCTCGTCATGCCAAGTTGTGCTTGCTGTCTGGCTGTGTTATCACCTCGTCATGCCAAGCTGTGCTGCTATGTCCTGTACAAACAGACCAGGACCTGGAAGTGGCAAATCTTTCCAACCTGTGAGTAACACCACACACACACCACACACACACACACAACACACACGCACCCAACACACACACACACACACACCACACACACACACACACACACCCACACACACAACACCCACCCACCCAACCACAACACACACACGCCCCACCCACCACCCACCACACACACGCACCCCACCACACATACGCACGCACCCACCACACACCCACCCACCACACACCCAGACACCCACACCCACACCACACACACACCCACACCCACTCCCCACCCAGCCCATCCACTCTTAATCCATCTACCCACTCCAGTCATCCACCTACTAGTTAAAAAAAAATATAGGTGGATATGGTATACTTTTTTTTATATAGGTAGATATAGATATAAGTATATTTTTTTATACTTGTTAACAATTAGGTATCATAACCGCACTCAGGTCTGTTTCCGTTCCGCGCGCTTCCTAATAAGCGGTGCTTGTTCTAATGGAGATAGCTTTATTTTGCGAAGAAAAAAAAAAGGAAAAAAAAGTATACCTTGTGGTTAAAGTTAGGTTAGGTTTCATTACAACCTATAAGGTTAGGTTAGGTTTCATTAAAACCTTTAAGGTTAGGTTAGGTTTCATTAAAACCTATAAGGTTAGGTTAGGTTTCATTAATATTATTTTTTTTGGGGGGGTGGTTGCGCAAAATAAAACTATCTCCATTGCAACAAGCACTATTGTAGGCCAAGAAAAAATAGTTGATGTCTCTTAAAACGACCGCGAAACTCGTCCATTATTACCAAAAGTTGTTTCGTAGTCTAAATGAAACCATAGTCGTTTCGTACACTCAGCTCAGAGTTGAACTTACTACTAGAGTTACGAAACGACACCAGGTATGTACGAAAATACCCAAAATCAGTATACGAAACTAACTACTTTCAATTCAATATACCTAATTAAGAAAGGTTTTTTGATTAGGCCAAAGGTTTTGATTAATTTAAACTTCCTGTAATCCCCGAGAGTAGCTTCTATGGACCACTGTGGCTCGCGCCGTACCCGTGGCGGGCCGGCGGTACGGGGCTAGCGCCGTTATAGTGGACGAGAACTGCGCGTTCCGCTCATTAGGTCAGACACACACACACTCGGTGGTTCGCTCATTAGGTCTGTACACTGCACTCTTAGCCTCTCACTTTACCACATACACCACACCTGTCACTACACACTTGTACGGCCTCGCAACACACCTGTCACTACACACCTGTACGGCCTCGCAACACACCTGTCACTACACACCTGTACGGCCTCGCAACACACCTGTCACTACACACCTGTACGGCCTCGCAACACACCTGTTGTCTGTGTATCACCGTAAATAAATGACTTGGAAGGTTCGACGATGCACTAGGTTGGAAGTTTAGTAGTAGTAGGTGTTAATAGTAGTTGTAGGTGGTAATAGTAGTAGTAGGTGGTAATATAGGCTATCACATGCCAGCAGCCAACACCCAGCCACTGCCTGGCCGGCCCATGTATTTGTTTTGGTTATTTCAAGATGGCGGCTGGTGACTTCAGTATAAGCGCATTTTCGCGGCCGCTCTGGCCCGGTCTGGACTGGGCTAGTCCCGGGCGGCCACTGTTTTTACGAGGCAGTTTAGACCGGGCTGGAACGGACTGGGCCGGGCTGAGCCAGCGACCAGGACCAGGTTGGACCAGTGTGGCGAGAACTGGCGCTTGCGCACTACAGTCAGCGGGGAAGGCGACCAGGAGCTTCTCGTGCTGCTGATAAGACATGAAACACCATGATGGTCGATCATAAGACTATAGTATCACAAGCGTGGTAGTTGTAAAGTCTTCAGCACAGGTTAAAAGGCGGACGACAAAAAGGATATTGACAAGATGGACGCCTGCCGCCTCCACAGTTCAGTTCAGTACCGCCCACTCGATCCCCCAGCCAATAGGAACGACGAATGGGACGGGGCCAGTCTCGATGTATTTTCGCGACCATCAGTCCACCCTGACCCGGTCCGGACTGGACTGAACCAGGGCGGTGAACGTCACGAAAATGCGCTATATCTCGGCCACAGCTAGCCCAGATCCGCGATCCATGTTATATAGATCAGTGGGAGGAATACATAGGAATATAGGAAGGAGAAGGAAGAATATAAGAGGAGGCAGAGGAGGAGGAGGAGGGAGGAAAAGAAAATAGAATAAAAAGAGAGAAAAAAAGGGGGAGGAAGAGGGAAAGGAAGAAGACAAGAGAGAGAGAGAGAGAGAATTCTCTTTCCCATCCTATTGGTGGACATGGAAGTGACCTCATTGATTGAATTAAGCCTGTAGTTGTAGCGGTAGTAGTAAGGGGGTGATGAATCTCATCCATACTTTCATAGTGTGGAAGGAAGGGGGAGGAAGGAGTAGAACCATAACCTCACCCTCACCTCTTCTGACCCCTCGAGATCCTTTAATGAGGGGATCAAGTCAGGTAACACACGCACGCACACACACACACACACACACACATCATTAGAACACAAGAAAATAAGGAAGCTACAAGAGGCCGTGAGACCTACACGTGGTAGTTCCTGTTACATAACACTACCTACATCCACCTTTCATCCCCATCCATGAACCTATTTAGTTTAGCCCCCTTTTTAAAGCTGTAATGACATAGCCAATATTAGCCAGTATATTACATAGCCAGTATATATTTTCGTGAATATTTTCATCGTGTGGGAGAGAGAGAGAGAGAGAGAGAGAGAGAGAGAGAGAGAGAGAGAGAGAGAGAGAGAGAGAGAGAGAGAGAGAGAGAGAGAGAGTGAGTGAGTGAGTGAGAGAGTGTGTATAGCAGGTATGAAATATTTGAGTTAATCTCCTTCTACTAATCCCGCCACCACCCTCAAAATGCCGCTACGTTAATCCAGCTGGGATCAGAAGAAGGGGGAAAGTTGAGTGCAAAAAGGACAGGTTCGGGGTTCAGGAATATCCAGCTTGAGTGTACCTCTATCAGGGCTATAAATTTCAAAATTTTCAAAGACCAATGTGCCGAAACCTTTTTTAAATTTTCCCGGGCGCTATGGGGCCGGGGTTATGTCACCTAAGCGGAACTTCTTTTTCCCCGGGCCCCCCCGTTGTGGAAATTATCACCAACCCCCCTCTCAATATTTTGTGAGTGGTGGGGCCTAGTCTTGTTCCCCCCCTTGTGAGGGTTATTTCCGCTCATCATAGGGGGTCTGGGAGTTATTATAATAATTATAATGGTAATGGGTATTTTTTGGGAAATTTTAAAAGTAAAGAAACTAGGGAAAATAAAAAATGAATTTTTCCCGGGTTAAAAAGCTTTTGCCCAAAATTTGAAACGGTCATGGGCCCCGTCTTTTAAATTTGCACCAATTTGGCGGCCACCTGCTTGCTACCGAAGGTGACATTTTAATTTGTTGGCCGCTCCCCGCTGACCCAGGAGTTTTAGTACACTGCGAGCCCTGAAAACAACATTCTTTTAAATATAACGTATTTTATATATAAGACCTTCCAGTCCCAGGTCAGCGGTTCGAGTTCGCCTTTTTTCGTGCTGACGTGGTGGCGCTTTTTATAGCTAACCTTTTAGTTGGGGGTACTTGCAAAGTGTTAGATAGGATGAAAATTTCTTATTTTCCCCCCTCACGGGGTTAACTCCTTTTTCGATTTTTGAAGAGATTTGTACATACGTTTTATTTTGTAATAAAGTGTTTAAAACAAAGGAGTGTTAAAAACGACACTGATTATATTCGCCCCGTCGTGGATAAAATTTGGGGTAAAAACCTCCTACGCCATAAAAAATAACTCCACCTTGCCCTTCACGGGGGCCTCGATCCGACTGACCCCTTCGGATCATAGAAGGCAGTATTGATTAAAACCCACACGATTCAAACACTATCCACCGAAAGATCTAGTTAGTTTACTAGTTGGGGTATTTTGTGGGATGAAAGACGATGGGTTTGTATAGGTAAGACTCAAAAATTTAAAAATATGTATTGAAAAAAATTCCCACAAAAATATCCAATCCCCCCACCGTATTCAAGTATTGGGCAGACAGAGAGAGAGAGAGAGAGAGAGAGGGGGAGAAAAAAAAAAAAAATAGACAGACAGAGACAAAAAAAAAAAGAAAATGACAGACGACAGACAACAGAGAGAGAGAGAGAGAGAGAGAGAGAGAGAGAGAGAGAGAGAAGGGAAGAGAAGAAGAGAGAGAGAAGAGAAAAAAGAGAAGGAAAAAGAGAAAGATTTTAGAAAAGAAGGAAAAGAGGAAGGGGGGGGGGGATGAGGAAAAAAGAATGAAGGGGGAAAAGAAGAAAAAAGAAGAAAGAAAAGACAGACAGACAGACACAGACAGAAAAAGGACACAGACAGACAGAAAAAGGCAACACAGACGAAGGGACAGACACAGACAGACAGACAGACAGAAAAACAGACCAGAAAGAAGCAGACAGACACAGACGACAAAAACAGACCAGACAGAAGACGACACAGACAGACAGACGGGACACAGACACAGACACAGAAGACAGCCCAGACAAGACACAGACAGACAGGACAGACACGGGACAGAAGAAGAAGAAAAAGACACAGACGGGAAAAAAGACAGACAGACAGAAGACCAGACACAGACACAACAGACAGAAGACGACAGAAAAAAATGACAGACAGACCCCCAGACAGACAGACGACACGACAGACAGACACAGACAGACAGAAAACAGACAGACGGACAGACAGACAAGACACAGAACAGACAAAAAGACAGAAAGAAATAGAAGAAGACAAGCCCAGACAGCAGACACAAAAGGACAGACACCAGACAGACGAAGACAGACACAAGAAGAAGCAACGACAGACAGACAGAACAGACCAACAGACAGACAGAAAAAATAGACAGACAGACAGACAGACAGAAGACAGACAGAACACGACAGACAAAAAAGAAGACAGACAGACAAAAAGAATAGACAGACAGACACAAAAACGAAAAGACCGACAGACAAGAAGAGACAGACAGACAGAAGAACAAACAGACAGACAGACACAGACAGAAGACACAGACAACGAAGACAAGGACGGGGACAGACAAAGAAGCAGACAGACAAAGACAACAGAAAAAGACACAGACAGACAGAAAACAGACAAAGACAGACAGAAAAAGACACAGAAGACAGACAGACAGACACAGAACGCCACAGACAGACAGACAGACACAGACAGACAGAACAGACACAAAAGAAGAAGACAGACCGACACAGACACAGACAGACAGACACAGACAAAAGAAAGACGACAGACAGAAGACAGACAGACACAGACACAGACAGACACGACACAGCCCAGAAGAAGACAGACACAAACAGACAGACAGACGACAGCCCCCACAGACAGAAAAAAAGAAAAAACCAGACAAAAAGACGGGAAAACGACAGAAGACAGACAGACACGGGGACACAAGACAGACAGACGACAGCAAAAAAAATAGACGACAGACAAAGACAGACAGACGAAAACCACAGACAGACACAGACAGAAGACACAGACAGAAGAAGACAACACAGACACAACACAGAAGAAGACAGAAAAAAATGACGGGGCCAACAAAAAGACAGACAGACAGACAAACAGAAGAACAAAACAGACAGACAGCGACACAGAGACAGACAGACAGAAAAAAAGACAGACACACCAGACGACAGACAGAAAGAAAAGACAGACGACGACAGACAGAGTAGAAGCAGACCAGCCCACGACACAGACAACGGGACAGACAGACGAAAGAAATAGACGACAGAAAACAGGGACAACAGACAGACAGACAGAAGAAACAGACAGAAGACGACAAGACGACAGAAGAACAGACGACAGACACGGGCAGACAGACAGACACAGACAGAAGAAAAAGACAGACAAAACAGACAGACACAGAGACAGACGGGACAGAAGAAGACGACAACAGACACAGACAGACAGACAGAAAAAATAGACAGACGGGACACAGACAGCCCCGACAGACAGACAAGAAAAAGACAGCGGGGACAACACAGACAGACAGACGACACAGACAGACAGACACAGACAGAAGAAGAAAAAAAAGCGACACAACAGACAGACAGACAGACACAGAACAGCAGACAGACAGAAAGAAAAAGGACAGACAGACACAGAGACAGACAGAAGACGGGACAGACGGGACAGACAAGACAAGACAACAACAGAAAGAAAAGAAGACAGACAGACAGAAAGATGGACAGACAGACACAGACACAGAAAACGGGACGACAGACAGCGGGAAAAGAAAGAAAAGACGACAAAACAGCAGACAGACAGACAGACAAAAGGGGAAAGACAGACAACAACGGGAAAGGGACAACAGACAGACAGACAGACAGAGACAGACGGACAGACAACAAGACACAGACACAGAACAGACAGACAGAAACAGACAGACAGACAGACAGAAAGAAAAGACAGACAGACACAGACAGACGATGCAAGATGAAAAAAGCAGACGATAGAAGAGAGACAAAATGAAGGCAGAGAGAATAAGGACAGACAGAAAAGAAGACAGACAGACAGACGGGACAGACGGGGACAGACGAAAGAAGAGACAGACGACAGACAGAAGATAGACGGAAGAAGAGAGAGACAGAAGACAGACAGGAGAAGAAAAAGGGAAGAAGAGAAGACAGAAGCAAAAGAGAGACAACAGACAGAAAGAAAAAGGAGGACAGAGAAAGTCGCAATCGTCCCGTGCTCGCCCCTTCCCCAGCCACCAAGATGGTCGCCCCCAAAACAAAAGACGCGACAATATTAAAATTGGACGATGACGCCGTATTATCATCTAAAAACCCCAAATACCTAAAACGCGTGGTACATTATACACTCCCCCCTTTATACGCGTATTAAACCTTTGTTCCCTTAATTAAGGGTTAAAAGGGTTATGTAAAGAGTTTTGTAGCTCCATAGCAGGGTGTTTTGGTGGGTTTTGTGGGAATTTTATCGGTTTGGTGGGATTTTGGGGATTTGTGGGTTTTTGGTGAGGGGGGGGGAAGGAAATTGTCCGAATTCCCTTTTTGTGACTTCAAACGCACACAACAGAATGCCGGTGTGTGCAGGAAAGGCCCGCGCGAAAATCGCCCCGGGGAAAGCTTATTTAACCAAAAAAAACCCAAAAACCAACCCAAAAAACCCTATCCAAAACCTAACGAACCAACAGCCCTAAACAAATTAAATAAAACTTAAATTAACAGAAAAACTATTGGCGATTGGGGGAAGAAAACATAAAAAAGCTACGAAGAGGCAGTGAGACCGTATATAATTTACACTTGGTAGATTTTCCTGTTACTTAACACCGATAGGCCTTACATCTAGCCTTCATGCCCCATCACCATTAAATTGTCTAGCCTGGGCCTTTGAATAATCTCCCTGATTGACTCCGTGCATATGACTTCCTTTAGGATTAAGCTTGACGACTGAGTCCATGCCAATCCATTTACGCACCCTACGGATGAACCCCATTTTTTCCACTATTTCCTTCTTCGTCTACGCTTTTAACAAGCTTGATAACGTTACTACTGCGTGTTCTGAGAAGTAGGGGTTGTTCTAGGACCGCCTGGTTCGAAAGAGTAGGCCCAGGGGGCCGTCAACAACTTTCGCCTACCTCGCCTTTATAAATATCCCTTTACCACTTTGAATAAAAATTCCTATCGAGTCGCTCCCTGGCAGATCGGCAAACATAACGTTTTTAGGTTTTAGGTTATGTTATAATTTTAAGTTAGTGTTTTGTTAGGTCTGTTATAGGTTTTAGGTTAGAGCCTTTAGGATAGGTTGTGTTAGGTTTGTGTAGAGTTATTTAGGTTAAGATAAGCGTCGCTGGGACGATTTAACGAAGGGGAGCCATTTCCATCACAACACCGAAATGTTTTTCGTCCCCCCCGAAGGATTCGCCCTACGAAATTACGATAATATTTCAAAATTGGTTCATCAAATGGCCGTAATGACTACAAAATCGATCAGTATAAATTTGATCGCCTGTATGTTGATCCATTTGTTTTACGACACAAAATGATGACGAAATGCTTAGTTCTCATCGTCCTGAAAGGGACTAGTGTACTGTTAAGTATCCGTACATAGAGCGGCCGGAATAATAAACATATATAGCCTTTGAGAATCCTATCGAGGTGTACGCCTGAGTTTGTTATTACATTTGATGTTCTATGGCAAATACTTACTTAGGTGTTGGAAGACATTGGAGTGTATTTACTCATTTTATAGAAATTTGGGAGAAAGACGTTCATTTTATAATTATGGCTAGTTTTGATGACTTTCTCATCTAATTCCTACAATTCAGTTACTTTGATTTGCGGGAGTTTTTTTGATACGCAATACCTTGGTGACTTTGGCGTTTTTTGATAACATACTTGGTGATTATGCGTTTTTGATAAAAATACTGGGGGGTGATTTGGCGTTTTTTTGATACTAAATACTTGGTTGATTTTGGGCGTTTTTTGATACAATACTTGGTGATTGGCGTTTTTTATAACAAGACTTGGTGTTTGGCTTTCGTCACAGGTTTCAATTGGAGCGGATCTTTATTGATAACAATACGTGGTGATTTGGGCGTTTTTATTTTATAACTACTTGGTGATTTGGGATTTGGCGTTTTTGATACGAATACTTGGTGTATTCTGCGCGTTTTCTTGATAACGATATCTTGGTGATTTGGCGTTTTTTGATAACAAAAAATGGGACTGGTGATGTTGGGCGTTTTTTTTGATAACTAATACTTGTGATTGAGGGGGGGGGGGTTTTTTGATAACAATACTTGGTGATTTGGCGTTTTTTTGATAACGATACATTTGTGATCTGGCGTTTTTTGATAACAATAATTGGTGATATCTCCTTTGGCGTTTTTGATAATCTATACATGGTGATTTGGGGCGTTTTTTGATAACAATACTTTTGGGTGATTTGGCGTTTTTTTTATTAACAATACTTGGTGAATTTGGCGTCTTTTTGATAACAATACTTGGTGATTTGGGCGTTTTTTTGATAATCATACTTGGTGATTTGGCGTTTTAGGAACATTGGCTTTTTTGATAACAATACTTGGTGATTTGGCGGTGTTTTCTGATAACCAAACTTGGTGTTTGGCTTTTTTGATAACATACTTGGTGATTTGTGCGTTTTTTGTAACGAATACTTGGTGATTTGGACGTTTTTTGATAACAATACTTGTGATTTTGGCGTTTTTGTTGATAACACATACTTGGTGTATTTGTTCGTTTTTTGATAACAATACTTATGATTTGCACGGGGTTTTTTTATAACAATAGTACCTATGTGGATTTGGCGTTTTGTTGATAACTACTTGGTGATTTGTTAGTCGTCCTTTTTATAACAATACTTGGTGATTTGGCGTTTTTTGATAACAATACTTGGTGATTTGGCGTTTTTTGATAACAATACTTGGTGATGTTTGCGTTTTTTTATAACACTACTGTAGGTTGATTTGGCGTTTATTTGATAGAGCAATACTGGATGATTTGGCGTTTTTTGTATAAGCAATACTTGGTGATTTACAGTCTGACAACATTCGTCTACTTATTGCAATTATTTAGAATGGATGAATACTCACGTCACACTTTGAATTTTGTCATTCTGATAACCCTGGTCACTTAAGTATGATGGCAATTATTGGTGAATACGTACTTTTAATTTTAACCTGAATGTCACTCTTTATTAGATTGAATTGTGTAACGTTGTGTGTATTTGACTTATTTTATTATCATTTTTTTAGGAAGACTAATGCGATTTCTGATAAATTCAAATGCAATTATTGAGCATAATAAGGGACAGTGTATTGAATCGATTCTGAAGGGTCTTTTTCTTACAATTTAATTCACTCTGTTAACTTTTAGCATTGACATATTAACATGGGGTGGAATGATGGGGGTGCATAGGTAACGTATTAGGCCCTTTATGACCTTTATTTCATTAGCAATCGGACAAGCCACTCAATAAAGTTAAAGACATCAAGTCAGGAGTGGGCATTCGCGGCATCGCCAGCCATATCGCCGCTGAACCATGGAAACACAAATAATTATGATTCTAATAATTTTAAACCGGCAAAAGGGGGGGGATATAATAATCACGATCATGTTTTGCATATATATTTTTGGAGTCATTATGTAATAGGATTTTGAAGTCAATCATCTCACAAGTGAGATATCACTGGCCAAGTTTGCGACGGTTCGTCAAGTTTCAATCCAATAAATCACTTTTCATATGTGGCTCAAATATATTAGAGCCGTTATGGGTCCACGCTAGGACACACCTTATATTAATGACATGACTTTTCTTAGAGTGAGGCAGCTTCTCCTACCTACCGCCAAATTTCCACAACATTCCCTGGCAGGTAAATCCTGTCACTATTTTCAAACTATCTTTCTTGGATCAGAGCACGACGAAGCCCATGGCAGGACTTTCGACCCTGTCTAAACTATCAGTATTCTTCTAGATTATTTTGAAATAGTCATTTGATGAACAGTTTGGAAACAGTATAGTATGGTCCTGGGGGGCGAAAACGTCCGCGAGTGGGGCGATAACTCCGTCAAAGATGGGGGTCGAAACAGTCCGCAATAGTGGGGGGAGAAACGTCCGTTAAAGTGTGGGCGAAACGTCCGGCATTCTGTAGGCTCCATATTTGCAGGTGGTGGGTTTTGGTGGGTTTCTGTGGGAATTATCGGTTTTGTTGTGTTGGATTTTGGGTGATTGGGGTGGAAGCGAAAATTGTCCCCGAATTGATTTTTGGAGGGTGACGTTCAAGACGCACACACACATACAGAACCACACACACTATGCAAAATGCCCAGGTCGACAGCAGCAAACCAACACCTAAACACACAGCAACTCCAACACTAGTCGTCCAGGACACAACGTTTTTTTCGCTGTACAGTACGATTGTGGTGGCGTTAATACTCTACATTTCACTACATGCCTATGTTTTCAGGACAGTTAGAAGGCGTATCTGATAGAGTCTGTGTCGATTTTGTCGTACTTTCTACGTCTGTGTCCTTAGTACGGCTATAGATTGAACACATTACGAAAAATATCTACCCACGAGTGGCGTCTTTCCTCATAGTTCTAATCTGTTTTGGATGACATCATGGCACTCGTCTGTTGATACGACTGGACTGGGTGGTAGTAACTGAAGTGTAGTATATGTAGTAGTAGTAGTAGTAGTAGTAATAGTAGTAGTAGTAGTAGTTTATAGATGTTATAGCACGTGATCTAGAAGAGAGATTTATGACATTATTTGTTTATTAGTATATTTTTTCACATTGATTACAGTAGAAAAATAAAACCTCATGATAACTCAGGCACTGTTAACTCGGAATTTGATATACTTAATTAACTCGGCTATGGCAAAGAGACTAATGTTTTTTTTTTTTTTTTTTGTTTTTTTTTTTTTTTTTTTTTTTTTATACACCACACACACACACAACACCACATCACACACACACCTACACACCTATGGGGCGCCATAAGCTACATGTAGGGGCAGTGAGCTCACAGGGGTGGAATGAAAAAAAAATAAAAGAGGCTCTGGAGCCTCACCTCGATGGGCTGTGAATGTTGGTCCCTGCACCCACCTCGTGGGAGGGAGGGGGGGGGGGCGGTGGCGCAGGCAGGAATTGTTATAGTGACGCCTGGTGATTATAGGCTCATGCCGCCCGCCGTGTCCTCTGTCCCCAGGCACTCGACAGTGCGAAGGTGAGTTAATGGACAAGGAGCATGTGGGTGTTCATTGAGTAGGTCCAGCATGCGAGCGGTGCAAAAAGATTTCAAGTGATTTATGGTCTCAGCTTGGGATCGAACTCCGGGTCTTCGAGAACAGGCCACTCGGTGACTGCTAAAAAAACCACATCTGCTAATCCAGGGGCAGTCACCTAAACTTCGGCATCTCATGGTTTTCCATTCAGCATCGAGCATATCAGCCATCGACAACCTCTTCTGTGAACATCTAAACCATAAAGTTGGGTCAAAAAATAATGTATCTCTACTCGGGCATATTGATGTTAATAAACTGCATCTCTTCGCTTAGCCCTCTCTCTCTCTGCTCTGCATCTCGTCAGTCGTGCATAAGTCGTTGATTTTTGTGCCTTTTGATCTTTTCCTGCAAGCTCAGATGCTCTTCAATTCATGTTCATTCCTCCTTCGGCTGCTGGAGACAACTCTGACCAGGAGTCCCTTGCCTGTATGGAGCTGGACATCTGAATACAGTAAGCTGTATGATGTAATGTCCCGAAACATACGTAAAATAGGTGGGCTAAAGTAAAGGCAAGATGTCGTGGAACCTAGCGGTGGTAGGCTTGTCTGGGGGGTTCATGTCAGCTGCTGAGCCGTGTTATGTCAGTCAAAGACACCGTCTTGGGATACGAATTCCGTTTTTTGTCAGAAAATTGTAAAAAAAAAAAAAAAAAAAAAAAAAAAAAGGATTGGTTTCTTTTCTGCTTTCAAAAACAGCAACAAGCTTTGGTAGGAGCCAGACATAATAATCAATGGCAAAACCTTGCAAACAATATCAGATTCGATCGAGAGTCGTATAACACACTATTTGCAGCAAGTGTTATTTGGAATTGGGATTCCGTATCGGCAAGGACGGTCGGCCTTGGACGACAAAGAACACGGTCTCAGCCTACGCACTGGTTCCCGAATCTTTAGCTTAATTTTGCCACCTATTTTACGCTGTTTTGGATTACAGTCATACAGTAACATGAGAGTATCAAGTGATGTTCACATCCATCAGCGCAAGAGTGTCTCCTAGCAGAAGGGAATGAAATTGAAGAGCCTGAAGCCTGCAGGAAAAGGTGGAAAGGTGCTGGCATAAGGATGATGAATGCAGGTGCGTCCATGTGTGCTATTTTTGTGCTGAGTTTGATATCATATCGTAGCACGAGCTTCTACGTACCGTAAGTCATCTGGTAAGTAGGAATTAGTTTTTATGCTTTTTTAGGGCTTAAGTACTGGTATTTTTTTTTTCTTTCGTTTCCTTTTTTTTTTTTTTTCTTATTTTTTATTCTTCTTATTCGTTTTTTTATTTTTGTATTTGCGTTTGTAATATTCTTATTTGTTTTTTTTTTAATAATAATCACACCGCCGATAAATCACAGAGGAAAGGGGACATTGAATAACTCGGCAAGAGGCCAGAGGTCTCCCAGAGCCGCTCTATCGTGCCGAGTTATAAGGCTTTTTACGTCGGCTAAGTATACTATTCTTTATTCTCAAGTCTAACTGATTAAGCTTTTCATTTTATTTTTACTTTGTTCTTCTGGTTCTTCCTTTTTATTGCATTTTTCCTATGCCCGATCCTTCCTTCCTTCCTTCCTTCCATCCTTCCTTCCTTCCTATACTTCCTTCTTCTGCTTCTCATTCTATCTTTTCAATATTTCTTTTGCTGCAGTCCAGAAATCTTCTGTGATTGCGTATGCCGTCATGGCATAAGCATTTCATTCCTCAGGATGATTGGGACAGCCTAATCGCACTATTCTTTTTCTTCGTGCAAGAGAAATATTCTGGCTTGCTCCACTCCGCAGAAAAATGGCGACCTCCTTACGCTTCATATACTAGCCTGCTAGTGGCTATAGCCTTGCCTAACAAAGCATTAAATAGAAACTTGTTTTTGTACAACTTAACAGAACATAACGTTGCGTGTAGCTGTCTCACGGCCATTCTCTTGTAGCTTCCTTATCTCTTCTATATGTTCTGGGATATAGTTTCTTTTGTTCATGCGCAATCAGCTCGAAAGTCATCAAGCTGAGATAGCTGTCGGGGATCGGGGGTGTCCGCGCCACACGCATAAGCATTTTGGCATGCACTTGAGAGTATCTCATAACATTTCCTTTGGCCACTCATGAGGCGAACTCAAATAGTGCTGCATATTGGCTAAGAGTACTAAAATGATGTGCTTTTTTATTAAACAACCAACCGGGGCCTGATCTAAAACAAACTTACACAGAGCGCTTTTGCACTGGGCGAGTGCTTTTTCATATTCAGACGACGGAAATGGTTTCAGGAAATATTTTTGTCTATTAATTATAATAGTTATTTTTTTAAAAGTGATAAAAGTCTGATGGATGTCACTGGTCGTGCAAATTGAGCCCTTATGTAGTCGAGGGGGCTGGAGGGCAGCGGTCACTTTTGTGCTAGTATCCCATCTGGGCAGGGATAGGAAACCTCTCTCCCCCCCCCCCCCTCTCTGCTTTTCTTTATGTGTTCAGGTGTCATAGATCTTTAATGGAATAGTATTTACTGTATAGTTTTGTTTTTACTTCTGTCACTGTTATAGTACACATTGCACAGTTGAGCAAATTTCAATTGAATAGAAGATATTCATTCTAATGTTTCATCATTTCTGATTCTCATGGCCCCATTACTACCTATTATTAATCCCACTTACCGACGGTCATTATTGGTATAGGGCCTGATGTGCTAAGGCTTAGGACTAGCACTTGCCTTGCATTGTATGGTGCAGTGTAGCCATCGTCAGCGAGGGCTGTTAATACGGCAGTTCACCACTCGCGCAGTCTCCTCCAGTCACATGTAGGAGTGGTGGCGTGAGGGCTCCCTGTGCTGGCGCTCTACGTCCTTGGCTGCTTGAACACTTGCTAAGGTGTTAGCTGGAGGCGTGAATCAAACATTGATAGCAGTTAGAGCACGCCTGTTCAAGGAAGCACTTTCCTGCTTGGTGTGCTGACGCGCACTACCTAATGTTACTACAGGTGCCTGGGGGGAAGGGGGGGGGAGAGGCCAACTTGGTGGTCTGATTGCGGCAGTTTGTAGGTAAGGAGCTCCAGGATTCAGGTGCCGCACGCCTAGGACTACCTCCCGGCTTTCCGTTCTTGTTATTAGGGTAAATGCTTTGGTATCATTGATGCCTTGGGGCCCTGGGAGCCCTTACCTACTCGGGGTTCCTATGCACGACCAAGCTGACGCCTGGTCCGCACCCATACGTGGTATGCCTGGGCATGTAATGTAAGTGGGGCTTGGCAATGAGAGGCGGTGGGACTCTTATAACTACTGTGATGATCTGTGGGCCGAAGTGTGCTCCAGCATAGCGCTGGCATTAATGTCACACATTCGGCTCGACGGGCGCTATATACTACACTAGCGAATAGCTCAGGGCTAGAGGGGCTGTGACCACTGTGTGGAAAAGTGTTTCGACTTTATCGTCTTCAAGTGGTCTCGCTCTTAGGAAGCCTACACTGATAGCTCACTCCACACTGGTTGAGAGACGCTTTGAGAATTGTCGCAGGAGTCGTATGGAAAAGCATTTGCCGTCACAAGAGTCAATCTTAAACAGCTCACACATAGTTCACGCCAGCAAATAGCAGCCCACCACTAACTGGTGAGAGAACTTTGATGATCCAGGATGGTGTAGGGTAATAATTCGATTAATGGCTCCAGAAGCGCTATCTAACATGCACACCCTTATGGCATCAACGCCACACTGGTGTACACTGATCAGAAACTTGAGTGCCGGAGTGTGGGGTAAATACATTAGCCCAGTAAGGTCAGTCTTAACAAACAACCCATGCTCACTATAGTATCCTACACTGGTGAGAGAAACTTTGAGTGGCTGGTCAGACAGGTGCTGTAGAAGAAATAACATTCTATCCCAGAAGGTCATGTCTTAACAAGCGACGACATGCTCACGCCAACCATCTGGTGAGGAGAAATTCCTGAATGGCCAGGAGTGTACGTGTAAAACATTTGCCCAGAAGAGCTGCATCTTAACAGAAAAAAAAAAAAAAAAACAAACTAGGAGATCGGTACATACTCCTCATATGCTCACCCACAGACTGGTAGGAAGAAACTTTGGTGTGCAGGTAGTGTGGGGAAAACATTTACTCTCTGGAAGAGTCATGGCCTCTTACACACACATGCTCACCACAAACTGGTGAGAGGAAACATTTGATGTCAGGGGTAGTGTAGGAAAACAATTTAACCCACAAGAGGCAGCCTTTAACACAGCACATGTCTCACACTCGACAAAAGGGCTGGTGTAGAGAAACTATGAATGTCAGGAGTGCTAAGGATAGAACACAGTTACGAGCGGCTGACAAGAGGGCACTTTCTTAACCCTTCTTATACAGGCCATCATTACCTTCACACGCGGATACACTGGTGAGAAGATAACTTTGAGTGTCAGAGAGTGTGGGAAAACTTACTTATCGCAAAACCCTTCTAAGTCCCCAGAACGAGCTACTCTTAACACAACACGATGCTACACATGCAAGCTCACACTGAGTGAGAGAAATGCTCCTATGATGTGATCAGGAGTGTAGGAAAACATTTACCTCACAAGAGCAACACAGCTATATACCCCCCCAAAAGCCCAAGAAAAATTCACTTATTGAGAACGTCTTAACACCACATGCTCACCCTACACTGGTGAGAGAAACTTTGAGTGTCCGAGTGTGGAAAACATATTACCCAGAAGAGCCATTCTATAATCATCACACATGGTGGCGACCTTCCACACAATGGTGATAAAACCTTTGGAGTGTCAGGAGTGTAGGAAAACAGCTTGCCGCAAATAGGCTTTAATCGTACGATACACATGCTCACCTGACAGCCGAGCTACTGGATGTAGAAGGGCATAGCAAGTGTGATATTTGGCGGCAAGTGTTATTCCGTATCCAAGGTTCTAGTGTTGCCAGGGCTGATATATCCAGTACTACTACCTGTGAGGAGGGAGTGGGCTGTGTGTGTGGTTGTGGCTTGTGGTGGTGTGGTGAGGGGCTTTCACAGGCATAATCCAACCACCCTGTGAGGAGTGGATAGTGCGCTGTGTGCTGGGTTGTGCTGTGTGGTGGTGGGTGAAGGGGCTTGCGCAGGCTTTATACACATACGTCACTTGTGAGGTGCTGTGAAAACTTACCTCAACTTTATAAGCCACTTTCATGGAATACTTGTGTTCAATGTTTTATTTCACAGGATATACTTGGAGGGAAACATGAGAGTAGAGAGAGGAGAGAGAGAGGGAGAGTATAGAGGAGGAGGCTGAATGAGAGAGAGATGTAACAGGTAGAGAAGATAAGTATGAGAGGTAGTGAGAAGAGAGCTAGGTGAATAACAGAGATGCGTATCAACCAGATGAAGAGGCAGACCTACGAAGAGAAATAGCAATATTATGTATACATTATTACGGCTTCCTCCATCCTCTCTCCTCCTCTTTCAAATATGGCAACTTCTTCCTCCTCTTCCTGCCACGAAAGTAGGATATTACGTAATAGACAGAATTAACATAACGAATTATTTCGTGGCAGTACTTAGTAAGATTCTATTATTGTTTATTACTATTTTTGGGCTGGCCGTTGGCCATGCTACGACAAGTTGTTATATTTGTTTTATGCTTTAAATTGATAAAAGTCAAGAAGTAGTGAGAGAGCCAGAGAGAGAGAAGAGAGAGAATAATTCCGGGTTATTGATTTAAAGCCGAGCCACATATAGCAAGTCTTAGGCGTCTGATACACTGCTTAACAATCTTCTATCTGACCGTCAGGTACGACGTTTTCCGTAAGAGGGTCGATCTTCTGGGGCAAGGATGACTAGCAAGGGAACGGCGATCCTAGCTTTCCTAACTATGAATCTTGGTCTATCCCTCCTTTAGGGGTTTCTGGTGAACTTTTGCTGTTGGGCCCTTGACATATGCCTAAAAGCTTTTGATAGAGTCTGCGTCACAAATCATTTTAATTTCCAAAAACCGTACCTCTTCTATTATCGTGGTTCTATCTTCTTCTCTCATGTAGCGCTCATGCTTATAAGTTTCGCTTTCGAGAAACTGGGTCTATTGCTAGCATACTGTAGAGGACAGGACATTGGTTGGCTTTCTCCTAAATCGGATCAATAGTGCTAGGGGTGTTCCACCTGAGGGATTGCGACTTGTCCTATCACCGACCCACTCGTCTTTTTTATTATTCATTAATGATCTGTCTAAGTCCTATGATTAATCTCAGACTCCTCTCGCCCATACCCCAGCACCAAAAAATATGGAAAAGAGCAACATCCCGGCATATTAGATGTCACCCTAATTAATACCCGCATTTCGACTCGCGGCTTAAGTTAAAGGTCGCCACACAAGTTGACACAACTAGTTGGATAGGAGACTGATAAGAAGGGAGGTCACTTAAAATGGGTGATAGGAATCTTCGCTGGATGAGTAGTTGTTGATAAATGAGTATAAATAACTCTGAAACAAAGAGTGTGTTATAAGTTTTATTGAAGGAGTGTGAGCGGGAGAGGTGAGGTGTAGTGATCTTGGGGTAGTGATCTGTCTATACACACAGGATGGAGGTATTAAACGGGCGTCAGTGGCTGTTGTTGTTTATTTGGACATCGTAAAGGTCCATTGTAAAGCGAAACGTGGGACACGAGAGGCTGCGCAGCTCGTAGTAAGTGTCTGTGTGTCCTGTGGTCCTACGCACTGAATTACTCACTGGCTGATGTTGCAGTTCGTGTCGGCGAGGACACGTCAGTGTCAGCGTCAGTCACGCTTCTCGGGACTCTAATCTTCCTTGCGTCCCCAGACAGGGGGGTGGCCGTAAGCCGATGCAGGTGTTACTGTGCGTGTGTGTGTTTATGCCGCCCGCTTTAGCCGTCTTATAGTCCGTCTGTGATAGCAAAAAGAAAAATAGAGTTTGGGCGGGCACTCACCAATATTCTCAGGTGTCTAGCTACCTTAGGCCGCACAATGCGCCAGGCCCTGCCTCCCTCGGATACAAGTAGCCTGGCCCACTGACCGGCAGCATCCGTGCTGCTCCAAGTGTTTGTTCATCTGTTGGCCCTTTGCTCATACGAGAGTAGTCATTTAGGTACTAGATGAACTTTGTATTTTACAGTCCACGATGATTGTAGGTAAGATCCTAAGACTTGGAAAGCGCCACTCCCTAACTACTGTCTACCCACTGACCATTTTTAGGGTGGGTATTATTAAATGGGATACATTATCCTAGTAACTAGACGAATCTCTGAACTGTCGCCGATAGGAATTGCTCAGCCGACGCTTATTAGTTTTTTGCGTGGGCGATTGTTGCCTTATTTTAGCCGTGTTTGAAATGAATTCAGTGATTTACTGACTATCCAAGTCAATAGTTTGAATCAGTTAGGTTAGTATAGGTATCGGGCCAAGTTCCTGACGGTATTAGTGTCTACGGCTATGGTTAGGTGTAATGAGCGGGGTGTATTCCTCCCCGACAGCAAAAAAGGACTTTTCCCACGAGGGCGCAGCATCCGTAAATAATACGCGCGGACTTGACTATATTACAGTAGATGGGCTAGTGGTTGAAATGATACGAGCGCTGCATTCTGAGTGATTTTTAATGTGGGCTTTAACAACGCCAGCAATTTCAGTGTAGTGAACTTGGCTAGAATAACATCTCACTTACTATCCCCCAGCTTCCATTCATTAACCATTGGCTATTCAATACTTCTCGCATCCTACCTGGGCTCCAATACCTTGTAATGGCCAGTGAAATATGGGTTAATCCTGTGACTCACGATCAATGACCAACCGTAGTTTTATCCTATTAAGAGTGGTGAGAGTTAGAAGTAATATATAAATACTCTACGTCATTAAATTATGCTCGCAATTTTGTTGGCCTTCACCATGCCGCAAGCTCCTCTAGACCCCTTAATTCAAATATGATGTATAGTTCTGGGGGTGTGCTTCGACAATTAATTTTGTGGCCTTCCGCTGTCGCTAGTGACGTCACGGCTAAAGATAGGCGAGGAAGGGAGTAAGGTAGCCATACTCCGCTGCGGATTCGGCCAACATTACCTTGCCGGAAAAAAACAAATTGATCTATCGTCGCTATGGGGGAGTTGTGTCTTACAACCCTTTCTTCTGCAAGGGGGTTTTCTGGAGCATGAGCTGTATGGGGGATGGGGTATAGGCCTCATGAGTGGATCGGCTACGGTGTGTGCTGAACTGAGCTAGAGGCTGAGGGATGACCCAAGCGGCACTAACCAGCTGTATACAGTCTAAGGCCTATTGATTCGACATCAGCGAGTGTGGTGTGACTATATATAGGCTAGTGCATTATCCTAGTGACATAGGGTCACCGCGGGGTAAAGGAATTCTTAGGGATGTTTGTTAAACCCGAGGATGAAGAAAGATCGCGTCCGTGTCAAGGGGAGGATTAATTATTGTGGCGAGTGATTCTTTTGGTGATAACTAAATAGTTCACTCTTAGGGTAAGAGTGGGGATGTGAAATACTAGGTATCTATCAGTATGTTGATAATGATACAGGAAATGCCCTGTTAATACACGACGTCGCTTCCTACTTAAGAGGAAGGAGCGCGGATATTCCAGTTATTAAGACCGCACATATTATTCTCTATATCTCTTAGCCATTTTTCCCCCCCACTTATCTTGATGGGTGGTAGGCTGAGCGTTTAATCGCCCAGGTTTGTGGAGCCCTATCATAGTTAACATCAAAGCTAATAATATTAAGGCGGCGCTCGCATAATCCAATCTCTTATGAGTTAGGGAGTAGAAGTGTGACCTACTGATCTTCTCAGGAATCCTTGCCCACCACATCACTTAGTCATTCCTTTATCCGCTGCTACATACGTCTTTTAGAATGAAATATGGTTCTGGTTTCAAGCAATATCTCCCTTCTGATCCAATACTCTTCTTAGGACATAATTGGGGGGCTACGCTCCTCGCACTAGACCGCCCTGCTTAGTTTAACTATCTAACATCGTACCGGCCTATTGGAAAAAAAAATTCTTACTGTACCTATTTATATTACTCTTAAGTGGAGGGGATGGTAAGAGGGGGGGGTGGCGTCTCCCGCCAGATCCGCGTCCATGTGTTTATATTCTGTTAGCTCCGCTTTCCGAACAGCTGTTGTGTGGTTAGTGTAAATAGTCCTTATAATATAACAGAACGTTCAAGTTATGACACGATAAGTAAGTAAAGCAGCAAGATTGGTAGTGTTGTTATTAATAATGGTGTTGGTGCTATTACATTTTCGCACTTATACCTTGATGTATTCACATTTTGCGCGACCTATGCAGGTACATGCAGTCTTCCACGCTACTTAGGTTCGCTTTTCCTCCCCTAGACTACTAGTGTACGACATCAAGGTTACCTTAGTTTTAATCTCTCCATTCAGGGCACTCATTTTACTTCATCTGGCTTCTCTATCCCTTCTTCATACACCTTGCGGGCCCAGCCTTGTGTTCGTTCCAATCATCAGCTTTAAATGCCCAACCCAGCGGCATCCTAGCGCTTCACTTGACTCATTCTCTCCATCTCATCCTTGTCTCTTATTCTCCTCCTTCCACTTCCCGGGCAATCTTGCGCTCTCGCATATCATCTTATCTATACACTTCTGCAGCAGACACATTTCTTTTTTATTTGGCACTGTCACTCATTCCAGTCACGCTATAGGCATTCAGGTAAACAAGCGCAGCCTACCTATTCATTGGTGCACTCGCTTCACCACATTCCCCATACAGCGTCCTGACCAGCATAAATCACTCAACATGAAATAAACAGACTAATAACATAACTTTAATAATGGCTTGTATATTAGAAAAAACCCTTCATCAATGCGACCCTTAGCGAACAGTGTTGCGAGTGGTTTCAGCAACCTTAGCACTACGGTGGAAAACAGGCGGAGACACATATGGCGGATGGATGTTCACCAAAGATCGTTGGGAATAATTAAAACAGTAAACCCTCTTCGTATTGTGACTGAATTGGGCCAAGGAGTGGTGCCGAGTAATGCAAGGATCGCGAATAATGCAGGGATGAAAAATTAAATAATAAATAAAAATATTCAAGGTGAATTATAGAAAAAAACTTCTAAGTCATGGGCAGTTAGATATTAATAAACATTCAGATAAATCATGTAAATAAATAGAATCATAACATGTAAAAATACACATACAGTAGTGTACAGGAGAAGTGTAGCATTGAGGCTGCTCAGTCCATGGTCTGCGTCCACGGGCGCCCGGCAGCCGGCCGCAGTATCAGATGGCAGACGATTTCCTCCTGCCTTCTTTGGTGTTGTTCTGTAGGGGTGTGAGGACCCTTCCCTCTTGAGAGTCTCCCTGCTAAAAACACACGTATCCCTGGTGGATATCCTATGATGCTATCAACAGCTACAGGCGGTGTTAGCTCGTACCGTCTTCTTCAGGAAGGCACAGGTGAGGCGGATGACCGCGTGTTGTCCTGAGTGAGGTAGGCAGGGCGCCAGGCGGGTGCAGGTCAGGTGGGGGGGCGTCATCTGCCAGCAGGGTGGGCAGGGTTTTATTTACGTCGTTTACTAGTTATTTACATCGTAGTGTGATTCATGGTGAGCTGTTATAATACACGGGCGTTCGAGTATTTAAGGTCGGGGGAGTGTAGTACCATCGTGTCACCTTAAATAACGGGATATTTAAAGGAGAGGGAGGGGGGGGGGGGGGGGTGTTGAGGTGGGCGGGTAGCCAGATGACTGGGGAAATATTCTTGCGCCGCAGCCACCCCGTAACTACTATGGAATGGAACAAAAGTGTCCATGTGACATGACCTTTAATAAGGTCATGTCAAACGTATTGTTGACTTGTGATTGGTCGAGAGAAGTTTAGAAACAGTTTGGAGGGGAAGGGGAGAAGGGTGTGCATTGGCTGGTGACATGCTGATGACAATTTGATGACCTCAATTACTCGTCCAAGCCCGTCAGGGCCTTCGCTACCTTTCACTACATCTAAGCGAGGATACGATATCTTGCTGGATACGATAGTAAGGAAGTATTTTGTGGGAAAAAATTATTACTGTGTATTTTATCTAGGGCGGTGGGGAGGAGGCTGGGTGGTAGCTGGATATACGACTCTCCATTGCTGGATCTGGGTCCAAGGCTCGACTGGCGCTCAGAAAAAAAAAAACAGATCACTCGGCCAATACAACATTTGTGACACATACAAAGAAACGGCACGATTACAGTATACAAAGTATATGCTTTAGTGATGGGATCATAAGATGCTTGGCGCTGGCTGCCATCCTGGGCCTCTAGCCCATCACCACATTAGCATCACACTCACACTCCTCCCTTTACTCCCGTAAAAAAAAAAATATAAAAAAAAAAAAAAAAAAAATATATCAAATAAATAATAGCTAATAATAATAATAAATAAAAAAATATTAAAAAATAATAATAACTAATAATAATAATAATAATATAATATAATAAGAAGATAATAAAAAAAAAAAAACAAAAAAAAAGGAGGAGAGAGGTGGTACCGAATAATGTGGAGGGGGACCAACGAATACCGATGAGAGTTTTACAGGTGTACCTCTAAACGCAGCGTTACGAAACGTTTCAAGATTCAATCTAAGTGGGCTAAAGATGAATCTTAGATAGAGCGCGTTAGGAACGTTTTGAGCATCTGGCCCAGAGATTCCTGGGACTGGGAGGTGCTCGCTCGCCTACGCCCGGTTTGTAAGACGATTCTCTGTCATATGATTGCTGAAGCAGCGCGGGCTGAGGCGGTGGTGGTGGTGTCTTGGGCCTCGTCGTGCCTATACCAAACTCCTTGCGTTTGGCCTCAAAGAACAATATTCATATTTGCTTTGCTTTACACTCACCTCTTAGCACAAAGATAGGCCTATTTTATTTGTATCAGTTGCTTGCAAGGGGCAGTGATTGTTCAACAATAACACCAGCCATTCGTAAACTCTTAATAGGGGTAAAAAATAAAGTCCTGACTGAAAGAAAAGTTCCAGCAAGAGTAGGGAGTTAGGTTAATGCGGGTTTAGGCGGATTTTCAGGTTTGCAGTGCATTGTAAATGGTTAGGCACTCCTACCACCCAAATATACTTACGGCAAGCTACCATGATGATATATATTGTAAAATTGGCTAAGCCTAGGCCATCGTGTTCATGATAGCATTGCTGGCATATCAGTGACATACAGAAAAATAGGCAGTAAGGACTAGCAACACATTCCAATAATAGAGAAAGAATTAAGATAATTGATAGGCAGTGAAAGTAATAATATCTAGTGTCATAAACATTTTATCTTGTCTTTGTTTTGCTTCAACAACTCGCTGTAACTCCATCAGTTTTATAATCGGCAATATAAATTTTTCTGGTGGAGGGTGAAGTAGAAGCAGGAAGGGCGCCCTTCAACGGAGAGCACTTAGCTGGCTTGTGTGGCTGACAGCTACCAATGTTACATGGTGGCTGTGGTGAAGAGTCGGGCAGGTCGTTCGGGCCCCACTTGCTCAGGACTCGTCTCCCCTCCTCCTCCGGTCTTCTCTCTTGTATTAGGGAACGCTGGTTGCATCCCGCGTGGGGGCCCTCCACCGGGGTCGCTGTCAGGACCGCTGAACGGCCTCCCACGACAAGGGGTGCTGGCAGAAGTTTAGTGGGGCTGGCCATGGAGGGCGTGAGGACCTACACTTGTTGACGACTGTGGCAAATGTTGCTCCAGGGCAAGGCTGGCATTAACTGCACACATTCCTTCTACCGCATACACGCAAGACAGGGCTGAGGTGTGACCACCGTTGGCAAAGTGTCTCACCAATGTTCGTAAGGGTGCTCTTAGGCACCACAATGGTGCTACCCCACACTGGCGAGAGAAACTTTGAAGTGCACACAGGAGGGGTGATAAAAAACATGTTTACCCAGAAGAGCAGGTCTTAAGCACCACATGCTCAGCCCACACTGGGTGGGGGGGAGAGAAACTTTGAGTGTCTCAGGAGTGTGTGCTAAAACTATGTTGCCCGGGCAAAGCATTCTTAAACACACACATGCTAAAAAACGCCACACTGGTGAGAGAAACTTTGAGTTGGGGCCAGGAGTGTAGGGTAAAACGATTTATCCAAAGAGACTGATCTTAACAGACATATAGCCTCCCACCCCCCAACCGCACATTGGGTTGGGCTGTGAGAAGGAAACTTTGAGTCCATGAGTGTAGGAAACTTTACCGCGGAAGAGCAGTCTAACAGCACACATGGCTCACCCAAAAAAAAAAACACTGGTGAGTAAGAAACTTTGAGTGGCCCATGAGTGTAGGAAAACATTTAGCCCAACAGCATAAGTAGGATATCTTAACACACACATGGTCAGCCCACACTGGTGAGAGAAACTTTGAGATGTCAGGAGCTGTAGGAAACATTTACCCTCGCAAGAGGGGCACTCTTAACAAACAATGCTCACCACACTGTTGAGAGAAACTTTGAGTGGTCAGGAGTGATGGGAAAAACATTTACCCAGAGAGGCACTTCTTAAACACAGAAATACAGCATCACTATGTGTCATCGCGCCCACACTGGTGAGAGAAACAGTATTGCCTAAACTTTTGAGTGTCAGGATTAGGAAACCTATTTGCCCAGCAAGGGCAGCTACCCTAACGAACTTACATGCTCACCCACTGATCTGGTGAGAGAAGTAAGTACAAGTGTGATATTTATTTGGGCGGCAAGTGTTTTCTTTACCAAGTGTCGTGTTGGCCTAGGCAATATCCAGAGCACACCTGTGGGAGGCAGTTGCTGTGTGTTGGGTTGTGCTTGTGGTGGTTGGTGGGGGCTTGCCGAGGCATATCCAGACACACCTTGAGGAGGTAGTGGCTGTGTGTGGGTGTGGCTTGTGGTGGGTGGGTAGGGGCTTGCGCTAGGCATATCCAGTACATCACCTGTGAGGAGGGATGTGGCTGTGTGTGGGTTCTGCTTGTGGTGGTGGGTGAGGGGCTTGCCAGGCATATCCAGACACACCTGTGAGGAGGGAGTGTGGCTGTGTGTGGGTTGTGCTTGTGAGTGGTGGGTTGAGGGGCTTGCCTTGAGGCATATCCAGACGACACCTTGTGAGGAGGGATGGCTGTGTGTGGGTTGTGCTTGTGTGGTGGGTGAGGGGCTGCCAGGCATATCTCAGTATCACAGCGCTGTGAGGAGGAGTGGCGTGTGTGGTTGTGCTTTGTGGTGGTGGGTGAGGGGGCTTGCAGGCATATAGTCAACGTCAACTTGTGCGGGTGTTTAAGAATAACTCAATAAAGCCACTTCATGAATACTTGTGGTTGAATGTTTTATTTGCACAGATTACAGAGGGAAAAATGAGAGAGAGAGGAGAGAGAGAGAGGAGAGAGAGAGAGAGAGGTGATAACATGCATCACCAATGAACAGACTCTAAGAAGAGAAATATGCAATAAAATTATTATCATTATTACTCTTCCTCTCCTCCTTCCTCTTGCTTCATTGGGCACTTCCTCCTCCTCTGTTCCTCCAGAAAGTATATTAGTAAAAAAAAAAAAATGACAGAATTAACTAAACATTTTTCTCATTGATTTAGTAAGATTATTATTGTTTATTATTTATTGCCACTACAAGTTAGTTATATGTTTTTTTACTGCTTTAAATGGATAAAAAGTCAAGAAAGTGAGAGAGTAGAGAAGAGAGAATAATTCGTCAGCAGGGATTTAAAGGTGACGGCACATAAGTCAAAGTATGGTACTTACCATGTTACGCTTAAAGAATTCGCTTATAGCCGTGTCGTTTGGGGGGGAAGGAAACCTCGCCGTAGCTCTCGCGCTGCGGCGTTACTGCCCTCGTTCGCATGTGAGTGACCTGGCTAGCCTCCTCCCTTCTAGAAGCCTTACCCTTCACTACCTTACCCTACCTTATAGAAGGGCAGAAAAGAAAAAAAAAAGGACCATTCCTTCAAATTCAGCTTGGGCCTCTTCTACTTCTTCTGGATATAACGGATTAATACGCAATATATCGGATCACCCTCCCTCCAAATTGGACACATCGTTATAGGCGAGCGGTTTACTGTTTATTATTAGCATGGACCCGAGACCGCTAGTAGTAACATTAAGACTGAAAAAAGTAAAATGACATAGGAATAGGCAGACACACAAGCTATATGTCACTACTAGGTGAGTATTCCGCAGTCAAGAAAAAAAAAAAACTATGCAGTGGCTTGACGGGACATAAAAGTGTATGAGTGGTAAAGTAAAGTAACATTTTGTGGCAGCTTTGTGGAGACGAAAGGGTCCCTTAGGAGAGCAGAAGGGGCGGACTGGACTTAATTTCAGCCAGACTTTTGGTGTTGACCAGGGGGCCCCTCTTGGAGGAAAGATGTGTGTGGGGGAGGAGGGGGGGTGGGGTCGGCGATTGAGAGCCAACGCAGTTAGAGGTAATTTGGAAAATAAAAATTTAAAGCCTTCAAATTTCCTCACAAATCATGGTATGTAGAAATGTAAGTATTAACGCAACCGGCATAGACGCTAGTTAGAACCAGGACGTCTGGTAAATCGAAAAGAAACGCGTTGTCCTGGGCGACTTATGTGTTATCTACGGTAGACAAGGGCACAAATTTGTAGTTATGAGTTATTTAATAAATAATCTAGCCTGAAAGTTGATATCTTATTTTACACTTGTTCGTTCAATATCTATATCCTTCCCATTTTGGGCTAAAGTACTTGTCAGGTGTAGGCGTCAGGCTCAGCATAACAGCTGTCGATACCACAAATTAAATAGGAGCACAATTAAATTGTTGAAATACTTCTTTGTATCCTCAATTCGTTGACAAAAAATTCTTCTCATCATCTTAGTGGAGATCTATCAGATATTGATAGTATCAAAATAATAATACATACGAAAATCAATGAAAAAAGATGGATACACAGTAGTTATGATCATGACTGAATCTATCTACTCTATCTATACCCTGTTTCAGCGTTGGTTTTCAGTGGGCTTGGGAGCTGCAAGTATAAGTACGGTTCAAATTTCATCACTTACTCGTTTTTTTTCGGGCGACGACGACAGCGGTGCAGACACTTCAAGTAAATAAACACTATATATGGCGACTCTACTGTTGGTAGCCACTTTGTAGATATGTGTTGTCATTTGTTCATTTATATCCTAGGCCCGCTACTATGACACAGATGAAGACCAGAATGACACAGAGCTCTCCATATAGTTCGCTTCTAACTTTTCTTGAAATCATAGATGTAGCAATGTAAGTATTAAGCGCCACCAACACGTCTGTTAAACGGAAAAAACAAGGTGTGTTTCCTGGCGACTTAACTGTTTTCTAACGGTAGGTGGTTAATAATAATTCAGTCTTGTAAGACTATTAAATATTCATAAATATTTGTTTCTATTTATTAGTATTGAGGAAGAAGAAAAAAAAAAAAAAAAATTACTTTATTGTAAATTTTATAATATTTTAGGAGTTAATTTTAGTAATTCAGCCTTAAATATTACTGATCGCAAAAATATTAGCTGTTTTTTTTTACTATGAAAAAAACCCCGCAAATTCTATGCTTAGATTTTAGCTACGTATTAAAATATATCTTCATTTTGTCATTTCATATACACGATTAACGATATTTTGAATTACGCATTAGCATTTTTGTTAAGTGTTCGAGAAGAGAAAGAGGAGAGAGCGAGGAGATAATTTTTGTTAACTGAATTCAATTATACATTTTTTAACTGAAATTGCTATTTTTTTTTCTTTTTTTCTTGTTATTTCAGCAGTCAAGAGATGGGGAGGGCCAAGAGAGTCTGTCTGGATCAAGTCAATCTCAGCAGATGCAGTCAAGTCCTGAAGTCAGTCAAGTCAGGGCTATATCAGTGGCCGGTTTACATAATGTCAACACACTAGCAAAATGGCGTTTAACCTAAGTCAGTTGAATCAGGCAAAATCAGTGCATGGTGCGAGTCAATCTGTTTGAAGTCATTCGAATCAGTCAAATATAAATGAAAATGTTGGAAAATAGTGTGCAGCATATTTATCAGTAGTCATTTAACCTCCCAGTCGATCAGTAACACTCAGTTTTCAAATCGCGATGAAATAGTGAAAAAGTATCGAAAATCTGGAGGGAAGAGAGAAAAGAGAGAGTTAGAAATCAGGGTCAAGTCACCTCAAGTCAGTCCAATGTGATGAAAATATAAAAAAACATCGACGAAGAATATTGTCGTCAGTACAAGTCAGTCAAATGGAGTCAGATTCATTCAGTCATATCGAATAGAAAATGCTCGCTCCAGCATCGCCTGCATTACGCAGGCGCTGGACCATCTCGGTGCCCCCGGCGGCATCTCGGTAGCCCGCCAATGCTATGGTCGCTGGTATGTAAATCAGTTATGGGCGTTGTTCTGGTGGCTATCCTCGATGCTGCTCCTGGCCCTGGCTGTGGGAGTAGCGCGATGAGAACAGGGGCGCAGTAATCCCTACCAGGTAGGGCGCACAGCCTGCATAGTAGTACAGGCGGAGGAGCCAGAGAAAAAGGTGGCGCCTGCGTAGTTCGCGTCATGGGCCGGCTCATCACGTTGCAGCCTGCTCTGCGTACTCTTTCCTTTTCTTCGGTAGTCAAGCTGGCGGCCGTGAAACGACAGCCGCCTGTCGAGCGCACCCACCGAGGTACAGTAGAGAGGTCCGTCCAGGCGCAGGCCGATGGCCCTGGGCGCGCAGCTGAAGCATACTGGGGGGGGGGGGGGGGGTTGGCTGCCTTGATAGTCATGGCCGGCGTAGACGACTGTATAGACAAACATCTCTGGCGGCCGAGACCTTTGAGGCTGTGACCCGTCCTCGCACATGTGGCTGGTGATGAGGGTCGAGTTCGGAGAGCGCAGCTGGTCGTCTTGGCAAGCCTGTCACCAAACCGTCACCAGTGCCCGCCGCGCCCCGCCGGTGACAACGAGGGCCAGGTCGTCGGCGTTAGTCTGAGCAGTGTATCAGGGTGCCTAGCCTGGACAGGGCTCATCGTGACCATCCTTACGACCCGTCGATGACACAACTCTTACAGGCAGGAGGACATTGTTATGAGGCTATACGTGGTCAAATTTCACCGATAGGGGTCGTTCAATAACCTAAATTGGTGGCGCTATTTCGGTGGTTTGATTATGGATGTGTGAAGGGAGCTTTACTGTTACTGTCTAGTTATTCTGAGTGTACCATCAAACAAGACAAAAAAGATATATTTCATATTATATTAAAAGTGTACCAAAATAATGGAAAAAATATCTAGCGCAATTTACCATTCTTTTATAATTTCAAGGGGTAGTGATGCTATCTTTTATATACAGCTTAACCATCATTCTAAAACCCTAATTTTAGGCTATATTCATGATCTAGAAAGGCCTTGCAGAGCATATTAAAACGATCTAAGCCTTATTATTCTGATCAAAAAAAAAAAAAAAAATAAATGCAGCTGTACAAATAAGCTGTAAATAAGCTAAATAAGCTTAATATATGGGTCTGGTCTAGCCATCCACGTAAAACGCTATTTTTATATAAAGATTCAATTGTTATTAATATCTCAACGCTTATGTCAGGGTTCAAAATGGCGGCGATTGATCTATATGTATGTAAACTATGATTATATATATGCGTGGGCCTCACTTATTGGTTACGAGTTTCTTAATAAATCATGTTTTGTCTGATGCCGATAAAAATTTTCCCAAACAGACATGGCCGCTGTTTTGTATAGTTGTGTAAGATTAAGGATAAACAACCGATATGCAGGTTCAAAATGGGCCTTGATATATGTAGAAATCTCTATAGTTTCGTGTACGTATTCCTATTGGTGGCAGAGTTTCCTTATTTAATTCATGGTTTGTATGTTGAAGTGGTTAATATTCCGATACACAGATGCATGGCCGTCTGTATTTGAGTATTTACTAAGAAACGATTCTTCACGGCTAAAAACAGATATTTCAGGGTGTTTCAGGGTTGCAAAATGGCCTTGGATATAATGAGTAGTAAGTTATAATATATTCGTGTGTTCCTTATTAAGTGAAGAGTTTCCTTAATAAATCAGGTTTTGTATGCTCGGAGACAATTTTCCTCTACAGACACGGCTGACATTCCATATTTTCGTTAAGTAACAGGATTAACGTAGACCAGGTGTTTAACATGATATACTGCGGGGTCATGCCTTGAGGACTTCCGCGGGTCTTGGGTGAACGAAGAGGCCCTGGTTAGACGGCGCCCATAAATCGAGTTGTCGCTACTCTATTATTCAAGGTTTATCTCAGACTACCCCTACCGTAGATAACAGTAAAGTCGCCACCTGCAGTGATGTCGCCAGGCGCCATATATTACGAATTATAGCATCACTACTGCTGTGTCTGTGCCACTGAAGATGATACACAGTAGTTTATATCATGACTGTATAATATACCCTGTTTCAGCGTTGTTTTATGCTTTGTAGCTGCAAGTATATACGGTTTCAAATTTCACTACTTTTTTTTCTTTTTCGGGCGACGACGACAGCTGTATACGACACTCAGTAAATAAACACTAGATGGCGACTTTACTGTTGGTAGCACTTTGTAGATATTTTTGTCATTTGTTCATTTATAGCCCTACTATGACAGATGAAGACACAAAATGACACAGACTCAGATAGCCCCTTCTAACTGTCCTGAAATCATGGATGTAGAAATGTAAGTATTAACGCCACCACACGGCTGTAAACAGAAAAAAAAGTTGTCCTGGCGACTTTAGTGTTATCTACGGTAGAGAGCTGTCTGCTAGTGCTTATAGTGTTGGGGGAAGCCACCACCCCGGGAGGCGGGTTACAAACCCCGGCTAACACCCGGTACCCATTCACTGCTGGGTGGACAGGGGCTCGCTCGAAACAGCCCAACTGAACGGGCGGAGCGGAAACAGCCCAACTGTTTCCGCTCCTCCCGGGAATCGAACCCGGGACTTCTCGTCTGTGAACCGAGCGTGCTTCCCCTACACTACTTCTTCTTCTTCTTCTTGTGACCTTTTTTGCTTATTATCGCTCTGTAGGTCCTCTGTCTAGCTCGAGGTCGAACTTAACATACATCTTCCTTCTTGCCTCTCTGCGTGCCTTTTCTTGCCACCTGTGGGGAGAGAAGGCACAACAGGGCATTATACATGATATAAGTCCCTCGCTATCCCTACCCTCCCAGACATCTTCTACATTCCACGCAATCTTTCCTCCAAGCCTTCTTCAAAACCTTAGTTATCTCTACAATTGCTTTCTCTCTTCTTACGGATCCACTGTTGTTCTTTTGCTTCTCACGTTGCCCATCTTCAAACAAATACCCCCCACTATATCCTTCCCATGAAGGTGTAATTGGAGCCTCGCACTTTCTTTCGACTTTTGTACTGATCGAGGCACCTCACAATTGGCGTACCGCCGCGGGCTGGCACAGTGCTGCTGGTCAGTGCGCTGCCAGCTGTTCTTACCAAGCGGCCGCCTGTCCTCAAGCTCCAGCTCTGCACTGATCAGCCGGAATCCAAGATGGCAGGAGCGATCTCACGGGTGTACCAAAACATCTTCAGGCGGACGTCCACCTTCTTCCTGGCGGCTGTGGGCGCCGCCTTCATGTTCGAGCGAGGCTTCGACATGATAACGGAAGGAATCTACGACAACGTAAATCAGGGGGTGAGTGAGGGTGGGCGTGAAGCGGCGGCCGTGATGACGCAACGCCCAGTGATTGAGGCCACGTGCGGGCGGTGGGTGTATGTGTGGTTCGGTTGTGTGTGTGGTGGTGGTGTGTGTGTGTGGTGTGGTGTGGTGTGTGTGTGGTGGTGGTGGTGTGTGGTGTGGTGGTGGTGTGGGGGGGGTGGTGGTGGTGTGGTGTGGGTGGTGGTGTGTGGTGGTGGGTGTGTGTGTGGGGTGGTGGTGTGTGGGTGGTGGTGGTGTGTGTGTGGTGGTGGTGTGTGGTGGTGGGGGTGGTGTGTGGTGTGTGTGTGGTGGTGGTGTGTGTGTGGTGGTGGTGTGTGGTGGTGGTGGTGGTGTGTGTGGTGGTGGTGGTGGTGGTGGTGGTGGTGGTGTGGTGGTGGTGTGTGTATGTGGTGGTGTGTGTGGTGGTGGTGGTGGTGTGTGGTGGAGGGAGGGGGAGGGAAGGACAAACTGGCGCAAGGTACGGATCCGTATCCTTGAACGCCGAGGCTAAAGATACGGCGGCCGTATTCTGACACGCTGCTGCTGCTGCAGATACGGCGGCCACCGTGTAATGTTGGTAAAACTGCAGTTTGATACAATGCTCCCTATCTTGTGACCTACAGTTGAACCCTCCCCGCTAGCTCACTAACCTAACCTGGACATTGATTACGTAACCTTACCTCGCTGGGGGAGGGGGGGTGGTGGTTGCGCCGGTTATAATGGACGAGAACTGCGCGGTCTTTAAGGGATTTAAACCCCTTTAAATATCCTTTTATGGGACAAACTATATATCAGCGTGTTGCCCAAGGCCACAGCTATCATTATAGGACTTAAAAGGATTTTCGTTATTTTTCAGGAATTTTTTATATGTCCAGGGTGGGCGGTCCCCTGAACCCCTAAGTATAGCTAACCTAACCTTAACCATGCATAACAGTTGTCCCCTGAACCCCTAAGTATAGCTAGCCTAACCTAACCTTAACCATGCATAACAGTCTGTGATGAATTTTATTTTATTTCTTTTTTTTCTTTAGTGGGTTTCCGGAAAATAAAACTATCTCCATTAGAAAAACTCCATTAACTGGTCTGTATTCTGGGACTGAGAGTGCTGTGAAGTGTGGGGCAGGTGTATCCAGCTTCTTTCCTGTGAATACAGGAGTGAGGCAAGGGTGCGTCCTTGCCCCATCACTTTTCAATGCTTGTATGGACTGGGTATTGGACAAGGTTGTAGATAAAAGTGATTGTGGAGCCCCGTCGGCAACACCAAGCACATGATCTTGTTTTTCCGTTTGATGCAGTAATCTTTGCTGAGTCGCTGGGTCCTGGTGATGGCTCTCGAGGCGCTGCAGAGGAGGCAAAGCCCTTTTGGGGCTTGAGGTCTCCTGGCTCAAGGGCCAAGGTCCAGGTGTTTGGAGGCTTACTAGATGAAGCGTACAGTCTGTTCATGCGTGTGGCGAGGAAACATTGAGATCTTGGAAAGTTTTTTCATACCTGGTAGCGCAGTCCATAATGACGGCGGTCACGTCAAGAAGTCTTACGGCGGATTGGCATAGCCCACGGTGTTTTGGACTCGTCAGCGGAGTATTTGGCGTTGTCGGTACCTGTGCAGGAGGACAAGATCTGGCCCGGTATTATAATAAGGCTATGGGGGTTCCCATAAGGTTCGACATAACATAAAGTTGCCATAAGATCTCTGTTATAGAGCAAAAACTCCCCCATAGCTATGGGTCTAGCAGTTCCTGCTGACATAACTTCCCACTAAACGTAGCATTTACATTACCCTAAAATGCTCTTAGATCATGAAATAACGCTTGAAATCAGTAAAATATGAGCAGTAAAATTATGTGAGAACTTTACGAACTGAAAATAAAGCAATATTAAAGGATTAATTCATATATACGTGTAAATAAGATCCCGTAGAAAAGTTTTACGCGGTAACGATGTAAACACTTGTCTCTCTCCTCCCTATAAATAATATTTTATATCTGCACAAGTAATGGTAGAAGGGTGACGGAAGGAAACACAACAGGTAAACCACGTAGTACAGAAGGGGAAAGGGGCAAAAGCCAGGGAGGGAGTGATGACCAGGCAGATACGGCGTATACATATAGCTAGGTAGATATACTGCCGTATCTGTAGCTACGTATACTGCCGTATCTCTGCCTGATCATCACTTCCTCCCTGGGTATTGTTTCTTTCTCCTCCTTGACTACATGGTTTACCGTGTGTGTATCCTTCCGTCACCCTTCCGCCATTATATTTGGAAATATGATTTTATTTGGTAAATTTCCAGCGTTTGCCCATACTCTCCCCCTTGCCCCAAACAAGCTTGGGGACCTGTGGGAATGCGGGGTTTGAGGGTGGGGACTAAATAATGCGTCGAAAACACGTATTTTTAGAGTTGTGTAGGAGTCAAAATTACCTATATCTAGGGTACTTTTCCCTAGATATGGGAAATTGACCTAACCTTCAAGCTCAGAGATTACAAGGCCCCCCTCGTAATCTAACCTAACCTAAGCAAATTAAACCTAACCTCCTAGCGAGGGGCTCTGCCCCCCTCGACCCCCGATAAATAATCTATCCTAACTTAGTGATAATCACTCGATAATCTATCCTAACTTAGCGATAATCACCCGATAATCTAACCTAACCTAATGGGGCCCCTCGACACCCCCGGTAATCTAATTTTGTTTTACCTTACTTCTTAGTGGGAGGGGTGGGGGAGGGTGGCGGGGACTCGAGACTCCGGTCATTTTGTTTGTGAGGATCGTCAGCAGGTCCACACGTTTCTTGACTGAAGAAATCCAATCAATTTTCCCTAGATCTAGGGAATTTTTACGCCACTACCTAACTCAATAACTATGTGGTTGCAACGCATATTTTATACCCCAGCCAAATATCCCGCATACCCCCCAAGGTGCCCAAACTTGTTTTGGGGGAGAGGGGGGAGTATGGGCAAACACTACAATAATACCTGTTATTTATAGGGAGGAGAAAGACAAGTGTTTACGTGCATCTCACTCTTCTTCCTCTTGTGACCTGCATCGCCTCTGCTTTTCTTCCCTTGCCGCGGACACTTTCCAATGAGGATTTGGCTTTAGTTAGAAGGTTAAAACGTTGAGTTAGGTTAGGTTAGTGCATCTAAAGGTGGGGTTAGGTTAGTTAATTTCATACGCTTAATTCTTACTAAAAACATTTGATATCTCCAAAAGTAATGATTTGCGACAGAAACTCATTGAGAGTTTCTTAGAATCCATTAAGGTAACCAGAAAGCACACTCCCAATTGTGTAGATAATTCTGGTCCTAGTGTAAAAAATTAACCTTGTTTCCAAGTATTACATTTTTGTTTTTCCGGAAGTAGTATCTCCAGTACGTGCTGAAGCTGAAATGATAGCCCTCCAGAAGGCAGATATGACTGCGTAGTTAAAACAAATCTTTACCTTTATTTCTGCAAAAAACAAGAACTAAATTTATTATAAACATATCAATACTAAATAGAAAATAATAATGCCTTCGAAAAATGTTGTGTCAAATAAACAATGAAAACCCTTTATTCATCCTTTCCATCTATTCGTACAAGTGGAACTGTCGTCGAAAATTTCCGTCGGCGAGACCGGTTGTCTCACAGAATTTGGGTACACGAGAGTATTACCATGGACGGCCTTGAGCAAGCATTTTCCCTGTCCACTCCAGCTGCTCCTTGGTCATCACTGCAGCAGCTGCACTGCTCAGTGCCTGCTGCATCTTGCCAATGGCGAGGAAACAATCATAATGTTATTATAATTTTCATTCCCGCTGTCAGTGTATGGTTCCTTTTTTATTTACTCTGGAGGGATGCATTCATGAGAGTGACATACATAATTCCCTCATGGTTCAGCCGATACCTCTTGACAAGTTCTTCGTCATTCAATTAGCCGAGAACGTCTCTTCTGGCACGAAAATGCCTGAGTTGGCGCTGGCGGAAGAGTTGTTGAGCTGCCATGTTGACGGCTTATGTCAACATAAGGATCCTTATGGGACCTCCGGACATCCCCTAGCGCTTATGGGGAACTTTATGGGAAAACACGAGCACTTATGGAATTTTCGGTGACTTATGGCGAACTTCGCCATTTTGTCTGCTTATGGGAAACCCATAAGCTATTATAAATACAGGCCCTGGATCTTCAAGTCGCTTGTGATCCCTGTCTTACTCTATGGTTGTGAGACATGGACACTAAATAGTGACTTGAAGAGACGAATCAATGCCTTTGGTAATAAGTGTCTTCGCAGAATCACGGGGTATCGCTGGGATGATTACGTGTCAAATCAGCGATTGCACCGTGAGACTGAATCGAGGCCTATTACCTGCATAGTCCGTCAGCGCCAACTTCGGCTATATGGGCATGTGGCACGCTACCCTGAAACCGATCTATCCCATCGGGTTGTATCTGTAAGAGACAATCCGGCATGGAGGAGGCCAAGGGGGCGCCCACAAGGCTCGTGGCTGGGGCAAGTTGATGTTTCTTGTCGAGAGCTGCTTGGTATGGGAAAGGAGCCTGCATGGGAACTCGC
>JACEEZ010021684.1:140000-205000 GCA_016584305.1 Chionoecetes opilio
AAATCTTCTTAAAAGTAAAGCAGTTATCGGGAGTGCATCAGAGTTCACTGTTCCACTGTTCAGTGGCTTTGTTGCTGCTGATAAGGCAGGGCACTGTGGCAGCACCTTGGGTTACAGGTTCCCAGCCTCATAATAACATCCTTATGGAGTCAGGAAGCCGTTAACACACACAAACACAGAAAAACGAAAAAGTGTATCTGAGCAATCAGAATACCAACCTGGCATGTTCTGAAAAGTGCTCAAACCTGGCCACAGTGAGACCCTTACCTTGAGTGACTAATATCCTGCCCTGCAGGAGGGAGTGTCTGAGTTACTGCAAACATTCATAATAACCTCAGAAATTAAATGGGACCTATTTCCAAGACTTATAAGGTTTACTGACGTAACACTTTGTCAAACTCAAAAAAAATATTTACGGTGCGTTTCTGAAAAAATGTAAATTATTCTAATACAATTTCTTTCATCTTCATCATTTTTTATCTGATCTTTACGTAGCGGCAGCGAGGCACAGCGGGGGAAACATTGAAAACTGTGGTGGAGTTTTGTCTGTCAATCAGGAACACAGTGTTTCAACGCGGCACTGGTGTTTCAAACTGAATTTTTTGAGATATTTTTCTATTTTTAAATATTTTATTCTCGGTGATAAACAAAGACAGAAAAACCCCACCCTAGAATCTTTCTCTATAAGCACAAGAGTTAAAGGTTACAAAATAAAAGAAAGGCGTCAATAATCCTAAAAGTTGAAAGCAATTTAATCCAGCCTAATTTAATATCAGCCTACAGGCGCTATAGGCACAAATGTAAAAAAAAAAAAAAAAAAAAAAAAAAAAAAAAAAAAAAAAAAAAAAAAAAAAAAAAAAAAAAAAAAAAAAAAAAAAAAAAAAAAGCAAAATTTTCCTCTTTTTCTCCTTCTTTTTAATTTGTCCAAAAACTGTTGGCCAGATCTGAATGACACTTATGTTTTGAAGTCCTTACTTAGCCCTAAATAACTCACTAAATTTGCAGCAAGATCCATCAGTCAACAACATTTAGGGTGGCGGTCCCCTTAACCCCTTCACGCCCAGATCTTTCCTTGGCTATAAAAAGTGGTCTGTTGTTAGCCATAAAATTACGAGAAGTCACTGAATATACCACATGAGTTAGTGGACAAGGATACTAAACAGGTCATAGCTATAAAACATTGCTTATACTCACTACAAATTGTCTAATGGTACCCAAATTACAATGGAAATTACGTTCTGGGCCTTAAATTATAATGGAAATTACGTTCTGGGCCTTAAATTACAATGGAAATTACGTTCTGGGCCTTAAATTACAATGGAAATTACGTTCTGGGCCTTAAATTACAATGGAAATTACGTTCTGGGCCTTAAATTACAATGGAAATTACGCTCTGGGCCTTAAATTACAATGGAAATTACGCTCTGGGCCTTAAATTACAATGGAAATTACGCTCTGGGCCTTAAATTACAATGGAAATTACGTTCTGGGCCTTAAATTACAATGGAAATTACGCTCTGGGCCTTAAATTACAATGGAAATTACGCTCTGGGCCTTAAATTACAATGGAAATTACGCTCTGGGCCTTAAATTACAATGGAAATTACGTTCTGGTCCTTAAATTACAATGGAAATTACGTTCTGGGCCTTAAATTACAATGGAAATTACGCTCTGGGCCTCAAATTACAATGGAAATTACGCTCTGGGCCTTAAATTACAATGGAAATTATGCTCTGGGCCTTAAATTACAATGGAAATTACGCTCTGGGCCTCAAGGGGTTAATACGTCAATAGAGTGCTGTACAAAGCTATCTCGGTGTCTTTTATTTTTTAACGTCGCCTCCGTGGTGCAGTGACTAGCGTGCCTGGCTACGAATCTGCGGGCCCTGGTTCGATCCCGGGCCAGGGCAAGTCGGCGACCAGCCCACCCAGCTGTTCTTCCTTCCTTTCTGGGTTGATAAATGGGTACCTGGGGTAACCTGGGGAAGGTAACTGTGGTAACCCGGGAGTCACACTAGCCCTGTGTCCCGGGGTAACGGGTCCTCACCCACCACAGGCTCTAAGGGCTAATGCCACGGAGATGAGCACCGAGGCCACGCCCAGCACAGCGTATGCCCCCATCTTTACCTTTACCTTTATTTTTTAACCATTAATTCTTCTGCTTATAAAGAAAGATTCTATGTTTTTTTTGTCTTTGTTTATCACCAAGAAAGAACAAAATTAATATAGAAACATTTCCCCCAAAATTAAGTTTGAAACACGAGTGCCGTGTTCCTGATTGACACAGACAAAAGAGTCAAGTACTTCCATTTCTTAGGAATAACCCCGCGGTCTTCAAATGTTCAAATGTTTTCAAGGCTTCTTTGCCCTCGTCCAGATAGCACTTTATAATGGCTACTTCAAGAAGAGAGGCCTGAGGGCTGCTTATCCCTAAATGCACATCTATCCTTGGCTGCCTGGTGAGCCGTGGCTGTCATTACCTGGAACAAATAAAATGAAATCGTGCGTGTTTCCGGAGCCGCCTGTGTATATTTTCCATTCCCTGTAATAGCGTGTGGCGTGATGTCTCGAGCCAATCACCGTTGTCCAGGCTCGTGGCGTCACATTGGGGTTGAGCTTCAGTGATTGCTGGGTTACAATCTGTATGCTTTATTTAAGATTCAATCCATCCATCATTGGGGGCATACGCCGGGGGGCACGTCGCCTCGCCCACCCTACGACGCCACTCCCGGGGGTCACCACGCGCGAGTCCTCATGGAGGGAACTCGCGCCTCCCTTCCCATACCAAGCAGCTCGACAGGAAGCATCAGCTTGCCCCAGCCACGAGCCTTGTGGGCGCCCCCTTGGCCTCCTCCACGCCGGATTGTCTCTTACAGATACAACCCGATGGGAAGGATCGGTTTCAGGGTAGCGTGCCACATGCCCATATAGCCGAAGTTGGCGTTGACGGACTATCCAGGTAACAGGCCTCGATTCAGTCTCACGGTGCAATCGCTGATTTGACACGTAATCATCCCAGCGATGCCCCATGATTCTGCGAAGACACTTACCGTAAATGGCGGCGTACAAATCGACTCTTTGAACCTGAAAAAATCTCCAAAACTAGGGGTCGACTTATACGGCGTGTGGATAACATCGGAAGACAAACAAGTGTCTTTGTTTAGGTGCTAAGGCGATGGAAAGGAGGCTCACCCGTCATTCGGAGGGTCATTTCCGGAAAGCACAATTTTGACAAGTCCGTGATTTATGAGACTATTGCCAGGTTTCAGATGAGATCCTCATTACTATTTTGGTTCTGTATCAAAATCAGTGAGTGATCTCGGGGCCCTCTCAAACATGACACCACCCCTTGGCGCTAGGAGTATAAGGGGGGAGTCTCCGGGGGAAATCAATATATTTTCCCCGTATTCCGTAGCGCCAATATGTCATCGCCGTCGTTTTTGTTTTTCTGAATCGTGTTGACATAATCTGACCCAAGTTTCATTGTTGTGATCAGATAATAACTAGTAGTATTTTTTTCCCCAAGATCTTTCAGATTTCTTTAACAAAAAAGAACAAAATCGCAGCCTTGTTTGTAGGGGCGAGCGGGGCAGGTTGCATCGAGGGGCAGGTTGCACCATTGCCTCTAACTCGCATGTTATCACACGTACATCGTCTTAATAGTACTACTACTACTACTACTACTACTACTACTACTACTACTACTATTATAAACTACTACTACTACTACTACTACTACTACTATTATAAACTACTACTACTACTACTACTACTACTACTACTACTACTACTACTACTACTATTATAAACTACTACTACTACTACTACTACTACTACTACTACTAACTACTACTACTATATAAACTACTACTACTACTACTACTACTATAAACTACTACTACTATAAACTACTACTACTACTACTACTACTACTACTACTTTTATAAAAACTACTACTACTACTACTACTACTACTACTACATACTACTACTACTACTACTACTACTACTACTACTACTACTACTATAAAACTACTACTACTACTATTATAAACTACTACTACTTACTACTACTTACTATAAACTACTACTACTACTACTACTACTACTACTACTTACTACTACTATTATAAACTACTACTACTACCTACTACTACTACTACTATTATAACTACTACTACTACTATAAACTACTACTACTACTACTACTACTACTATACTACTACTACTACTATACTACTACTACTACTATACTACAAAAACTACTACTACTACTATATACAATTTTAAACTACTACTATTTACTACTATAACTACTATTTAAACTACACTAAAACTACTACTATACTAAAATTTAAACTACTACTACTACTACTATACAATAAACTACTACTACAAATACTATACTACTACAAATAAACTACTACTATACTACATTTACAATAAACACTACTACTACTACTAAACAATAAAACTACTACTACTACTATCCCATAACTACTAATACTACTACACTACAATAAACTACTACTACTATACTACTACAATAAACTTACTCTACAATAAATACATACTATACTACTACTACAATAAACACTATCATACTATAATACTACAATAAACTACTATTTATACTACTACTTAACAATAAAAATACTACTACAAAAACTACACAAACTACAATAAACTAATACTACTACTACTACAAAAAAAACTACTACTTACTACTACTACAATAAAAAACCTAAAACAAAAAAACTAACTACTACAATAAACTACTACAAACTACTACTACTACAAAAAACCCTACTACTAACTACTACAAACTACAATAAACTACTACAATAAAACTACTACTACTACTACTACTACTACTACAAAAAAAACTACTACAATAAACTACTATTTACTACTACTAATAACAAAAAACTACTACTATTTACTACTACTAAAAAATAAAACTACTTAATACTACTATACACAAAAATACTACTTACTACTACTACTACAATAAACTACTACACTATACTAACTACAAAAAACTACTATACAAATACTATATACTACTACAATAAACTACTACAAGAAACTACTACTATATACACAATAAACAAAACCTACTACATAAAATAAAACTACTTACTATACTACTACTACTACTCCCAATAAATAAAAACTACTAAACAATAAACTACTACTACTACTACTACAATAAACTCTACTACTACTACAATAAAAACTACTACTACAAAACAATAATAAAAAAAAGTTAATGCGAGTTAGAGGCCAATGATGCAAACCTGCCCTCGATGACAACCTGCCCCGCTCTCCCCTACCTGCCCCGTCAGGGTGGCAAGGTTGGTAGAGACGTGAGCTCGCAATGTGCAGGCGTCCCTGTGCATTCGGTCAGCGGTTTGAGTCCGCCTATTTCGTGCTGACGTGGCGGCGCTTGTATAGTCAATAACCTTGTATTTGGTACTTGCAAAGTGTCTAGATAGGATGAAATCTTATTTATCTCCCCTACCTACCGTGGGGCTTAAGTCACCACCACCACCATCTGCGTTTAGTCGTATTCCTCCTTAATTTTTTGCTTCCCTTGCCATACAGTAAAACCTCTCGTATTCGGACTGCGACATTATTTGGACCTCCTCCTTTTTTTTTTTATCATTACAGTTAAAGCCTTCATATTGGGACTAATTGGGCCAAGGAGTGGTCGAGTAATGCAAAGGATCCGAATAATGGGGGGATTATATATGGGGGTATATGGAAAAAAAATTAAAATAAATAAATTAGGTGTATGGTATAGCTAGGAAATTTCGACCCCTGAAAAAAAAGAAAAAAAATAAATAAAATCTAGGAATATATATATAGCTAGGAAATTTCGTCCCCTGAAAAAAAAATGATAATAAATAAAATCTAGGAGTATATAGCTAGGAAATTTCGACCCTAAAAAAAAAAAAAAAAAAAATCGAGGTGTATATTATAGCTAGGAAATTTCGACCCCTGAAAAAAATAAAAAAATAAAAAAATAAAATTAGGAGTATATAGCTAGGAAATGTCGACCCCTATTAAAAAAAAAGAAAAAAAAGGAGGAGGTCCGAATACGAGAGGTTTGACTGTCTGTCTATTATCTGTTTATATTATCTATTTTATGTTTATCATCTGATCTATTATGTTTATTATCAGTACTATTGGTCTATTATATATTTCTGGTGTTTTCTCTTCCCTTCTCTTCAAATTCTTACCTTTTATTCCTATCTACAGTCTATTTTATTTATTATGGTCAAAATGCAGTAAGGAAGCCACGCCCCCTGCCTGCCCTTCTATGCTACGGGGCAGCTGATTGGTGCATTCCTCGTATCATCACCACCAATCACAATATCTTCACTACTTAACAGCGGCGTGACCACTGGACAGCAATCTTCACTACAGAGGGTGACAAAATCAAAACACCCTCTGTAGTGAAGATTGCTGTCCAGTGGTCACGCCGCTGTTAAGTAGTGAAGATATTGTGATTGGTGGTGATGATACGAGGAATGCACCAATCAGCTGCCCCGTAGCATAGAAGGGCAGGCAGGGGGCGTGGCTTCCTCACTGCCTTTTGACCATAATAAAAACAATAGACTCTACAGTACAGTAAAACCTCTCATATTGGGACTAATTGGGCCAAGGAGTGGTCCGAGTAATGCAAGGATCCGAATAATGGGGGGATTATATATGGGGGTATTTAGATATGTAAAAAAAAAAAAAAAAAAATTCTAGGTTAGGAAATTTCAACCCCCCCCCCACCCAAAAAAAAAAATCTAGGTTAGGTAATTTCAATCCCTAAAAAAAAAAAAAAAAAAAAAAATCTAGCTAGGAAATTTCGACCCTAAAAAAAAAAAAAAAAAAAAAAAAAAAAAAAATAGGTCCGAATACGAGAGGTTTGACTGTAGTTTATATTTGTCCCGTAAGTTGTTGGTTCCCCTTCGCCATCTCCTCCAAGCCTTTTCTTTGCACTCTTGCTTCTTCACATCTGCTAAACCATTCCTTCTTGTTCCTCGCCTCCCTCACAACCTTGGGCACACATCACCCTAGTAACCAGTAACCCCTTGAGGCCCAGAACATTATTTCCATTGTAATTTGACTACCATTAGACAATTTCTTTTATTAATATAAGCAATATTTTATAGCTATGACCTGTTTAGTATCCTTGTCCACTAACTAATTTGGTATATTTAGTGACTTCGTAATTTTATGGCTAACAACAGACCATTTCATATAGCAAAGGAAAGATCTGGGCGTGAAGGGATAAATATTACAATTGTTTTTTACTGCGTTTGACCTGTTTACTATTTAACTTGTTTTATTTAGATTGCAATTTTGTGATCAATACATTTACTTACTTACTATGTCCACCTAGAGAGAGAGAAAGAGAGAGAGAGAGAGAGAGAGAGAGAGAGAGAGAGAGAGAGAGAGAGAGAGAGAGAGCACTCCACCCTAACCACTACTTACGCCACCCCCAATCATTCACCACCCTATTTGTGAACCAGTTTTTCCCTATTTCTTTTTTAAATCTACGCTTTTCCAGCTTGAATCCGTGACTTCTTGTTCTACCCTGGTTAATTGCCTTAAGAACTTTTCCTACATCGCCTTTATTGTATCCCTTTATCCACTTAAAAACTTCTATCAGCCATCAGCCTTTCTAACCACTACTTACTCCCCCCCACAGAAACTCTGGAAGCACATCAAGCACCGCTATGGGCAGCCAGCACTGGACGAAGGGGACGAGGAGTAAGGGAACATAACAACATAACAACATAACAACATAACAACATAGGACCATAACAACATAACATCAGAACGTAAGGAAGCTACAAGAGGCCGCGAGACCTACACGAGGTAGTTCCTGTGTCTTAGCCCTCTGGCTGACTCCCTCCATCGGTTACAGGGAGTTTCGTACACAAGTTGTTTCGTACCCAGGTTTTGTTAAGATGTTTCGTACACTGATTTTGAGTTTTTTCGTACATACCTGGTGTCGTTTCGTTACTCTAGTCGTCGAGTTTAACTCTTGAGCTGAGTGTACGAAACGACTATGGTTTCATATAGACTACGAAACAACTTTTTGGTGTACGAATCTACTGGTGTACGAAACAACTTGTGTACGAACTGACTCCTTCTCTCCATCTCCACATTTTGTCTGAGTTTTGAAAGGCGTACTCCACCTCCAGGCCACTCCACATCTCTACTCCACCCTGATGCCGTTGCTCCACCTTCCACTCCACGTTAAGGCTGTTACTCCACTCCCAAGCCACTCCACAGCCTCAGTGGTTCACGGGTCGTAAGAGGAAAGCAGAGTGTCGGGTCAGGTCAAATGTTAAAACAGCAGCCCAGTCATGATATTGTGTTCCCTAAGTCATGTTCGTAAGTCAAAACATCTGTGCAATCTCAGTTCAGTCAGTTCATGATTTCAGTTCCCTTCAGTCAACTGCTTTTAATCCAGTAAGAATCTATGAAGAGTCAGGGAAGTATTGATTTAACCTTGACTGAAATCAATGAAGAGATATTTACTTCAGTCAACATTTAGTTCAGTCAGTGTTTGAGGTGGGTAATGAGCCTTGTACCTACAGTCAGTCAGTTAGTCAGTCAGTCAGTCAGTCAGCCTCATCTGTACATACTAAAGGGTGGTTACTGGGTGTATGTCTGTGTGTAGATGTAGATAATAAATGAGATTGATTGCTTGTGTGTGTGTATTTGCCTTATTCCTTGTTAGTGTGTGCGTGCGTGTATTTGCCTACGTAGTTGTATTTACCTAGTTGTGTTTTACAGGGCCTGAGCTACACTGGTGGGTCCCGTCTCCGTATCTACATTTATGCAGTCTTTCCTTCAATGGACCCTACCCATAACTACGTCACGGTTTGTTTACATCGGTGCATTGTGGGGATAAGGCGGGGTCGCCGCGGGTGGACCTACGAAGGGAAAACTACGGCGATGGAAGAATTTAGAGTTATTTTGCGCGAAATTGATATTCCAGGTGCTATATTACTGTGCTCTGTTCTCCCTGACAACACTATAGAGAAGACCTGAGGTAATGGCTGATGTGCAGAGGCTTCTAAACCAAGAAAACAGAGTCATAACAGAGCCTCGGCAAAAGGTAAGCAACTGGTAGGTACGTAATGTGTCCCTACCACTTGCTTACTTCTTAATGAGACTCTGCTGTGACTGTTTTCCTGGTTTAGAAGCCTCTGCACATCAACCATCACCTCAGGTCTTCTCTATGTTGTCAGCGAGCACGGAAATATAGCACCTGGAATATCAATTTCGCCCAAAACTAATCAAAATTTTTTTATCGTCGTAGTCTTCTCTTTGTAGGTTGTGCATATTCATGGTTATGATAGTATTAAAATACCTTATTAATTGAGTTCCTTTTGTTGTCTTTCCTCATAATAAGTAGTGGTACATCATGCTTTAAGTGTTACTTGACGAGCCAATGAATACTCTTGGTTACCGGTCATTTCGCCCACACGTCAATTCGCCCACATGTAAAAGTCAATTCGCCCACATGTAAGAGTCAATTCGCCCACATGTAAAAGTCAATTCTCCCACATGTAAGAGTCAATTCGCCCACATGTAAGATTCAATTCGCCCACATGTAAGAGTCAATTCGCCCACATGTAAAAGTCAATTCGCCCACATGTAAAAGTCAATTCGCCCACATGTAAAAGTCAATTCGCCCACATGTAAGAGTCAATTCGCCCACATGTAAAAGTCAATTCGCCCACATGTAAGAGTCAATTCGCCCACATGTAAGAGTCAATTCGCCCACATGTAAGAGTCAATTCGCCCACATGTAAGAGTCAATTCGCCCACATGTAAAAGTCAATTCGCCCACATGTAAGAGTCAATTCGCCCACATGTAAGAGTCAATTCGCCCACATGTAAGAGTCAATTCGCCCACATGTAAGAGTCAATTCGCCCACATGTAAGAGTCAATTCGTCCACATGTAAGAGTCAATTCGCCCACACGATCCATGTCACGGAGTCATGTAACTATATCTTCCTCTGGCAGAAATGGAATGAACCACCAGTAACCTTGGGCGAAATGACGGTAAATTTCTAGTGTTTGCCCATACTCTCCCACTTCCCCCAAACAAGTTTGTGGACCTGTGGGAATGCGGGGTTTTCGGGTGGGGAACAAATGATGCATCGGAAACACGTAATTAAAGAGTTGTGTAGGGGGGGGGGGTAAAATTCCCTAGATCTAGGGTAATTTCCTTATATCTAGAGAAAATTGCCCAACCAAAATTAACCTACTGTAGCAGGGGGCTTGACCTACCAATAACCTAACCTAACCAAATTTAACCTAACCTAACCTAACCAAATTTAACCTAACCTAACCTAACCAAATCTAACCTAACCTAACCAAATCTAACCTAACCTAACCAAATCTAGCCTAACCTAAACTACCCAAATCCAACCTAACCTAACCTAACCTAAACAATTCTAACCTAACCTCCTAGTGTTGGGGGGATTCTCGACACACTAAACAAATATAATCTAGCCTCCTAGCTCCTAGACTCCATAGTGTGGGCGAAATGACTCCATAGTGTGGGCGAAATGACTCCATGGTGTGGGCGAAATGACTCCATAGTGTGGGCGAAATGACTCCATAGTGTGGGCGAAATGACTCCATAGTGTGGCGAAATGGCCGGATACCGTACTCTTGAGTCTATACCAACATCACCAACCTTTGCTTTGATTTATCTTATTACTCCATCCATAAACAAGTTGCATAACCACGGTGACATTACCATCCTTGCCTCATGGTACCTGGTACTGTCGTCTACCGAAATGCTCGTCCCTACACAAAGCGGGAAAACTCGCCGACGTTAATGGTTAGGTTAGGTTACCAAGCTGTGGTGAATGTGGTATAATTCCAGGGCTGTGATTAGCTAGATTGGCAATGTTGTTACCAGGTTGGCTTCTATTTAGCTTCATTGAGTCATCCTCTACTCCACAGTGATGAGGCAAACTGTGTGGTGAAAGCATAATTAGAAGAGTACAAAAAATCACAAATGGCAAGGTTAGTGAGGAGCAAGGCAGATTTTGAACTGGGAAGGTTGTGTGGATCAGATCTTAGATATGCGAATGATAATTAAGACAATGTTAGCAAAAGACAAGAAGATGTATGCTGCATTCATGGATTTAGAGAAAGCATAGATAAATATCCAGATGAACACCGAACTCACTTTGGTGGACGAAACCATTTTTTTCTGGTGTGTTTTTGTGTGTTTTGAATGAAGCGGCTGACCATTTCTGTCGCAATTTTTTTTTTTTTTTTTTTTTTTTTTTTTTTTTTTTTTTTTTTTTTTTTTTTTTTTTTTTTTTTTTTTTTTTTTTTTTTTTTTTTTTTTTGCAAAGATGACAAAAAAAATTGAACCTAAACCTAACCTTTACCTAACTAAAAAAAAAAAAAAAAAAAAAAAGAAGATAACCTTTACCTAAAGAAAAAAAAAAAAGATACCTAAAAAAAAAAATAGCCTTTACCTTAAGAAAAAAAAAAAATTCTTTACCTAAAAAAAACAAAAAAACAAAAAAAATGCGCAACAGAAACGGTTAGCAGATTCATTCAAAACACATAAAAACACACCAGAAGAAAATTATTTCGTCCACCAAAGTGAGTTCGGTGTTCATCTGGACTAATACCAAATCATATGACAGAGTAGACTGGGAGGGAATGTGGGATGTATTGAAGGGCTAAAGAGTGTGTATGGAGTGGAGTATGTATGTATAACTAATAAGCTTTTACCTGTGATTATGAATACCTAACCTAACTGACCTTTACCTAACCTAACGGTAACCTAACCTAACCATTACCGTCGGCGAGTTTTCCAGATTTGTGTAGGGACGAGCATTTCGGTAGACGAGAGTACCAGGTACCATGAGGCAAGGATGGTAATGTCACCGTGGTTATGCAGCTTGTTTATGGATGGAGTAATAAGATAAATCAAAGCAAAGGTTGGTGATGTTGGTATAGACTCGAGTATTCATTGGCTCGTCAAGTAACACTTAAACCATGATGTAGCACTACTTATTATGAGGAAAGACAACAAAAGGAACTCAATTAATAAGGTATTTTAATACTATCATAACCATGAATATGTACAACCTACAAAGAGAAGACTACGACGATGAACAAATTTCTAGTTGTTTTGGGCGAAATTGATATTCCAGGTGCTATATTTCCGTGCTCGCTGACAACATAGAGAAGACCTGAGGTGATGGTTGATGTGCAGAGGCTTCTAAACCAGGAAAACAGTCACAGCAGAGTCTCATTAAGAAGTAAGCAAGTGGTAGGGACACATTACGTACCTACCAGTTGCTTACCTTTTGACGAGGCTCTGTTATGACTCTGTTTTCTTGGGTTAGAAGCCTCTGCACATCAGGCATTACCTCAGGTCTTCTCTATAGTGTTGTCAGCGAGAACAGAGCACAGTAATATAGCACCTGGAATATCAATTTCGCACAAAATAACTAAATTATTCCATCGCTGTAGTTTTCCCTTCGTAGGTCCACCCGCGGCGACCCCGCCTTATCCCCACAATGCACAGATGTAAACAAACCGTGACGTAGTTATGTCTGGGGCCAATTGGTTCACATTATGTGCTGATATCACCTCGTTTAGTCCATTCCAGTGGATTTCAGCAACTTGTACATTGCTATGAGGGAAGCTGTACTTCTTGATGGTGTTCAGGCATCTCCCTTTTCCTAGTTGTTTTGTATGTCCTCTTGTGTAGCGACCTTCTCTTTGTTTCCGAGTCAGTAGTCTCTCATGGTCTGTTTCTTCCATCTTTGTTATCAGCTTAAACATTGTTATTAAGTCTCCTCTTTCTCTTCTCTGCTCGAGTGTTGGTAACTTTATTTCCCTCAACCTTTCCTCATCAGAAAGTTCTTCTAGCTCGGGTACCATCTTTGTGGCCATTCTCTGTAGCCTCTAAAACTTTTCACATGCTTCTTTTTATATGGGGACCCTACAATGGCAGGCATAGTCCATTTTTGGTCGGATCATTGTAGTAATTCTCTCTCTCAACATATTTTTGTCCATGTCATGAAATGCCACTCTAATATTCTTTAACATCCTGTGTGTACAGGTTGAAGTTCCCAAACTCGGCAACCTCGGGACCAGCGCCGAGCCGAGTAATGGAATTTTCCGACTTTTAGAACGTAGATATATTAAAGGGAAAAAAAGCATGAAAATCACATGAACCAATAACAGACCTGTAGAAGTACACAAAATAACAGTATACACAACTCTACAGTCACAACACCACTGAACAATAACAACAAACAAATCGGCGGGAGAAACCCAGCGGCCTAGTGTGGTGGCACCCAGCGGCCGACCCGGCAACTACGCCCAGGGTTTTGGGTGTTCTGCCGGGTTTTGGAAAATCCGGAACCATAGCCGAGTTTTGGGTGTTGCCGAGCCTTGGGATGCCGAGTTTGGGAACTTCAACCTGTATCTCCAAATATTTTATCTATATGGTTGTAGGTTATTCTGCATTATCACTCCCAGGTCCTTCCCTTCATGAACCTTTGCAATTATTTCATTTCCTATTTTATCTGGCCATTTCTACATCTTCACTTTTTCCAATTTCCATTACATGACACTTATTTACATTAAATTCCAATTCCCATCTTCTGCTCCCTGCGTAGATCTTGTTCAGGTCATTTTGTAGGGTTTCACAATCTTGACAGCTTTTTATTTCTCTTAATAGTTTTGCATCATCCGCAAATAGACTGATAGCACTACAGTAAAGCCTCGCGTATTCGGACCCTCATTATTCGGACTTTGACATTATTTAGAATTTTTTTATTTTTTTTTTATTTTTAGGGGTCGAAATTTCCTAGCTATATAATATACGCCTAGAACTTTTTTTTTTTTTTTTTTTTAGCGGTCAAAACTTCCTAGCTACATATATACATTAAACACCTAGATTTTTTTATTTTTTTTATTTTTTTTTTTTTATTATTTTTTTTATACACATCCCCCCATTATTCGGATCCTTGCATTACTCGGACCACTCCTTGGCCCAATTAGTTCCAATATGAGAGGTTTTACTGTATTTTTTTCCTCCGTCATGTCATTGCCGTAAATCGTGAACATTATTGGTGCCGAGACTGGTCCTTGTGGTAGCCTACTAAATATGTTTCTCCATTCAGACTTATCATCCTTCACTACTGTTCTCATTTCTCTTCCTCTCAGATAACTTTTCATCCAGGTTTTGATCACCCCTGTGACTCCTATATTTTCCAATTTCCAGAGTACAGGTTGAAGTTCCCAAACTCGGCAACCTCGGGACCAGCGCCGAGACGAGTAATGGAATTTTCCGACTTTTAGAACGTAGATATATTAAGGGGAAAAAAAGCATGAAAATAATAATACCAATAACAGACCTGTAGAAGTACACAAAATAACAGTGTACACAACTCTACAGTCACAACACCACTGAACAATAACAACAAACAAATCGGCGGGAGAAACCCAGCGGCCTAGTGTGGTGGCACCCAGCGGCCGACCCGTCAACTACACGCCGGGTTTTGGGTGTTCTGCCGTGTTTTGGAAAATCCGGAACCATAGCCGAGTTTTGGGTGTTGCCGAGTCTTGGGATGCCGAGTTTGGGAACTTCAACCTGTAGTCTCATGTGGAACTTTATCAAATGCCTTTTTAAGATCTAGATATACACAGTCTGCCCAGCCATCTCTTTCTTGTGTTATATCAATGACTCTTGAGTAAAAACTTATAAAGTTGGTCACACATGATCTCTTTCCTAAATCCATACTGCCGGTCTGTTATCATGCCTTCATTTTCTAAGTATTCCGTCCATTGCTTCTTTATTATTTTCTCACATATCTTGCATACTGTGCGAGTTAATGACACTGGTCTATAATTTAGTGGTTCATCCTTCCTCCCACTTTTATATATTGGCACTATATCAGGCGCCTAGAATTGAAACGCCACAAGCGCCACTTTTAAAACACTAAGAAAAACACACTAAAAGTTTAATCTAAGAAAATCAAGATATGAAACGGCACAAGCGCCACTTTTTATCAATGAAAAAAATGCACCTAAAGTGTTTTCAAAGTAAATCAGCAACAAATGAACATATTAGATTAAACTTTAAGTGCGTTTTTCTCAGTGTTTTAAAAGTGGCGCTTGTGCCGTTTCAATTCTAGGCGCCTGAATTATCTGCTCTCTTCCACTCCTTTGGCACTTTTCCTGTTGTGAACCCCTTGAGGCCCAGAGCGTAATTTCCATTGTAATTTGTGTACCATAAGACGCTTTGTAGTGACTATAAGCAATATTATATAGCTATGACCTGTTTAGTATCCTTGTCCACTAACTCATTTGGTATATTCAGTGACTTTTTGTAATTTTATGGCTAACAACAGATGATTTTATATAGCCAAGGAAAGATCTGGGCGTGAAGGGGTTAATGAGCACTTTATTATATCATCTACTGGTTCACCCAACACATCCACATCCTACTACTGATCAAAGACTACTCTATACTGGACTTGCTACTCATTTTGGGCTATTTCCAGTGGAGGCCAGTTTTGCTATGCCTGCCATTTTCGAACATCACTCCCTTTTCCCTTCCTAAGGTTTATCAGTATATATGATATACCGTTATCTTCGTAAATGTTTGTTCTATAATATTATCAAATAAAAAATAGTAAAATGCAATAAAGAAATGCCATTATGAGAGAGTTAAGAAATATGCATGAACTTAATATCCACTTGAACTCATCACCATTTAATATTTTGCGAGAAAACATTTTAGATGCTAGCGATAGAAAGAAGCGGATTTTCCTTAGCTTTCCATTGCTATATTTCGTTTTCTGATAAATGAATCATAACCATGCATAAATTAGCATTAACTAAAAAAATAACATCATCTATCGGGATAATTACCCGATGGATGATGTTATTTATTTAGTTAACGCTAATTTATGCATGGTTCTAATTCATTTATCAGAAAATGAAATATAGCAATGGAAAACTAATAAAATTCCGCTTCTATTGATATGTTGCATGTAAAAAGTCTTCACGCAAAATATCAAATTGCGATGTGTTTAAGTGAATATAAGTTCATGCATATTTCTTCAGAATCTTATAATGGAATTTCTTTAGTGTATTTTACAGTTTTTTATTTGATAATATTATAGAACAAACATTCACGAAGATAACAGTGTATCATTTATACTGATAAGCCATAGTCTACTGTATTCATGGAACACTTTTTTACTTGCCGATACGATTGATGATGTTATTTTTTTAGTTAACGCTAATTTAGGCATGGTGGTAATTCATTTATCAGAAAACGAAATATATCAATAGAAAGCTAATGAAAATCCGCTTCTTTCTATCGCTAGCATTTAAAATGTTTTCTCGCAAAATATTAAATGGCGAAGAGTTTAAGTATATATTGAGGTCATGCATATTTCTTCACTCTCTCATAATGGCATTTCTTTAGTGTGTTTTACTGTTTTTTATTTGATAATATTATAGAACAAACAGTTACGAAGATAACGGTATATCATGTATACTGATAAACCTTAGGAGGGGAAATAGGGGTGATGTTCTAAAATGGCAGGAATCGCAAAACTGGCCTCCACTGGTCATGGGTGGGTTGGCGCGGGGCACGAGTAGCAAGTCCAGTATAGAGTAGTCTTTGATCTGATCTCACCATCCTGCTGTAACATTCCGTTCTTTCCCCTTCCCTCACCGTTTCACTATTATTCTTTAACCCTGACCCTTGATATGCTTTGCCATAGTGCCATGTGACCTCTGATGGCTGGCACATTCACCTTTTTAGGCATTAAATCAATCAATCAATTTCCTCTTCAACAATGCACAAACTTCCTCCTTCTCTATTTTTATTTTCCACTACTTTCTGACTTTTCATTCCTTGCGGTTTATTGAGTTTTGATTCTTGTGTGAATACTTGGTGAAAGTTTTTATTTACAATTTCACTCATTATTTTTGGATCTTCATATATCCTGTTACCTTCTTTCAGTCTCTCCACTTTGTCCTTGTGCTTGATTCCTCCATGGATAACTCTGTAGAACAGTTTGGGTTCTTCCTGACACTTTACAGCTCTATCCTTCTCATAACTCTTCTCTTCCGCTCTCCTCATGCACACACATTCATTTCTTGCTAATTGATAGTCTTCTTTGGTTCTTGGTATCAGAGACCAGAGCTGCACCGCTGGACATGGTATAGTAATGCCAGAGGGGTAGCTAAGGAGATCGACCACATCCTCGTTAGTACTCGTTGGAGGATCCTCCAGAACTGCAGGGTTTACCGGAGTGCTGAGTTCTTTGCAGCTGATCACAGACTTGTTGTTGCTACACTTAAGCTTCATGTCAAGTCCAGAAGAATCTCAAGAGGTAACCATACTGTGTTTCATGTTGAGAAACTGAAGGACTTGACATGTGCTCATGAGTATGCGGTGGCAGTCTCAAATAAGTTTGATGTGCTCGGTGCTCTCGGGGACCCTGTAGAACTGTGGGATACCTTCAAATGTGAAACTACAGGCTGCCAAGGAGTGTATTGGGGAGCGCCCGAGGTCAAGGCGTGGTTTTGTCTCGACGGAGACGCTGGAGAAAATCGAGGAGAGTCGCGCTGCCAGGCTGGCTGGGAACCGGGACCAGCACAGGGCTCTGTCACGCCAGACTAGAACCCTCCTGAGGAGAGACAAGGAGAGGTATGTCAGGAGTCTCGCTGAGGATGTCGAGGGTCATTTGAACGCTAATGACCTCCGACCCGCCTACCGAGCCCTGAAGAAGCTCCGTTCCAAGTCTCCATCTCGGGCGAGTGCTATTCGAACAGCAGATGGGCGCCTCGTGTCGGACATGGATGGGCAGATGGCTCGTTGGGCTGAGTACTTTGGGCAGTTGTTCACGGTGGACCCTCCAACTGAGCAGCTTCACACCACTGGGTTACAGGCAGTGGATGCCGATCCTCCCATTGACGAAACCGCACCCTCTCTTGACGAAGTTAGAGAGGCTGTAGCAAAGTTGAGGGGTGGAAAGGCAGCTGGTGTTTGTAATATCAGTGCGGAGCTCCTCAAAGCTGGGGGTGAGGCCATGATCCGCGGGTTGCATGCTGTCCTGACTGCCGTGTGGCAATCAGGTACCATTCCTCCTGACTGGAAAAGGGGGCTGGTCGTCCCTATCTGGAAAGGGAAAGGGGACCGTCAGGACTGCAACAATTACCGCGGTATTACACTGCTCAGCGTACCAGGCAAGGTGCTTGCCCATCTATTGCTGACACGGATTCGCAGCCATCTGGTGAAGCATCAGAGACCTCAGCAGTCTGGATTCACGCCTGGTAAGTCAACAAAGGACCGTATCCTAGCGCTTCGTGTCCTGGTGGAACGCCGACGTGAGTTTCGACAGGGGATGCTTGCAGCCTATGTTGATCTCAAGAAGGCGTTTGACTCAGTGGATCGTGAGTCACTCTGGGATCTTCTGCGACTTCGAGGGATTCCTGCAAGGACTATTGGTTTGATAACTGGTCTGTATTCTGGGACTGAGAGTGCTGTGAAGTGTGGGGCAGGTGTATCCAGCTTCTTTCCTGTGAATACAGGAGTGAGGCAAGGGTGCGTCATTGCCCCATCACTTTTCAACGCTTGTATGGACTGGGTATTGGACAAGGTTGTAGATCAAAGTGATTGTGGAGCATCCGTCGGCAACACCAAGATCACTGATCTTGTTTTTGCCGATGATGCAGTAATCTTTGCTGAGTCGCTGGAGGTCCTGGTGATGGCTCTCGAGGCGCTGCACGAGGAGGCAAAGCCTTTGGGACTTGAGGTCTCCTGGCTCAAGACCAAGGTCCAGGTGTTTGGAGACTTACTAGATGAAGCAGTACAGTCTGTTCATGCGTGTGGCGAGGACATTGAGATTTTGGAAAGTTTTACATACCTTGGTAGCGCAGTCCATAATGACGGCGGGTCACGTCAAGAAGTCTTACGGCGGATTGGCATAGCCCACAGTGTTATGGACTCGCTCAGCGGGAGTATTTGGCGTTGTCGGTGCCTGTGCAGAAGGACAAAGATCCGGATCTTCAAGTCGCTTGTGATCCCTGTCTTACTCTATGGTTGTGAGACATGGACACTAAATAGTGACTTGAAGAGACGAATCAATGCCTTTGGTAATAAGTGTCTTCGCAGAATCATGGGGTATCGCTGGGATGATTACGTGTCAAATCAGCGATTGCACCGTGAGACTGAATCGAGGCCTATTACCTGCATAGTCCGTCAGCGCCAACTTGGGCTATATGGGCATGTGGCACGCTACCCTGAAACCGATCCTTCCCATCGGGTTGTATCTGTAAGAGACAATCCGGCGTGGAGGAGGCCAAGGGGGCGCCCACAAGGCTCGTGGCTGGGGCAAGTTGATGCTTCCTGTTGAGAGCTGCTTGGTATGGGAAAGGAGCCTGCATGGGAACTCGCGCGTGGTGACCCCCGGGAGTGGCGTCGTAGGGTGGGCGAGGCGACGCGCCCCCCGGCGTATGCCCCCAAGGATTGATGGATTTCTTTGTGTCCGATTTTTCTTCACTTTTTTCCATGCCTCATCCCTTATTCTCTGCCTCTCACATCTTCCATTAAACCATTCCTTCTTTCCCTTTTCTCTTGGTGTATATAGTGGTACGTGTTACTCAACTCCTGGCTCGTATATGCTCAGAAAAATGTATTTCACTTGCAAATTGGTCACTCCTTTCATTTCTTCAGTCAATTTCTCCATAGTACAGTAAAACTCACTATTCGGACTTTGATATTATTCGGACCTCCTCCTCCTCTTTTTAGGGGTCGAAATTTCCTAGCCTAGAATTTTTTTTTTTTTTTTTTTTTAGGGGTCGAAATTTCCTAGCCTAGAATTTTTTTTTTTCTTTTTAGGGGTCGAAATTTCTTAAGTCTAGATTTTTTTTTTTTTTTTTTTTACATATCTAAATATCCCCATATATAATCCCCCCATTATTCGGATCCTTGCATTACTCGGACCACTCCTTGGCCCAATTAGTCCCAATATGAGAGGCTTTACTGTATTTTTTCAGTTCTTCCCTGTTAGTGTTTCCAAAGTCTTCTGCTCGTGTTGTACAATTCTGCCTCCTTTATTTCCTCTTTCGTCTCCATTTCTAAGATGATGTACAGTAAAACCTCTCCTATTGGGACTAATTGGGCCAAGGAGTGGTCCGCAAGGATCCGAATAATGGGGGGATATGTAAAAAAAAAAAAAAAGAAGTCTAGTATAGTATATAGCTACGAAATTCCGACCCCTAAAAAAATTTAAATAATAATAATTCAAGGTGTATAATTGTATATATTATAGCTAGGAAATTTCGACCCCATAAAAAAAAAAAAAAAAAAAAAAAAAAGGGCGAATAATGTCAAAGTCCGAATAATGAGGGTCCGAATACGAGAGGTTTTACTGTATGGTCACTTTTAAATGGGGCCCATAATTGATCTCAGTTGCTAGGTCTGTACCAGCGGTGGGCAACCTGTGGCTCCAGAGCTGCATGTGGCTCTTTCAAGAGACCTGTACGGCTCCTGCCACCTACTTAAAAATGTCCAATTTATCGTTAAAAAAAGGAGCTAAAATTCTGGCGTAGATGCCGCAGCACAATAATGTATATGACCCAGGTCCTGGGTCTCTAGGTCCTGGGTCTCTAGGTCCTGGGTCTCTAGGTCCTGGGTCTCTAGGTCCTGGGTCTCTAGGTCCTGGGTCTCTAGGTCCTGGGTCTCTAGGTCCTGGGTCTCTAGGAAAATATTGAGATTAATTTTTGTACTTATTATAATTATTATTATAATTATTATTAATGTGTATATTATCATATCTGTGGGTATATTTAACTCTCATAGGGTGTTATGGAGGGTATTTTGGTACTTAATTCCAACCAGTAATTGAGTACGAGGTTAAAAGTACTTTTTTCCAATGTATTTTGATGTGTTAAGAATGATGGTCACATTCACAATCGTGGGAAATGCATAATTTTGCAGTGAACCCTTTATCCCTGCTTTAGGTTAGGCTGCTCAACCAACGTCCAGGTTAGGTCAGCGTACTAGCGAGGGTTCTTGGGGGGCACAGCTCCCCAGTTATGTCAGGTTACGTAACCAATATTCATGTATTGTATCCAACTGCAGTTTTACCGTTGTAGTTAAAGATTTAACTTGAGATATTTCCAGGAATAGGTTAGTCATTCCCAGAAATTTTACATAGTGGTTACCGCATATATTTTACGTCATGCACATAATATATGTATTATCAGTATTATAGTATACAACTTTTCCACTTTCCCTGCCTAAAACCCTGCGTTCCCGACGGGTCCCCAGGGTTGTTATGGAGGGGCTGGATAACTGCTAAATGAGGCATTTCCGACGATTTTTAATAAGAACTTAAGAACATAAGAAAATAAGGAAGCTACAAGAGGCCGCGAGGCCTACACGTGGTAGTTCCTGTCACCTAACACTACCTACATCCACCTTTCATCCCCATCCATGAACCTATCCAGCTCCCCTTTAAAGCTCCCTAATGACTCCGCACTAACTACCTGTCTACTGAGACCATTCCACTCATTCACCACCCTATTTGTGAACCAGTTTTTCCCTATTTCCTTTCTAAATCTACGCTTTTCCAGCTTGAATCCGTTACTTCTTGTTCTACCCTGGTTAAAAGCCGTAAGAACTTTTCCTACCTCTCCTTTATTAAATCCCTTTATCCACTTAAAAACTTCTATCAGATCGCCCCTTACTCTGCGTCTCTCGAGTGAGTGTAATTTTAATAACTTCAATCTCCTCTCATAACTAAAGTTACGCATCCCTTGTATCATTTTGGTCATCCTTCTCTGCACTTTTTCTAACAACACTATATCCATCCTGTAATATGGAGACCAAAACTGAACCGCATAGTCTAGGTGAGGCCTGACTAGAGCCAGATAAAGCTTTAGAATAACTTCTGCACTTCTACTTTTAACACTTCTGGTAATGAATCCTAATACTCTATTAGCTCTATTTCTGGCCTCAATACATTGTTTCCTAGGTCGGAGGTCTGGGCTCACCCTCACTCCAAGATCTTTTTCACCTTCTGATCTTTTCAGCGATACATTGCTTATGGTGTATCTATTACCAGGGTTTTTTTCTACCAACATTCATAACGCTACATTTATCAATATTAAATTCCATCTGCCATCTGACTGCCCACTCGTTAAGTTTATCTAAGTCTCCCTGCAATATGTTTACGTCAGACTGTGATCCAATAATCCTACCTAACTTAGTATCATCAGCAAACTTGCTGATATCACTGCTAATCCCACTATCCAAGTCGTTGATGTAAATCAAAAATAGTAATGGGCCCAAAACAGACCCTTGTGGAACTCCACTTGTCACCAGTCCCCATTCAGATTTGGAACCATTAATTGTAACCCTTTGTTGCCTATTACTTAGCCAAGCTCTGATCCAATGAAGAACCTTCCCATCTATACCATGAGGCCTAACCTTATTTAAGAGTCGTTCGTGTGGTACTTTGTCAAATGCCTTACTAAAGTCCAGATATATTATATCATAATCCTTATCATTATCTGCCGTCTCATAAACTTTCCTATAAAAACTCAATAAATTGGTGAGACATGACCTACCCTAATGACCTAATGACCTAATGGGATCATTATTCTTAACCCATCAAAATACATGGGAAAAGAGTACTTTTGACCTCGTACTCAATTACTGGTTGTAAGTACCAATTTACCTTATGGATGAGGAACATTTTATTGTTTCGTAATTTTCATTCAGAATTTATACTGCGGCTCCATCAGCACTGGTCTTTTGCCATGTTTGAAGAAACTGACTCTTCTCAAATTCTGGGTTGCCGACCTCTGGTCTGTACCTTGTGTCAACACTAGGTCAAGTCTTGCTGGTTCGTCATCTCCCCCATATCTTGTGTTTTCTGTCACCCATTGAGTCATCGTGTTTTCTGTCACCCATTGAGTCATCGTGTTTTCTGTCACCCATTGAGTCATCGTGTTTTCTGTCACCCATTGAGTCATCGTGTTTTCTGTCACCCATTGAGTCATCGTGTTTTCTGTCACCCATTGAGTCATCGTGTTTTCTGTCACCCATTGAGTCATCGTGTTTTCTGTCACCCATTGAGTCATCGTGTTTTCTGTCACCCATTGAGTCATCGTGTTTTCCATTGTCAGTTTCAACAATATCTCCCCAAGTATTTTAATTTCCTCCTTCAAATGTCTCCCATTCTACTTCCTTGCAGTTAAAATCTCCAACCAGCAATAACTTTTTACTATTCTTGATTATATTGTTTAACCTTCACACCCAGATCCTTCCTTTGCTATAAAAAAATGTCTGTTGTCAAGCCATCAAATTACGAAAAGTCACTGAATATACCAAATGAGTTAGTGGACAAGGATACTAAACAGGTCATAGCTATAAAATATTGCTTATAGTCACTAAAAAGCATCTAATGGTACCCAAATTATAATGGAAATTACGTTCTGGGTCTCAAGGGGTTAAGTCCTTCACGGTGTCTTGTAATACTTTCTCATGTTCTTCCTTGTTCCAGGGATTTGTTCTGGGTGGTACACAGGTCGCCACTAGTGTCTGTGTTTCTCTATTTCTCACTTCTATTTGTACACTCACTATTTCAGCTCTTCCTTCTCCATACTCCACTTTTCTTACCTTCACCCCTAATGTTGTCACTATCAGGGCCGGATTTAGACCTTGGGGGGCCCGGGGCACTTCAGGTTCGGGGGCCCCTCAACATATAAATTAAATTACATGACAAATATAAAATGAACTAAAATTAATAATCCCCCATCACTGAGGGGCCCCCTGCCTCTCATGCTCTCTCATGCGTGCTCTCCAAGAATTCTCCAAGTATTCTTTTACACTCTCAATCACATGACTGTCACTCCTCCACTCAGCACACAACCCCAGCAGGTACTCCATCTCCACTCTCCTGTCTCTCATCTCTCGCCATTCTTCCACTCCGACCTCTCCTACCACTACCTCCAACATCTTTGTTCTAGCATACCCATACCGTTCACATTCCAGCATCAAGTGCTCCACGGTTTCATCCACTCCTGTCACACACACCACACACACCTTGCTGCCATCATTCTTCCATCTGTACATACGACTATTTACCTCCAGCGACTTTGTCCTGGCTCTGAAGAGTAGGTCCCCTCCATAGCCACCATCATAGAACCTTTCATACCGTGGCTGGTCCTTTCTCCTGTACCATTCCAGTGTTGATTTCTCACTCATTCCCCTCAGCCATTCTTCTTTCCCTTTCTCTTCCACTCTCCTATTTATTTCCTTTTTGCATACAGCCATACTCCCATGTCTCATCACTCCTGTCACAAACATTCCCAGTTCACCTGTCCATCTTTCCACTTTTACCGAGTCTTTCATCCACTTTCCATACATATTCCAGTCCCAAACCTTGCTTGCCCATTTGCTGTCATCCATTCGTTGCAGTCTAGCTCTGTACCTCAGTCCTGCCTTTGCTATCCTCTCTCTGAACGTGCTCCATCCCATGTCTCCTCTAATCGCTTCCACTGCCACATACCTATCCCCTGTATATATATATATATATATATATATATATATATATATATATATATATATATATATAATATATATATATATATATATATATATATATATATATATATATATTATATATATATATATATATATATATATATATATATATATATATATATACATAATTAAATTATGTATTAAAGTTATTTAATTATTAAAATTAACTGGGGTGGGGGGGTTCACTGTCTTTTTATGTTCTGATGCCCCCACAGTTTTTTTTATAATAATGAAACTAATTTTTATAATTATTTAATTTTTTTATAAAGGAAGTCCTTAGTCTGGGGGGCCCCTCTGGCAGGGGGGCCCGGGGCAATTGCCCCCTTTGCCCTCTTATAAATCCGGCCCTGGTCACTATCATAACTCCACCACTTCTGTCCCCTCACCACATGTTATATTTGTTGCTTAGTATCACTTGATCTTCCTTTACTAATTTTGTTTCTGTTAAACACCCAACATCTGGATCTTTCTTTAACCCCTTGAGGCCCAGAACGTAATTGCCATTGTAATTTGGGTACCATTAGACTATTTGTAGTGACTATAAGCAATGTTTTATAGCTATGACCTGTTTAGTATCCTTGTCCACTAACTCATGTGGTATATTCAGTGACTTTTCGTAATTTTATGGCTGACAACAACCAATTTTTTATAGCCAAGGAAAGATCTGGGCGTGAAGGGGTTAATAAGTAATCTTTTAGTTACAACCTTCTTGGTGTAATTCCATCTATTTCTAATTCTATCTATACATCACTCATTTCTTTTTTTGCATCATATTTCCTCACCCCATTCTCCTGTAGTCTTTTTTCTGTACAGTAAAACCTCTCATATTGGGACTAATTGGGCCAAGGAGTGGTCCGAGTAATGCAAGGATCCGAATAATGGGGGGATATGTTAAAAAAAAAAATATAATAATAATAATATTCTAGGTGTATATAAATTATATAGCTAGGAAACTTCGACCCCTAAAAAAAAAAAAAAAAAAAAATTCTAGGTGTCTATAAATTATATAGCTAAGAAATTTCGACCCCTAAAAAAAAAAGAAAGATTCTAGGTATATAAATTATATAGCTAGGAAATTTCGACCCCCAAAGAAAAAAAAGAAAATAAATTCTAGGTGTATATAAATTATATAGCTAGGAAATTTCGACCCCCAAAGAAAAATAATAAAATAAATTCTAGGTGTATATAAATTATATAGCTAGGAAATTTCAACCCCTAAAAAAAAAAAAAAAAAAATTCTAGGTATATAAATTATATAGCTAGGAAATTTCGACCCCTAAAAAAAAAAAAAAAAAAAAAAAAAATTCTAGGTGTATATAAATTATATAGCTAGGAAACTTCGACCCCTAAAAAAAAAAAAATTCTAGGTATATAAATTATATAGCTAGGAAATTTCGAACCCTAAAAAAAAAAAAAAAAAGAAAAATTCTAGGTGTATATAAATTACATGGCTAGGAAATTTCGAACCCTAAAAAAAAAAAATCTAGGCCTATATAAATTATAAAGCTAGGAAATTTCGAACCCTAATAAAAAAATAAAAAAAATAAAAAATTCTAGGTATATAAATTATATAGCTAGGAAACTTCGACCCCTAAAAAAAATAAAAAAATAAAAAATATATATTCTAGGCGTATATAAATTACATAGCTAGGAAATTCCGACCCCTAAAAAAAAAAAAAAAAAAAAAAAAAATTCTAGGTGTATATAAATTATATAGCTAGGAAATTTCGACCCCTAAAAAAAAAAAAAAAGTCAGTCCGAATAATGAGGGTCCGAACACGAGAGGGTTTACTGTATAGACCACTTTCTCACTCTTTCGTTCAGAACCCTCCAAAAAAATAAGTTGCATTTCCTTCCTCCGTTCTTTCTTCATTTTTCTGTTTTACTTCTTGGATTTCTTTCAACTTTTTTCGTTATTCTTCATTCAGTGATTTTTTTTTATATAGACTTCCCTGAAATCTGCAGTTGATCTCTTTGCAATTTCTTCTGTTGCCGTCTGTGATTTCAGTCTTAGTTTCGTGGGTCTTTCTTTGTCTTGTGCATAAGGTCCCAATCTTACTACTTCTTCCACTACATCTACAAATCTTGCCTCTTCCACTACATCTACAAATCTTACTACTTCTTCCACTACATCTACAAATCTTACTACTTCTTCCACTACATCTACAAATCTTACTACTTCTTCCACTACATCTACAAATCTTGCTACTTCTTCCACTACATCTACAAATCTTACTACTTCTTCCACTACATCTACAAATCTTACTACTTCTTCCACTACATCTACAAATCTTACTACTTCTTCCACTACATCTACAAATCTTACTACTTCCTCCACTACATCTACAAATCTTACTACTTCTTCCACTACATCTACAAATCTTACTACTTCTTCCACTACATCTACAAATCTTACTACTTCTTCCACTACATCTACAAATCTTACTACTTCTTCCACTACATCTACAAATCTTACTACTTCTTCCACTACATCTACAAATCTTACTACTTCTTCCACTACATCTACAAATCTTACTACTTCTTCCACTACATCTACAAATCTTACTACTTCTTCCACTACATCTACAAATCTTACTACTTCTTCCACTACATCTACAAATCTTACTACTTCTTCCACTACATCTACAAATCTTACTACTTCTTCCACTACATCTACAAATCTTACTACTTCTTCCACTACATCTACAAATCTTGCCACTTCTTCCACTACATCTACAAATCTTACTACTTCTTCCACTACATCTACAAATCTTACTACTTCTTCCACTACATCTACAAATCTTACTACTTCTTCCACTACATCTACAAATCTTACTACTTCTTCCACTACATCTACAAATCTTACTACTTCTTCCACTACATCTACAAATCTTACTACTTCTTCCACTACATCTACAAATCTTACTACTTCTTCCACTACATCTACAAATCTTACTACTTCTTCCACTACATCTACAAATCTTACTACTTCTTCCACTACATCTACAAATCTTACTACTTCTTCCACTACATCTACAAATCTTACTACTTCTTCCACTACATCTACAAATCTTACTACTTCTTCCACTACATCTACAAATCTTACTACTTCTTCCACTACATCTACAAATCTTACTACTTCTTCCACTACATCTACAAATCTTACTACTTCCTCCACTACATCTACAAATCTTACTACTTCTTCCACTACATCTACAAATCTTACTACTTCTTCCACTACATCTACAAATCTTACTACTTCTTCCACTACATCTACAAATCTTACTACTTCTTCCACTACATCTACAAATCTTGCCACTTCTTCCACTACATCTACAAATCTTACTACTTCTTCCACTACATCTACAAATCTTGCCACTTCTTCCACTACATCTACAAATCTTACTACTTCTTCCACTACATCTACAAATCTTACTACTTCTTCCACTACATCTACAAATCTTGCCACTTCTTCCACTACATCTACAAATCTTACTACTTCTTCCACTACATCTACAAATCTTGCCACTTCTTCCACTACATCTACAAATCTTACTACTTCTTCCACTACATCTACAAATCTTGCCTCTTCTTCCACTACATCTACAAATCTTGCCTCTTCTTCCACTACATCTACAAATCTTGCCTCTTCTTCCACTACATCTACAAATCTTACTACTTCTTCCACTACATCTACAAATCTTACTACTTCTTCCACTACATCTACAAATCTTACTACTTCTTCCACTACATCTACAAATCTTACTACTTCTTCCACTACATCTACAAATCTTACTACTTCTTCCACTACATCTACAAATCTTGCCACTTCTTCCACTACATCTACAAATCTTACTACTTCTTCCACTACATCTACAAATCTTACTACTTCTTCCACTACATCTACAAATCTTACTACTTCTTCCACTACATCTACAAATCTTGCCTCTTCTTCCACTACATCTACAAATCTTGCTCTTCTTCCACTACATCTACAAATCTTGCCTCTTCTTCCACTACATCTACAAATCTTACTACTTCTTCCACTACATCTACAAATCTTACTACTTCTTCCACTACATCTACAAATCTTACTACTTCTTCCACTACATCTACAAATCTTACTACTTCTTCCACTACATCTACAAATCTTGCCTCTTCTTCCACTACATCTACAAATCTTGCCTCTTCTTCCACTACATCTACAAATCTTACTACTTCTTCCACTACATCTACAAATCTTACTACTTCTTCCACTACATCTACAAATCTTACTACTTCTTCCACTACATCTACAAATCTTACTACTTCTTCCACTACATCTACAAATCTTACTACTTCTTCCACTACATCTACAAATCTTGCCTCTTCTTCCACTACATCTACAAATCTTACTACTTCTTCCACTACATCTACAAATCTTACTACTTCTTCCACTACATCTACAAATCTTACTACTTCTTCCACTACATCTACAAATCTTACTACTTCTTCCACTACATCTACAAATCTTGCCACTTCTTCCACTACATCTACAAATCTTACTACTTCTTCCACTACATCTACAAATCTTACTACTTCTTCCACTACATCTACAAATCTTGCCACTTCTTCCACTACATCTACAAATCTTACTACTTCTTCCACTACATCTACAAATCTTACTACTTCTTCCACTACATCTACAAATCTTCACTTCTTCCACTACATCTACAAATCTTGCACTTCTTCCACTACATCTACAAATCTTACTACTTCTTCCACTACATCTACAAATCTTACTACTTCTTCCACTACATCTACAAATCTTACTACTTCTTCCACTACATCTACAAATCTTACTACTTCTCCACTACATCTACAAATCTTACTACTTCTTCCACTACATCTACAAATCTTGCCTCTTCTTCCACTACATCTACAAATCTTACTACTTCTTCCACTACATCTACAAATCTTACTACTTCTTCCACTACATCTACAAATCTTGCCACTTCTTCCACTACATCTACAAATCTTACTACTTCTTCCACTACATCTACAAATCTTACTACTTCTTCCACTACATCTACAAATCTTGCCACTTCTTCCACTACATCTACAAATCTTACTACTTCTTCCACTACATCTACAAATCTTACTACTTCTTCCACTACATTCTACAAATCTTACTACTTCTTCCACTACATCTACAAATCTTACTACTTCTTCCACTACATCTACAAATCTTACTACTTCTTCCACTACATCTACAAATCTTGCCACTTCTTCCACTACATCTACAAATCTTACTACTTCTTCCACTACATCTACAAATCTTACTACTTCTTCCACTACATCTACAAATCTTGCCACTTCTTCCACTACATCTACAAATCTTACTACTTCTTCCACTACATCTACAAATCTTACCTCTTCTTCCACTACATCTACAAATCTTGCCACTTCTTCCACTACATCTACAAATCTTACCTCTTCTTCCACTACATCTACAAATCTTACTACTTCTTCCACTACATCTACAAATCTTGCCACTTCTTCCACTACATCTACAAATCTTACTACTTCTTCCACTACATCTACAAATCTTACTACTTCTTCCACTACATCTACAAAATCTTACTAACTACTTCCACTTACATCTACAAATCTTACTACTTCTTCCACTACATCTACAAATCTTACTACTTCTTCCACTACATCTACAAATCTTACTACTTCTTCCACTACATCTACAAATCTTGCCACTTCTTCCACTACATCTACAAATCTTACTACTTCTTCCACTACATCTACAAATCTTGCCACTTCTTCCACTACATCTACAAATCTTACTACTTCTTCCACTACATCTACAAATCTTACTACTTCTTCCACTACATCTACAAATCTTACTACTTCTTCCACTACATCTACAAATCTTGCCACTTCTTCCACTACATCTACAAATCTTACTACTTCTTCCACTACATCTACAAATCTTACTACTTCTTCCACTACATCTACAAATCTTGCCACTTCTTCCACTACATCTACAAATCTTACTACTTCTTCCACTACATCTACAAATCTTACTACTTCTTCCACTACATCTACAAATCTTACTACTTCTTCACTACATCTACAAATCTTACTACTTCTTCCACTACATCTACAAATCTTACTACTTCTTCCACTACATCTACAAATCTTGCCACTTCTTCCACTACATCTACAAATCTTAACTACTCTTCCACTACATCTACAAATCTTGCCACTTCTTCCACTACATCTACAAATCTTACTACTTCTTCCACTACATCTACAAATCTTACTACTTCTTCCACTACATCTACAAATCTTGCCACTTCTTCCACTACATCTACAAATCTTACTACTTCTTCCACTACATCTACAAATCTTACTACTTCTTTCACTACATCTACAAATCTTACTACTTCTTCCACTACATCTACAAATCTTACTACTTCTTCCACTACATCTACAAATCTTACTACTTCTTCCACTACATCTACAAATCTTACTACTTCTTCCACTACATCTACAAATCTTACTACTTCTTCCACTACATCTACAAATCTTACTACTTCTTCCACTACATCTACAAATCTTGCCTCTTCTTCCACTACATCTACAAATCTTACTACTTCTTCCACTACATCTACAAATCTTACTACTTCTTCCACTACATCTACAAATCTTACTACTTCTTCCACTACATCTACAAATCTTACTACTTCTTCCACTACATCTACAAATCTTACTACTTCTTCCACTACATCTACAAATCTTACTACTTCTTCCACTACATCTACAAATCTTGCCTCTTCTTCCACTACATCTACAAATCTTACTACTTCTTCCACTACATCTACAAATCTTACTACTTCTTCCACTACATCTACAAATCTTACTACTTCTTCCACTACATCTACAAATCTTGCCTCTTCTTCCACTACATCTACAAATCTTACTACTTCTTCCACTACATCTACAAATCTTACTACTTCTTCCACTACATCTACAAATCTTACTACTTCTTCCACTACATCTACAAATCTTACTACTTCTTCCACTACATCTACAAATCTTACTACTTCTTCCACTACATCTACAAATCTTACTACTTCTTCCACTACATCTACAAATCTTACTACTTCTTCCACTACATCTACAAATCTTACTACTTCTTCCACTACATCTACAAATCTTACTACTTCTTCCACTACATCTACAAATCTTACTACTTCTTCCACTACATCTACAAATCTTGCTCTTCTTCCACTACATCTACAAATCTTACTACTTCTTCCACTACATCTACAAATCTTACTACTTCTTCCACTACATCTACAAATCTTACTACTTCTTCCACTACATCTACAAATCTTACTACTTCTTCCACTACATCTACAAATCTTGCCTCTTCTTCCACTACATCTACAAATCTTGCCTCTTCTTCCACTACATCTACAAATCTTGCCTCTTCTTCCACTACATCTACAAATCTTGCCTCTTCTTCCACTACATCTACAAATCTTACTACTTCTTCCACTACATCTACAAATCTTACTACTTCTTCCACTACATCTACAAATCTTACTACTTCTTCCACTACATCTACAAATCTTGCCTCTTCTTCCACTACATCTACAAATCTTACTACTTCTTCCACTACATCTACAAATCTTACTACTTCTTCCACTACATCTACAAATCTTACTACTTCTTCCACTACATCTACAAATCTTACTACTTCTTCCACTACATCTACAAATCTTACTACTTCTTCCACTACATCTACAAATCTTACTACTTCTTCCACTACATCTACAAATCTTACTACTTCTTCCACTACATCTACAAATCTTACTACTTCTTCCACTACATCTACAAATCTTACTACTTCTTCCACTACATCTACAAATCTTACTACTTCTTCCACTACATCTACAAATCTTGCCTCTTCTTCCACTACATCTACAAATCTTACTACTTCTTCCACTACATCTACAAATCTTACTACTTCTTCCACTACATCTACAAATCTTGCCTCTTCTTCCACTACATCTACAAATCTTACTACTTCTTCCACTACATCTACAAATCTTACTACTTCTTCCACTACATCTACAAATCTTACTACTTCTTCCACTACATCTACAAATCTTACTACTTCTTCCACTACATCTACAAATCTTACTACTTCTTCCACTACATCTACAAATCTTACTACTTCTTCCACTACATCTACAAATCTTACTACTTCTTCCACTACATCTACAAATCTTACCTCTTCTTCCACTACATCTACAAATCTTGCCACTTCTTCCACTACATCTACAAATCTTACCTCTTCTTCCACTACATCTACAAATCTTACTACTTCTTCCACTACATCTACAAATCTTGCCACTTCTTCCACTACATCTACAAATCTTACTACTTCTTCCACTACATCTACAAATCTTACTACTTCTTCCACTACATCTACAAATCTTACTACTTCTTCCACTACATCTACAAATCTTACTACTTCTTCCACTACATCTACAAATCTTACTACTTCTTCCACTACATCTACAAATCTTACTACTTCTTCCACTACATCTACAAATCTTGCCACTTCTTCCACTACATCTACAAATCTTACTACTTCTTCCACTACATCTACAAATCTTGCCACTTCTTCCACTACATCTACAAATCTTACTACTTCTTCCACTACATCTACAAATCTTACTACTTCTTCCACTACATCTACAAATCTTACTACTTCTTCCACTACATCTACAAATCTTGCCACTTCTTCCACTACATCTACAAATCTTACTACTTCTTCCACTACATCTACAAATCTTACTACTTCTTCCACTACATCTACAAATCTTGCCACTTCTTCCACTACATCTACAAATCTTACTACTTCTTCCACTACATCTACAAATCTTACTACTTCTTCCACTACATCTACAAATCTTACTACTTCTTCCACTACATCTACAAATCTTACTACTTCTTCCACTACATCTACAAATCTTACTACTTCTTCCACTACATCTACAAATCTTGCCACTTCTTCCACTACATCTACAAATCTTACTACTTCTTCCACTACATCTACAAATCTTGCCACTTCTTCCACTACATCTACAAATCTTACTACTTCTTCCACTACATCTACAAATCTTACTACTTCTTCCACTACATCTACAAATCTTGCCACTTCTTCCACTACATCTACAAATCTTACTACTTCTTCCACTACATCTACAAATCTTACTACTTCTTTCACTACATCTACAAATCTTACTACTTCTTCCACTACATCTACAAATCTTACTACTTCTTCCACTACATCTACAAATCTTACTACTTCTTCCACTACATCTACAAATCTTACTACTTCTTCCACTACATCTACAAATCTTACTACTTCTTCCACTACATCTACAAATCTTACTACTCTCTTCCACTACATCTACAAATCTTGCCTCTTCTTCCACTACATCTACAAATCTTACTACTTCTTCCACTACATCTACAAATCTTACTACTTCTTCCACTACATCTACAAATCTTACTACTTCTTCCACTACATCTACAAATCTTACTACTTCTTCCACTACATCTACAAATCTTACTACTTCTTCCACTACATCTACAAATCTTACTACTTCTTCCACTACATCTACAAATCTTGCCTCTTCTTCCACTACATCTACAAATCTTACTACTTCTTCCACTACATCTACAAATCTTACTACTTCTTCCACTACATCTACAAATCTTACTACTTCTTCCACTACATCTACAAATCTTGCCTCTTCTTCCACTACATCTACAAATCTTACTACTTCTTCCACTACATCTACAAATCTTACTACTTCTTCCACTACATCTACAAATCTTACTACTTCTTCCACTACATCTACAAATCTTACTACTTCTTCCACTACATCTACAAATCTTACTACTTCTTCCACTACATCTACAAATCTTACTACTTCTTCCACTACATCTACAAATCTTACTACTTCTTCCACTACATCTACAAATCTTACTACTTCTTCCACTACATCTACAAATCTTACTACTTCTTCCACTACATCTACAAATCTTACTACTTCTTCCACTACATCTACAAATCTTGCCTCTTCTTCCACTACATCTACAAATCTTACTACTTCTTCCACTACATCTACAAATCTTACTACTTCTTCCACTACATCTACAAATCTTACTACTTCTTCCACTACATCTACAAATCTTACTACTTCTTCCACTACATCTACAAATCTTGCCTCTTCTTCCACTACATCTACAAATCTTGCCTCTTCTTCCACTACATCTACAAATCTTGCCTCTTCTTCCACTACATCTACAAATCTTGCCTCTTCTTCCACTACATCTACAAATCTTACTACTTCTTCCACTACATCTACAAATCTTACTACTTCTTCCACTACATCTACAAATCTTACTACTTCTTCCACTACATCTACAAATCTTGCCTCTTCTTCCACTACATCTACAAATCTTACTACTTCTTCCACTACATCTACAAATCTTACTACTTCTTCCACTACATCTACAAATCTTACTACTTCTTCCACTACATCTACAAATCTTACTACTTCTTCCACTACATCTACAAATCTTACTACTTCTTCCACTACATCTACAAATCTTACTACTTCTTCCACTACATCTACAAATCTTACTACTTCTTCCACTACATCTACAAATCTTACTACTTCTTCCACTACATCTACAAATCTTACTACTTCTTCCACTACATCTACAAATCTTACTACTTCTTCCACTACATCTACAAATCTTACTACTTCTTCCACTACATCTACAAATCTTACTACTTCTTCCACTACATCTACAAATCTTGCCTCTTCTTCCACTACATCTACAAATCTTACTACTTCTTCCACTACATCTACAAATCTTACTACTTCTTCCACTACATCTACAAATCTTGCCTCTTCTTCCACTACATCTACAAATCTTACTACTTCTTCCACTACATCTACAAATCTTACTACTTCTTCCACTACATCTACAAATCTTACTACTTCTTCCACTACATCTACAAATCTTACTACTTCTTCCACTACATCTACAAATCTTACTACTTCTTCCACTACATCTACAAATCTTACTACTTCTTCCACTACATCTACAAATCTTACTACTTCTTCCACTACATCTACAAATCTTGCCTCTTCTTCCACTACATCTACAAATCTTACTACTTCTTCCACTACATCTACAAATCTTACTACTTCTTCCACTACATCTACAAATCTTGCCTCTTCTTCCACTACATCTACAAATCTTACTACTTCTTCCACTACATCTACAAATCTTACTACTTCTTCCACTACATCTACAAATCTTACTACTTCTTCCACTACATCTACAAATCTTACTACTTCTTCCACTACATCTACAAATCTTACTACTTCTTCCACTACATCTACAAATCTTACTACTTCTTCCACTACATCTACAAATCTTACTACTTCTTCCACTACATCTACAAATCTTACTACTTCTTCCACTACATCTACAAATCTTACTACTTCTTCCACTACATCTACAAATCTTACTACTTCTTCCACTACATCTACAAATCTTACTACTTCTTCCACTACATCTACAAATCTTACTACTTCTTCCACTACATCTACAAATCTTACTACTTCTTCCACTACATCTACAAATCTTACTACTTCTTCCACTACATCTACAAATCTTACTACTTCTTCCACTACATCTACAAATCTTACTACTTCTTCCACTACATCTACAAATCTTACTACTTCTTCCACTACATCTACAAATCTTACTACTTCTTCCACTACATCTACAAATCTTGCCACTTCTTCCACTACATCTACAAATCTTACTACTTCTTCCACTACATCTACAAATCTTACTACTTCTTCCCACTACATCTACAAATCTTACTACTTCTTCCACTACATCTACAAATCTTACTACTTCTTCCACTACATCTACAAATCTTACTACTTCTTCCACTACATCTACAAATCTTACTACTTCTTCCACTACATCTACAAATCTTACTACTTCTTCCACTACATCTACAAATCTTACTACTTCTTCCACTACATCTACAAATCTTGCCTCTTCTTCCACTACATCTACAAATCTTACTACTTCTTCCACTACATCTACAAATCTTACTACTTCTTCCACTACATCTACAAATCTTGCCTCTTCTTCCACTACATCTACAAATCTTACTACTTCTTCCACTACATCTACAAATCTTACTACTTCTTCCACTACATCTACAAATCTTACTACTTCTTCCACTACATCTACAAATCTTACTACTTCTTCCACTACATCTACAAATCTTACTACTTCTTCCACTACATCTACAAATCTTACTACTTCTTCCACTACATCTACAAATCTTACTACTTCTTCCACTACATCTACAAATCTTACTACTTCTTCCACTACATCTACAAATCTTACTACTTCTTCCACTACATCTACAAATCTTACTACTTCTTCCACTACATCTACAAATCTTACTACTTCTTCCACTACATCTACAAATCTTACTACTTCTTCCACTACATCTACAAATCTTACTACTTCTTCCACTACATCTACAAATCTTACTACTTCTTCCAAAACATTAACCCCTTGAGAACCAGAACGTAATTTCCATTGTAATTTGGGTACCATTAGACAATTTTTAGTGCATATAAGCAATTTTTTTTTAGCTATGACCTGTTTAGTATCCTTGTCCACTAACTCATTTGGTATATTCAGTGACTTTTCGTAATTTTATGGCTCGACAACAGACCATTTTATATAGCCAAGGAAAGATCTGGGCGTGAAGGGGTTAATCTAAACAAGATATTCTTCTCCTTCAGTCCAAAAATAATGTGAGAGAGAGAGAGAGAGAGATAAGAGAGATGAGAGAGAGAGAGATAAGAGAGGAGAGAGAGAGAGAGAGATAAGAGAGGAGAGAGAGAGAGAGAGATAAGAGAGAGGAGAGAGATAAGAGAGAGGAGAGAGATAAGAGAGGAGAGAGATAAGAGAGGAGAGAGATAAGAGAGGAGAGAGATAAGAGAGAGGAGAGAGAGATAAGAGAGGAGAGAGATAAGAGAGAGGAGAGAGAGATAAGAGAGGAGAGAGATAAGAGAGAGGAGAGAGATAAGAGAGAGGAGAGAGAGATAAGAGAGGAGAGAGAGAGGAGAGAGATATAAGAGAGGAGAGAGATATAAGAGAGGAGAAAGAGAGATAAGAGAGGAGAGAGAGAGATAAGAGAGGAGAGAGAGAGATAAGAGAGGAGAGAGAGAGATAAGAGAGGAGAGAGAGAGATAAGAGAGGAGAGAGAGATAAGAGAGGAGAGAGAGAGAGACTAAACTAAAGGTTAAAGGAAATTCTGTACAGCTCATATCCATTTATTTCAGATTTACAACATCACTCTCTCATTGGATCCAAGGAGACAGGCTTTCCTTCATATTCATCCCTCCCTTCACCTTATCTCCTGTTTGAAGGAAGGGATTAGCATAGAAGTGTTGAGAAAAGATAAATATTGGAATGTGACTAAATAATCCCTAAATAATACTTGAAATTATGAATATATTATAATACAGTAAACCCTCACCCCTCAAACTACAGCCCCCCCCAGCCCCCTCGTATAGTACTCCCCCTTCCCCAACCCCCTTAAAAAGTATGCCCCTATCCCCCTACAAACTACAGCCGCCCCAGCCCCCTCAAATAGTACCCCCCCTTCCCCCAACCCCCTTAAAAAGCATGCCCCTATCCCCCTACAAACTACAGCCCCGAACCAATAGGGGGGCGGGGGTGACGTTATAGCCGAGGGGTCTGAACTTTTCCCGTAAAACAAACTTATATGAGGTGAAAGTTCGCTATTTCCGACCATTTCTGTGTATGATGAACTTTGTTACATTAGATGAAAGTTTGTATACTTACATACATGTCACACACACAGGTGGTGGTGCGAGGAGTGAAGGACAGAGCCATCCCACCCCCTCTATCCCTCCATCTATCCCTTCAGGAGGAATGGTACCTGATTGCCACACGGCAGTCAGGACAGCATGCAACCCGCGGATCATGGCCTCACCCCCAGCTTTGAGGAGCTCCGCACTGATATTACAAACACCAGCTGCCTTTCCACCCCTCAACTTTGCTACAGCCTCTCTGACTTCGTCAAGAGAGGGTGCGCTTTCGTCAATGGGAGGATCGGCATCCACTGCCTGTAACCCAGTGGTGTGAAGCTGCTCAGTTGGAAGGTCCACCGTGAACTACTGCCCAAAGTACTCAGCCCAACTGAGCCCAACTGAATCTACTGTTCGAATAGCACTCTTGGAATGGAGCTTCTACAGGGCTCGGTAGGTGGGTCGCGTTCAAATGACCCTCAACATCCTCGGCGAGACTCCTGACATACCTCTCCTTGTCTCTCCCCAGGAGAGTTCTAGTCCGGCGTGACAGAGCCCTGTGCTGGTCCCGGTTCCCAGCCAGCCTGGCAGCGCGACTCTCCTCGATATTTTCCAGCATCTCCGTCGAGACAAAACCACGCCTTGACCTCGAGCGCTCCCGAATACACTCCTTGGCAGCCTGTAGAGTTTCACGTTTGAAGGTATCCCACAGTTCTACAGGGTCCTCGAGGACACCAAACCGATTTGAGACTGCCACCGCATACTCATGAGCACATGTCAAGTCCTTCAGTTTCTCAAGATGAAACACAGTATGGTTACCTCTTGAGATTCTTCTGGAGTTGACATGAAGCTTAAGTGTAGCAACAACAAGTCTGTGATCTGTTCCAAAGAACTCAGCACTCCGGTAAACCCTGCAGTTCTGGAGGATCCTCCAACGAGTGCTAACGAGGATGTGGTCGATCTCCTTAGCTACCCCTCCGGCATTACTATACCATGTCCAGCGGTGCAGCTCTGGTCTCTGATACCAAGAACCTGCAATTCTCAACCTTCTGGACCTTGCAAAGTTCAGAAGCAGAGAACTGTTGGTGTTTCTGGTACCGGAGCCATGGGAACCAACACATAACTCGTAGCCATCTCTCACAGTGCCAGTAGTAGCATAGACAGGCAGGTCACCCTACCAAATGACGTTATGCAAGCAACTGTTCACTGGCTATCTAGTAGTAGTAGTAGTATAGTAGTAGTGGTGGTGGTAGTAGTAGTAGTAGTGATAGTCAGAACAATAGTTAATAATTTTATGAAATACGTATATGACATTGTCTGAACCAGACCACTGTATACCTGGACTGTTCACGCGACAATGTTTTGAAATTACAAGCTGCATAGCGGCCTGCCCGACAAAGAGATATAGTGGTCTATGGACTATCATATAGACTGGTTTATTAGTATATATGCTATACTGTAATCTTCGTAAATATTTGTTCTATAATATTATCAAATAAAAAACAGTAAAACACGCTAAAGAAATGCCATTACGAGACTATGAAGAAATATGCATGAACTTAATATTCACTTAACTCTTCGCCATTTAAAACTTTGCGAGTCAACTTTCATCATGAAGGGTATCAATAGAAGCGCAATTTTATTAGCTTTCCATTGCTATATTTCGTTATCTGATAAATTAATTAGAACCATGCATAAATTAGCGTTAACTAATGAGGTTATTTATTTACTTATATATTTCGTTTTCTGATAAATGAATTAGCACCATGTATAAATTAGCATTAACTAAATAAATAACCATCTAGCGGGAAAATTACCCGATTGATGATTTTATTTATTTAGTTAACGCTAATTATGCATGGGGGTATGATGCATATATATATATATACTATATGAATCAGAGCGGCCCCCCCGACTTCAGGGCAAGTCAGTACAGTGGTCTGTCTGAACATATAGTCCCCCCCCCCCCCCCCCCCCCCCCCCCCCCCCCCCCCCCCCCCCCCCCCCCCCCCCCCCCCCCCCCCCCCCCCCCCCCCCCCCCCCCACCTCTCTCTCTCTCTCTCTCTCTTCTCTCTCTCTCTCTCTCTCTCTCTCTCACCACAGCCACAGGACCCACAGTATGTCTCCCCACAGTATATAAAACACCACAGGGGACACCACAGCCTCCGCCGCACACACAAACAGGCTGACGGACAAAAATCTACAAAAAGAAGATGGAACATATTTGAGCTCTGGTCACTGATAGAAACCAAAAATAAAAAAAAAAATAATTATCACAACATATATTAATAAATTCCCTGAATAATAGCAAATAATAGTTATAATATATTATTATAGACTTTTTAAAAACTTGGTTATAAGCGGTGAAATATGGGCAATTTGTTCCTTTGCTGTATTTTTATAGTTGTTAACCATTACGAAAAGTAGCTTAATATACATAAATAGCTAGTGGACAAGGGTGTTATGCTTACATTCATGAAAATAAGTCATGTTCTTATTGCAGATGACACATTTTGATCTCAGAATGTGAGAATGACTTTAAACCCCTTGAGGCCCAGAACGTAATTTCTATTGTAATTTGTGTACCATTAGACGATTGTTAGTGACTATAAGTAATATTTATAGCTATGACCGTTTAGTATCCTTGTCCATAGCTAACTTGGGATATTTAGTTACTTTTCGTAATTTTATGGCTGACAACAGACTATTTTTTTTATAGCAAAGGAAAGATCTGGGTGTGAAGGTGTTAATAAACTTGTGAACGTGTTTGATGCTGTGTGCAGAGGAGGGATACAGACAAACCTCAATTTAACGGACTAAAAGTGGGGAGAAGTGGTCCGTTGAAAGCCGATTGATCGTTAGTGCGAGGGCATTTAACCAAGGCTGTGAAAATATATGAAAAACAGGAAATAGTGAAATACAGTAAACCCTCTCGTATTCGGACGCTCATTATTCAGACTTTGACATTATTCGGACCTCCTCCTCCTCTTTTTTTTTTTATGGGTCAAAATTTCCTAGCTATATAATTTATACTACACCTAGATATATATATATATATATTTTTTTTTTTTTTTTTTTTTTTTTTTTAGGGTTCAAAATGTCCTAGCTATATAATTTATACTTCACCTAGATTTTTTTTTTTTTTTTTTTTTTAGGGTTCAAAATTTTCTAGCTAATATATAGCTACATCTAGAAGTTTTTTTTATTATAATTTTTATTTATAAGGGGCCGAAATTTCCTAGCTAATATATATACCGATTTTTTTTTCTTTTTTTTTTTTTACATATCTAAATACCCCCATATATAATCCCCCCATTATTCGGATCCTTGCATTACTCGGACCACTCCTTGGCCCAATTAGTCCCAATATGAGAGGCTTTACTGTATATGAATAAGAATCACAAACACAACCAGACCAGGTGGCTAGGTTGGGAGGTAAACAGTGACTGGCGCTACATCAGGGATTTAACGGGAACACCGGCACTGTTCGGACATATTTTACATTTAGGCTCGGACCTAACGGACACATTTTTCCAGCAGCGGACTTTTTGAATGGTTAAACAACTTGTGTACGAAATGACTGCACCCCCTTCCATCGCCACACTTTGTCTGAGTTTTGAAAGGCGTACTCTACCTCCATGCCACTCCACATCTCTACTCCACTGATGCTTTTGCTCCACCTTCCACTCCATGTTAAGGCCGTTACTCCGCCTGTCCATTAAATCCACAATCCGTTAAATAGTGTCGACTGGATTAACAAAAGTAAGGTGTTTTTTTTAGTGAAAGTGAAGTAATAATTTCGAGAGGTCACCTAGAGTAAGTGCCAGATGACCTCTGATGTCCGGCACATTCACCTTTTTAGGCATCAAATCAATCAATCACCTAGGGTAAAAGTAGTGTCTGGAATATGATATTAAGACTGAATGGGAAAATATTTGAAGATATTCAGAAATAGGTATTGCAGCACTATTATGTGCAAGCCTGGGGATGTCAGGAAGAGCATCCAGGGCGTAAAACTCATGCCACAAATTTAAATGATGAATAGCGTAACTAAAAAAAAATATACATAGAGGAAAAAAAATAAAACTGGATGAGGAAAAAAATAAAGACAAAAAAAAATGGATGAACAAAAAAAAAAAAAAAAAAGTCGATAAAGAAAAAAAATATAGAGAATGAAAAAAAAAAAATCTATATTGTTCCGTTTTACTAAGACAAGGCAATGAACCATCGCCTTCCTTCCTGCCTTTTAGTAAACCCTGTACCTTGATAACCTTGAAGTGGTTTTGCTCTTTAAGTAAGGAAAATGTTGTCCCACGTCCAATCCACCGTCTGACCTCATAAGACATTACGGGAAAATCTGACTTTAAACAATGATGATGATGATGATTGCAGGCATGGAAGGTGGGACATAAGAAAATAAGGAAGCTACAAGAGGCCGTGAGACCTACACGTGGTAGTTCCTGTAGTGGTGGTGGTTTGGTGTTGGTAGTAGTAATAAGAACATAAGGAAGCTACAAGAGGCTGGGAGACCTAACACGAGGTAGTTCCTGTTACTTAACACTACCTACATCCACCTTTCATCCCCATCCATGAATTTATCCAGCCTCCTTTTAAAGCTCCCTAATGACTCCACACTAACTACCTGACAACTGAGTCCATGCCAATCATTCACCACCCTATTCGTGCACCAGTTTCTCCCTATTTCCTTTTTAAATCTACACTTTTCCAGCTTGAATCCGTGACGTCTTGTTGGTTTTTGTGGGAACGAGAAACTAGGGGTAGCTTGTGGGACGAGAGAGAGCGCTGCGAGGGAGGAGTGATTGGCTGCCTGGGACGCATGATGGAAGGAAGGACTGTGAACATGGAGGTAAATAAATGGGACAAAGATGCAATAAGAACATAAGGAAGCTACAAGAGGCTGCGAGACCTACACGTGGCAGTTCCTGTTACTAAGGGGATGGTGGTGACTCTGGGTGGAATGCCAGGGAGGGAGGGAGGGGAGGGGAAGGGGAGGGAGGGAAGGACTGAGAGCATGGGGGTAAATAAATGGGACTGAAAAGTAAGAATAAGAACATAAGAAAATAAGGAAGCTACAAGAAGCCGCGAGACCTCCACGTGGTAGTTCCTGTAGTGGTAGTAGTGGTAGTGGTGGTGGTAGTAGTAGTAGTAAGAACATAAGGAAGCTACAAGAGGCTGCGAGACCTACACATGGTAGTTCCTGTAGTAGAAGTAGTAGAAGTAGTAGTAGTAGTAGTAGTAGTAGTAGTAGTAGTAAGAACATAAGGAAGCTACAAGAGGCTGCGAGACCTACACATGGTAGTTCCTGTAGTAGAAGTAGTAGTAGTAGTAGTAGTAGTAGTAGTAAGAACATAAGGAAGCTACAAGAGGCTGGGAGACCTACACGTGGTAGTTCCTGTTACTTAATTGTATCGGCAATCACATACGCAAGTGAGAGGAGTGTGGAATGCAGGACGAAGGTTGAGGATCCAGGCAGATGAAGTGAGTTATTTGAGGAGTGGCTGTGGTGGGGAAGAATGAATAGTGAAAGTAGTGAGAGAGTATAACCGGTTTGTAATGTCATGTTAAGTAAGGTTGCGGGGATGAAATGCCGAGTGGTTGAAGGGATGAAACGCAGCACTCTGAGGTGGTTTGGTCACAAAGAAAGGATGCACTCCGTAGTGTAGGGGAAGCACGCTGGGTTCACAACCGAGAAGTTCTGGGTTCAATCCCCGGGTGGAGCGGAAACAGTTGGGCTGTTTCCTTAAAACCCGAGCCCCTGTCCACCCAGCAGTGAATGGGTACCGCGTGTTAGCCGGGGGTTTGTAACTCGCCTCCCGGGGTGGTGGCTTCCCCCAACACTATAAGCACTAGCAGACAGCTCTCTAGGGGTAGTCTGAGAGAGAGCTGTCTGGTTACAGTGGAGATCCATCTCAGCTGCGTCGATAACTTGACGAAATTCTTCAAAAAAACAAAAACTCGGAGGTGGTTTGGTCACATAGAAAGGATAAACGCAGCACTCCAAGGTGGTTTGATCATATAGAAAGATTGCCAGAGAGTGGGGTGACTAAGCGCGTATGTATGAGTGTAGTAAATGCGGTGGGTAGCAGAGGATGACCCCCAGTGATAGGGACGACAGAGTGCTGGAGTGTGTGGGAGAAAGTGGCGAGAGGAGAATGCGAGGGTTGTAGTGTGGCAGCAGGGAATGCAAGGACAGGAATACATGGAGACTCATCTGTCACGGCCATCTGCTTGGGGAAATACCTCTTAGAAACGGGAATGAAAAGACAGATAGATAGATCATTACCCTTGTATGGTTTACTTGCCTGTACACACACACACACACACACACACACACACACACACTCACACACACACACACACACACACACACACACACACACACACACACACACACACACACACACACACACACACACACACACACACACACACACCTAATGAATGCTTTATATAATTTCAATAAAGGTTTTAAACGTTTGAACACTATCATTTTCGTAACAAATTTCTTCACTGTTTACCATCCCAGTCTCTGTTCTTCCTATCCCAGTCCCTCTATCCCTCAATAAACTACCTCCCAGCCCTTCTATCCCTCAATAAACTACCTCCCAGTCCCTTCTATCCCTCAATAAACTACATCCCAGCCCTTCTATCCCTCAATAAACTCCATCCCAGCCCTTCTATCCCTCAATAAACTCCATCCCAGCCCTTCTATCCCTCAATAGACTACCTCCCAGCCCTTCTATCCCTCAATAAACTACCTCCCAGCCCTTCTATCCCTCAATAAACTCCATCCCAGCCCTTCTATCCCTCAATAAACTACCTCCCAGCCCTTCTATCCCTCAATAAACTCCATCCCAGCCCTTCTATCCCTCAATAAACTCCATCCTAGCCCTTCTATCCCTCAATAAACTCCATCCCAGCCCTTCTATCCCTCAATAAACTCCATCCCAGCCCTTCTATCCCTCAATAGACTACCTCCCAGCCCTTCTATCCCTCAATAAACTACCTCCCAGCCCTTCTATCCCTCAATAAACTCCATCCCAGCCCTTCTATCCCTCAATAAACTACATCCTAGCCCTTCTATCCCTCAATAAACTACATCCCAGCACTTCTATCCCTCAATAAACTCCATCCCAGCCCTTCTATCCCTCAATAAACTCCATCCCAGCCCTTCTATCCCTCAATAAACTCCATCCCAGTCCCTTCCATCCCAGCCCTTCTATCCATCAATAAACTACATCCTAGCCCTTCTATCCCTCAATAAACTACATCCCAGCCCTTCTATCCCTCAATAAACTACATCCTAGCCCTTCTATCCCTCAATAAACTACATCCCAGCCCTTCTATCCCTCAATAAACTACATCCCAGCCCTTCTATCCATCAATAAACTACATCCCAGCCCTTCTATCCCTCAATAAACTCCATCCCAGCCCTTCTATCCCTCAATAAACTCCATCCCAGCCCTTCTATCCCTCAATAAACTACCTCCTATAGGCCTATGAGATAAGCCTGCGGGATTTCAACATTCTCTCCAGTCTCGCAATCTTGCTCATCTCGTGCTCCGGGCTTGGGGTGGAGGGAGGGGCGGGGACTGGTGGTGGGGGGCGGTAGGGGGAGTCTGTGGTGGGGGTGGTGGCGGAGGAGGGGGGTGTGGTGGGGGTGGTGGTGGTGCGTTGACGGTACAGTTCAAGAAGAGCTGCTCTGTCCTTTACTCCTCGCATCTCCACCACCTGTGTGTGAGAAAGACATTGTTCGTAGTCATAAGAACATAAGAACATAAGAACATAGGAACATAAGAACATAAGAACATAGGAACATAGGAATAAAATACAACTGACATTAAGAAGAAGCGTAGTATTCCCTTCTCATGCTTAAAATGATGCCTATGTTTACCTGATACTATGGTCAACTATGATAAAATACAACTGACATTAAGAAGAAGCGTAGTATTCCCTTCTCATGCTTAAAATGATGCCTATGTTTACCTGATAATAGGGTTAACTATGATAAAATACAACTGACATTAAGAAGAAGCGTAGTATTCCCTTCTCATGCTTAAAATGATGCCTATGTTTACCTGATACTATGGTCAACTATGATAAAATACAACTGACATTAAGAAGAAGCGTAGTATTCCCTTCTCATGCTTAAAATGATGCCTGTGTTTACCTGATAATAGGGTTAACTATGATAAAATACAACTGATATTAAGAAGAAGCGTAGTATTCCCTTCTCATGGCAACAAATATCAGGCAGTAAGCAGCAAGGGCGCACCATTTTTTGACTTGCAAAAAAAACAGAGTCTCGGTAAACCCACCTTTTGGAAGTCTGCAATGGTGGCGTCCGGCATGAGTCTGGTAAACTTGTCCACCAAGGCGGCGTTGTTGTGGTACTCCCCCATCACCACCTGGGGGGGGGAGGGGGGGGAGTACTGGGCTCATTCACGTGATCATAAAGAGTTTGCATTGAACCTGAATAGTTATGTACAGGAAAATTACTACCACCATCACTACTACTACTAAGACTTCTACTACTGCTACTACTATGACTTCTACTACTACTGCTACTACTACTACTACTATGACTTCTACTACTACTGCTACTACTACTACTACTATGACTTCTACTACTACTGCTACTACTACTACTACTACTACTATGACTTCTACTACTACTGCTACTGCTACTACTACTATGACTTCTACTACTACTGCTACTACTACTACTACTATGACTTCTACTACTACTGCTACTACTACTACTACTATGACTTCTACTACTACTGCTACTACTACTACTACTATGACTTCTACTACTACTGCTACTACTACTATGACTTCTACTACTACTGCTACTACTACTACTACTACTACTACTACTATGACTTCTACTACTACTGCTACTACTACTATGACTTCTACTACTACTGCTACTACTATGACTTCTACTACTACTGCTACTACTACTATGACTTCTACTACTACTGCTACTACTACTACTACTATGACTTCTACTACTACTGCTACTACTACTACTACTACTACTACTACTACTACTACTACTACTACTACTGCTACTACTACTACTACTATGACTTCTACTACTACTGCTACTGCTACTATGACTTCTACTACTACTACTACTGCTACTACTATGACTTCTACTACTACTGCTACTATGACTTCTACTACTACTGCTACTACTACTACTACTATGACTTCTACTACTACTGCTACTGCTACTATGACTTCTACTACTACTACTACTGCTACTACTACTACTACTATGACTTCTACTACTACTGCTACTACTACTACTACTATGACTTCTACTACTACTACTACTACTACTACTACTACTACTACTGCTACTACTACTACTACTATGACTTCTACTACTACTGCTACTACTACTACTACTATGACTTCTACTACTACTACAGGTTCACAATCTTTTATCCGAAATTCTGAAAACCGAAAAGCTCCGAAAACCGAACATTTTTTCCAGACTATCTGTCAGGCAATAATAGCCTACAGGCGCTATAGGCTCAAAAGTATTAAAAAAAAAAAAAAAAAAAAAAAAAAGGTCACACTTTATGACTCTCTCTCTCTCTCTCTCTCTCTCTCTCTCTCTCTCTCTCTCTCTCTCCACTGGGTGACAAATTCTTTCTTTCAGCTTGTGATGAACTTCCTCTGAGTATTAAAAAGCGTTAAAATCTACGCTAAAAATCTTCCATTCTGAAATCCAAAAAGTGTCTGGTCCCAAAGTTTTCGGATAAGAGATTGTGAACCTGTACTACTGTACTATGATTTCTACTACTGCTACTACTACTACTAATATGACTTCTACTACTGCTACCAGGGCCGGATCAAGAGCTGTGGGGGCCCCGGGGCTCAGCTTTTGTGGGGGCCCTATATTCGCACAAAAATTAAGCACTTTTGTGGGTATTTTGAGGCCTATGTTTGGCAAAGAACTGTTAATGCATAGACTGGTATTCATGCATAGACTGGTGTTAATGCCTAGACTGGTATTCATGCATAGACTGGTGTTAATGCATAGACTGGTATTCATGCATAGACTGGTATTCATGCATAGACTGGTATTCATGCATAGACTGGTATTCATACATAGACTGGTATTCATACATACTGGTATTCATGCATAGACTGGTATTCATACATAGACTGGTATTCATGCATAGACTGGTGTTAATGCCTAGACTGGTATTCAGAGATAAAGGATGAAACAGAGACAGGCAAATATGTTTTGGTTTTGTAACTTGCCAATGTTTTTAATATTACTGCTTAAAGCTAATTAATATACATACGGTGGGGGCCCTTTTGGTGGGGGCCCTGGGACTAGAGCCCCGGTAGCCCCCCCTTAATCCGGCCCTGACTGCTACTTCTACTATGACTTCTACTGCTACTACTATGACTTCTACAACTACTACTAAACTATGACATCTACTACTACTACTACTTCTACATATTACCTGCAGGACAAGTTCAGCTCTCGCCATGCCTCTCGTGACCATCCGGGTGTAGGTTTGTGGGGGGTCCCGTCGCACCTGAGTAAAGAGAGAGTAAAGAGAGTAAAGAGAGAGTAAAGAGAGAGTAAAGAGAGTAGAGAGAGTAGAGAGAGTAAAGAGAGAGTAAAGAGAGTAAAGACAGAGTAAAAGAAAGAGTAAAGAGAGAGTAAAGAGTAAAGAGAGTAAAGAGAGAGTAAAAGAGAGTAAAGAGAGTAAAGAGAGAGTAAAGAGAGAGTAAAGAAAGAGTAAAGAGAGAGTAAAGAGAGAGTAAAAGAGAGTAAAGAGAGAGTAAAGAGAGTAAAAGAGAGAGTAAAGAGAGAGTAAAAGAGAGTAAAAGAGAGTAAAGAGAGTAAAGAAAGAGTAAAGAAAGAGTAAAGAGAAGAGTAAAGAGAGAGTAAAGAGAGTAAAGAGAGTAAAGAAAGAGTAAAGAGAAGAGTAAAGACAGTAAATAAAGAGAAAGGAAAAAGTAAAGTAAAAGTCTTGAGAAAAAAAAAAAAAAAAAAAAAAAAAAAAAAAAAAAAAAAAAAAAAAGTCATGCCTATTTACAAGACGGGAATAATCACTTGGGAAAATTGAATTGCCAGCAGATCCAAAGGGCAGTCACCCCTTCACGCCCAGATCTTTTCTCTCCTATATAAAAAATGGTCTGTTGTCAGCCATAAAATAACGAAGAGTTACTGAATATACCACATGAGTTAGTGGACAAGGCTACTAAACAGGTCATAGCTATAAAACATTGCTTATAGTCACTACAAATCGTATAATGGTACACAAATTACAATGGAAATTACGTTCTGGGCCTCAAGGGGTTAAGAGTGAAGCTGATCACAAGTACTGTCCACAGGTCTCATATCAGCCTTCTCTACAAGTAACGGTCCAGTGACGTAGCTACAGAGGGGGGGAGGGGGGGTACACGTGCCCCCCCCCCCACTGGCCCTGGCTGGGGTATTCTGTACAATGCTCTAGTACCCACCACTGATCTGATCTTAGAATATACCCTTCTATGTGGGTGGCAGCAGAGTGGCCCCGCTTGCCTAGTGCCCCCCCCCCCCCCAGGTGCCCCCCATTGATAGATACCTAGCCACGCCACTGCTAACAAAGCAATCCAGTCCTGTAACAACCCACAAACTACCTAGCAAAAAGAAAGATAATATCCTACCCACAATCCTCTGCACGCTGTTAACGAGTTCGAAGTACTAACGAACCCTATCATTATAAGCTTTATAAAAAAATACTACAAAATTATGCTAACACTATTACTAACTCACATTTAAGACTTGGATAACGTTACAGGTCAAAAATTATTGGTCAAAGGTCAACAGGTAAGAGCGTAGGAAAGAAATAATGGAAAGGTTTAGTGTTTCGAAGTAGTGTTGAGCAGAGTTGACCTGCTTGAGTATTCTGATACCGAGCGACAGTCGAGGGACCGCCAGCGCTCAGGCAGGATGTGTGTGCAGGGCAGCTGGGAGGTCAGAAAGACTGTGTGTGCAGGGCAGGCAGCTGGGAGGAGGAACAGGTGGATTTTTGGCCCAACAACACTATTTTGTTGCTTTTCTTTATATTTCTGCAACTTAAGTTAAGTAGAGAGAGAGACAGGGAGGGCGTGGGGGAGAGAGGAATGAGTGGGCAGTGGCGGCTCTAGGGGGAGGCCACGGCCATCCCTGAAATCTCATTGGCCACACTAGATCTGTGTCAAGAGCTCTAATGAAAATTTTACCATTTTTTTTTTAATGGCTATGCCCTGGCCACCCCACACTAGATCTGTGCCAGCCTTGGCCACCCCAGTCACGATGTCCTGGCGGCGCCGCTGTGAGTGTGGGAGGCAGGGAGGGAGAGCTTACGTGTGATTTGAGGTTGTTTAGTCCTCCCTGCAAACTAATGGCTGTTGCCTCGTTATCTTTCTACCTTATATAACGTCAGGTTAGCTATAGCCAATGGCGTAGCTATGGGGGGCACGTATCCGCCCCCCCCCCACCCCCCCCCACTGGCCATGGCTGCTGTAATCTGCTGGGACCTGTGAGTGACGACATGCCCCAATACCCTTCTATGTGGCATCAGAATACCCCTGAACTCCGCTTGCTAGTGCCCCCCATACCCAGCTGTGCCCCCCACTGATAGATCCCTAGCGCCGCCACTGGTAGGGTCTTTTAAGTTGTTGTGGTGTTATCTGGGGCACACAGCCAGCCTGGTCACCCTCCAGGATCAAAGACTCACTGCAGGAAATGTTCAAGTGGTGGGAGTGTACAGGGCTGTGAAGGTTGATGGAACTGTCGCCGATGGGAATTCTCACCGAAACACCAATCTAGAACTCTCGTCGACGTTGAATTGTTAACCTAACCTGGACAATGGCACCTAACTTAACCTAACTGATCAAGCTAACGATAGTATTTCACCCCTGAATGCAGAAACGCGGGTAACACTTGATTCAATGTATATATTGGCTCCTGTAATATCAAGCATTGGAACACTCGACCACGGCGGTGACAGTTCCAGGTACCGTTGTTAGGGGCCGACACCACGTGGACGTAATACTGCTGCTGCAAAGGAGGGAAGGATTGCACCCATGACAACCATGACAACTCTCCCTAATACCCGCATGGTGTCCCCAGGTGTACAAGTGTCGCCCCATCACCAGCGTGGGGTGTGAGCAGCTGCTTCTTGACTGCCACGCCCTCAAGGCTGTCATGCTGCAGATGCCTGTGGTGGGGTTATCAAGGGTCTCAAGGGGTTAAGAGTGAAGCTGATCACAAGTACTGTCCACAGGTCTCATATCAGCCTTCTCTACAAGTAAGGGTCCAGTGACGTAGCTACAGAGGGGGGGGGGACACGAGCCCCCCCCCCCCCCCCCACTGGCCATGGGACAACACAGTGACATTATTGCAGCAGAGGTTTGATGCAAAACTGCCAGGCGACCTTCAGTTCAGGAGTGACGTGCGGGGCAGACGAGACGAGGCTTTGGCAATGGCAGCAGGCAGTGTTGAGGCATTGGAGACAAGACCAATAAGTAGTGATAGAAGTCATAGAACCATGGGTACATTTATACACTAGGACCGAAATTGCCTACACAATTGGGAGTGTGGTTTCTGTTTACATTATTGGATTCTAGGAAACATTCTCTCTATGAACTTCCATCGCAAATCACTATTTTCTGAGATATAAGATGTTTTTAATAGGAAGGAGTGTATAGGAGATATGAAAATTAAACTAACCTAACCCCACCTTTTGACATACTAACCTAACCTAACCTAACCTAACCTAACCTAACCTAACCTAACCTAACCTAACCCAACCCCACCTTTAGACTCACTAATCTAACCTAACCTAACCTAATCCCACGCTTTAATCTCCTAACTAAAGCCAAATCAGCATTAAGAAAGTGTCCGCGGCAAGGGCAGAACAGAGCGATGCAGGTCACAAGAGGAAGAAGAGTGTGGCGCACGTAAACACTTGTCTCTCGCCTCCCTATAAACAACATGTCATTATCTCCAAAAGTAATGATTTGCGACGGAAGCTCACAGAGAATGTTTCCTAGAATCCAATAAGGTCAACAGAAACCACACTCCCAATTGTGAAGGCAATTTCGGTTCTAGTCTATATTTTTTTAACAAGGCAAAAAATCCTGCCTCCTTGTTGCTTACTGACTGCTATTTGATGCCAGGAGAAGGGAATACTACGCTTCTTCTAAATGTCTGCTGTATTTTATCATAGTTAACCCTATTATCAGGTAAACACAGGCATAATTGACTGATATTTGATGCCAGGAGAAGGGAATACTACGCTTCTTCTAAATGTCTGCTGTATTTTATCATAGTTAACCCTATTATCAGGTAAACACAGGCATCATTTTAAGCATGAGACCTTAAGATAGAATTAATTTTTTGCCTTGTTAAAAAAAATAGACTACTTATAGTGTAAAATGATACCCTACCGTATCAATCCATCCATCCTTGGGGGCATACGCCGGGGGCCCACCCTACGACGCCACTCCCGGGGGTCACCACGCGCGAGTCCCCATGCAGGCTCCTTTCCCATACCAAGCAGCTCTCGACAGGAAGCATCAACTTGCCCCAGCCACGAGCCTTGTGGGCGCCCCCTTGGCCTCCTCCACGCCGGATTGTCACTTACAGATACAACCCGATGGGAAGGATCGGTTTCAGGGTAGCGTGCCACATGCCCATATAGCCCAAGTTGGCGCTGACGGACTATGCAGGTAATAGGCCTCGATTCAGTCTCACGGTGCAATCGCTGATTTGACACGTAATCATCCCAGCGATACCCCGTGATTCTGCGAAGACACTTATTACCAAAGGCATTGATTCGTCTCTTCAAGTCACTATTTAGTGTCCATGTCTCACAACCATAGAGTAAGACAGGGATCACAAGCGACTTGAAGATCCGGATCTTTGTCCTCCTGCACAGGTACCGACAACGCCAAATACTCGTGCTGAGCGAGTCCATAACACCGTGGGCTATGCCAATCCGCCGTAAGACTTCTTGACGTGACCCGCCGTCATTATGGACTGCGCTACCAAGGTATGTAAAACTTTCCAAGATCTCAATGTCCTCGCCACACGCATGAACAGACTGTACTGCTTCATCTAGTAAGTCTCCAAACACCTGGACCTTGGTCTTGAGCCAGGAGACCTCAAGTCCCAAAGGCTTTGCCTCCTCGTGCAGCACCTCGAGAGCCATCACCAGGACCTCCAGCGACTCAGCAAAGATTACTGCATCATCGGCAAAAACAAGATCAGTGATCTTGGTGTTGCCGACGGATGCTCCACAATCACTTTGATCTACAACCTTGTCCAATACCCAGTCCATACAAGCATTGAAAAGTGATGGGGCAAGGACGCACCCTTGCCTCACTCCTGTATTCACAGGAAAGAAGCTGGATACACCTGCCCCACACTTCACAGCACTCTCAGTCCCAGAATACAAACCAGTTATCAAACCAATAGTCCTTGCAGGAATCCCTCGAAGTCGCAGAAGATCCCAGAGTGACTCACGATGCACCGAGTCAAACGCCTTCTTGAGATCAACATAGGCTGCAAGCATCCCCTGTCCAAACTCACGTCGGCGTTCCACCAGGACACGCCTAACCCTGGTGGAACGCCGACCCTACCGTAGATAACAGTAAAGTCGCCACCTGCAGTGATGTCGCCAGCCGCCAAATATTACGAATTATAGCATCACTACTGATTTTTATGTGCCACTGAAGATGATACACAGTAGTTTATATCATGACTGTATAATCTACCCTGTTTCAGCGTTGTTTTATGCTTTGTATCTGCAAGTATAGACGGTTTCAAATTTCGCTACGCGTTTTTTTCTTCGGGCGACGACAACAGCGGTACGACACTCAGTAAATAAACACTAGATGGCGACTCTACTGTTGGTAGCCACTTTGTAGATATTCTTGTCATTTGTTCATTTATAGCCCTACTATGACACAGATGAAGACACAAAATGACACAGACTCTCCAGATAGCCCCTTCTAACTGTCCTGAAATCATGGATGTAGAAATGTAACTATTAACGCCACCACACGTCTGTACACAGAAAAAAAAGTTGTCCTGGCGACTTTAGTGTTATCTACTGTAGGCTGCAATACACCCCCATCCCATCAGCTCACCTGGGACCCCACCACAGGCATCTGCAGCATGACAGCCTTGAGGGCGTGGCAGTCAGAAGCAGCTGCTCACACCCCACGCTGGTGATGGGGCGGCACTTGTACACCTGGGGACACCATGCAGGTATTAGGGAGAGTATAAGGAGGAGTATTAGTATAAGAAGTATTAAGACTTAGAGAGTATAAGAAGTATAAGTGAGAAGGAAGAGTGTGAGGGACAGAGAGAGGGAGAGGGAGAGGACAGGGATGAGAGAGAGAGGGAGAGGACAGGGATGAGAGAGAGAGAGGGAGAGGACAGGGATGAGAGAGGGAGAGGAGAGGACAGGGATGGAGGAGAGAGAGAGAGGAGGACAGGGATGAAGGGAGAGAGAGGAGAGAGGAGAGGACAGGGATGAGAGGAGAGAGGGAGGAGAGGAAGGGAGAGGAGAGGAGAGAGAGAGAGAGGAGAGAGAGAGAGGAGAGAGAGAGAAGAGAGGAGAGAGAGAGAGGAGAGAGAGAGAGGGAGAGAGAGGGAGAGGAGGGAGGAAGAGAGAGAGAGAGAGAGAGGAGAGAGAAATGAGAAGAGAGAGAGCGAGCAGTAGAGCAGGAAAAGTGTGTGGTGGAAAGTGTGTGTGTGTGTGTGTGTGTGTTGTGTGTGTGTGTGTGTGTGTGTGTGTGTGTGTGGTGTGTGTGTGTGTGTGTGACATTTATGGGTTGGACATGGTGTGGCGTAGAATTGTGCACAGATGGCAAGTGACAACTGATTAAGAATATAAGGAAGCTACAAGAGGCTGGGAGACCTACACGTGGTAGTTCCTGTTACTTAACACTACCTACATCCACCTTTCATCCCCATCCATAACACTGTCCAGCCCCTTTTTAAAGCTCGCCAATGACTCCCCACTAACTACCTGTCTACTGAGGTCCATGCAATCATTCACCACCCTATTTGTGAACCTCTAACTACTGTCCTACTGAGTCCATGCCAATCATTCACCACCCTATTGTGACCTCTAACTACCTGTCTACTGAGTCCATGCCAATCATTTCACCACCCTATTTGTGAACCACTAACTACCTGTCTACTGAGTCTATGCCAATCATTCACCACCCTATTTGTGAACCACTAACTATCTGTCTACTGAGTCCATGCCAATCATTCACCACCCTATTTGTGAACCACTAACTACCTGTCTACTGAGTCCATGCCAATCATTCACCACGCTATTTGTGAACCACTAACTACCTGTCTACTGAGTCCATGCCAATCATTCACCACCCTATTTGTGAACCACTAACTACCTGTCTACTGAGTCCATGCCAATCATTCACCACCCTATTTGTGAACCACTAACTACCTGTCTACTGAGTCCATGCCAATCATTCACCACCCTATTTGTGAACCACTAACTACCTGTCTACTGAGTCCATGCCAATCATTCACCACCCTATTTGTGAACCAGTTTTTCCCTATTTCCTTTTTAAATCTATGCTTTTCCAGCTTGAATCCGTTACTTCTTGTTCTACCCTGGTTACATGAGTAGATGGAGACTCTTCTGTGGTGGTCGTGTCTTCCGCCCCCTTGAGGGAGTTATCAAGACAGGCGTCAGAGTGGATTAAATGATTAAATTACATTATCTCTCTCTCTCTCTCTCTCTCTCTCTCTCTCTCTCTCTCTCTCTCTCTCTCTCTCTCTCTCTCTCTCTCTCTCTCTCTCTCTCTCTCGTGGCATGTTAACAAGCTCACCTGTTGAACGAACTTGCTTAGTAAGGCTGCAGCAAGCTTGTCGCAAAACCTGAAAAACATTATCATTATTATCATCATGACTACATTGACTGTTATTACTTCAGGCTTTATTATTCTGACACATAGCATAGTGTTTATCGTCATTACATCACAAATAACAACCTCAAACTCTCTCTATATGCTTAGAGTAATGAAAAAATGTATTTGTGAAGGAAAACAGCTACAATTCCTAGATGTAATTTCTCTATCAAAACATGGGTGGAAATCTGTCATTTTTCACAACATTGCAGCCTTTGAACAATACATTAAAACACTTGAGCTGAGGGCGATAGTCTATTTTATTTATTATAGTCAAAATGCAGTCAGGAAGCCACGCCCCCTGCCTGCCCTTCTATGCTACGGGGCAGCTGATTGGTGCATTCCTGGTATCATCACCACCAATCACAATATCTTCACTACTTAACAGCGGCGTGACCACTGGACAGCAATCTTCACTAACTATGAGGGTTGTCTTTGGATTTTGTCACCCGCTGTAGTAGTAAGATATGTGATGTTGCCTAAGTGGGTTGCTACGCCGCTTGTTGTGTGAGTTTGTGTTGTAAGTAGTGAAGATATTGTGATGGGTAGTGATGATACGAGGAATGCACCAATCAGCTGCCCCGTAGCATAGAAGGGCAGGCAGGGGGCGTGGCTTCCTCACTGCATTTTGACCATAATAACAAAATTGACTATAGGCCCTCAGCTGAAAACTGGTGTTGCCTGCCAGGAAGAGCATCCAGGGCGTAAAACTCGCGCCACAAATTTAAATGATGAACGCCGACAATATAATTGGAAGCGTATTGTGGTGAACACAGCTGCCACGTGGTTAATCACCTTTCAGTCCACGCCTTGCTCTTAATCTTGTCCTAGGGATTATCACTTCCATGCCTCTTAATGGTTTCACTCAGGTTTCGCCTCCCCTTTTTCCATGGCGACATCACCTAGGATCTCGCCGACCGCCCATTAAGAGATCAGACGTCCCGGCCTTATAGACACCAAGTCTCATGTCTCAAAATAATCTTAGACATAGACATAATCTTTGACTCACACTTCCACACAGAGACTTGTACCACCAACAACTGCTCTCTCCAGAATAAACCAGCAAACCACAAGCTTAGTATCATCACACCATGTAGACGACAAGGTCACTGCAGTATCATCACACCAGGTAGACGAACAAGGTCACTACAGTATCATCACACCATGTAGACGACAAGGTCACTACAGTATCATCACACCATGTAGACGACAAGGTCACTACAGTATCATCACCATGTAGACAACAAGGTCACTACAGTATCATCACCATGTAGACAACAAGGTCACTACAGTATCATCACACCATGTAGACAACAAGGTCACTACAGTATCATCACACCAGGTAGACGACAAGGTCACTACAGTATCATCACACCATGTAGACGACAAGGTCACTACAGTATCATCACACCATGTAGACGACAAGGTCACTACAGTATCATCACACCATGTAGACGACAAGGTCACTACAGTATCATCACACCAGGTAGACGACAAGGTCACTACAGTATCATCACACCAGGTAGACGACAAGGTCACTACAGTATCATCACACCAGGTAGACGACAAGGTCACTACAGTATCATCACACCAGTGTAGACGACAAGGTCACTACAGTATCATCACACCATGTAGACGACAAGGTCACTACAGTATCATCACACCATGTAGACGAACAAGGTCACTACAGTATCATCACACCATGTAGATGACAAGGTCACTACAGTATCATCACACCATGTAGACGACAAGGTGTCCACTAACAGGAACAATCACACCATGTAGACGACAAGGTCACTACAGGATCATCACACCATGTAGACGAACAAGGTCACTACAGTATCATCACACCATGTAGACACAAGGTCATACAGTATCATCACACATGTAGACACAAGGTCACTACAGTATCATCACACCATGTAGACGACAAGGTCACTACAGTATCATCACACCAGGTAGACGAACAAGGTCACTACAGTATCATCCACTGTGACCATGAGGGAAAGTTTCGTGAGGGCACACAGACCCATGAGCACAGGTGCACTGGTTGTCCAAGGTGAAGGCACACGTATTTCTCACCCGTACCGGCCACACTGCTGTGGGCAATGGTCAGCACACCGTGGCGACATGAGGTACACCCACTCTTTCTGTCCACTTGTGACAACTGGTTGCACTTACTGATATCACCGGTGTGAAATTATACTGTGTGTACTGCTAACCTATAGTGACATAGGTCATATTAGTATGCATATATTGTATATTGGGTCCCGTTTAATTGCAATATAGGTCTGCTCAGTATAACTCACCTGGCTAAGCGTATGTATCATCATCACCTGCAGACGATAGGTTCGCTACAGTTATCTACAACCATAGACACAACACAGTTCTACAATCAGATGAAATAGCACTACAGACTCACACCAGGTAGACAACAAGTCATCGTCAAACAGGTACGACAGGTCCTACAGTATATCAACGAGCAAAAGGTCATACAGTTCATCACACCATAACACAAGGTACTACATATCATACACCATGTAGACGACAAGGTCACTACAGTATCATCACACCAGGTAGACGACAAGGTCACTACAGTATCATCACACCAGGTAGACAACAAGGTCACTACAGTATCATCACACCAGGTAGACGACAAGGTCACTACAGTATCATCACACCAGGTAGACAACAAGGTCACTACAGTATCATCACACCATGTAGACGACAAGGTCACTACAGTATCATCACACCATGTAGACGACAAGGTCACTACAGTATCATCACACCAGGTAGACGACAAGGTCACTACAGTATCATCACACCAGGTAGACAACAAGGTCACTACAGTATCATCACACCATGTAGACGACAAGGTCACTACAGTATCATCACACCAGGTAGACAACAAGGTCACTACAGTATCATCACACCATGTAGACGACAAGGTCACTACAGTATCATCACACCATGTAGACAACAAGGTCACTACAGTATCATCACACCATGTAGACGACAAGGTCACTACAGTATCATCACACCAGGTAGACAACAAGGTCACTACAGTATCATCACACCAGGTAGACAACAAGGTCACTACAGTATCATCACACCAGGTAGACAACAAGGTCACTACAGTATCATCACACCAGGTAGACGACAAGGTCACTACAGTATCATCACACCAGGTAGACAACAAGGTCACTACAGTATCATCACACCAGGTAGACGACAAGGTCACTACAGTATCATCACACCAGGTAGACAACAAGGTCACTACAGTATCATCACACCAGGTAGACAACAAGGTCACTACAGTATCATCACACCAGGTAGACAACAAGGTCACTACAGTATCATCACACCATGTAGACAACAAGGTCACTACAGTATCATCACACCAGGTAGACAACAAGGTCACTACAGTATCATCACACCAGGTAGACAACAAGGTCACTACAGTATCATCACACCATGTAGACAACAAGGTCACTACAGTATCATCACACCAGGTAGACAACAAGGTCACTACAGTATCATCACACCATGTAGACGACAAGGTCACTACAGTATCATCACACCATGTAGACGACAAGGTCACTACAGTATCATCACACCAGGTAGACAACAAGGTCACTACAGTATCATCACACCATGTAGACGACAAGGTCACTACAGTTATCACACACCAGGTAGACGACAAGGTCACTACAGTATCATCACACCAGGTAGGACGACAAGGTCACTACAGTATCATCACACCAGGTAGACAACAAGGTCACTACAGTATCATCACACCAGGTAGACAACAAGGTCACTACAGTATCATCACACCATGTAGACAACAAGGTCACTACAGTATCATCACACCATGTAGACGACAAGGTCACTACAGTATCATCACACCATGTAGACGACAAGGTCACTACAGTATCATCACACCATGTAGACGACAAGGTCACTACAGTATCATCACACCATGTAGACGACAAGGTCACTACAGTATCATCACACCATGTAGACGACAAGGTCACTACAGTATCATCACACCAGGTAGACGACAAGGTCACTACAGTATCATCGACTGTCTGACCCATGGAGGTAGGAAGCGTGAGTGGCGACGCCCTGAGCCGCGTGGCCTGTGTTGTCAGGTGAAGCCACTTTTCTCCCCCGTCCGCCACACTGTTGTGGGCAATGTCAGGCACTGGCTGACTGAGATACCCACTCTTTCTTGTCACTTTTGACACTGTTTGCACTTAATGATATCACGGTGTGTGAAATTATACTTGTGTGTTACTGCTAACTCTATATTACATATCATATTAGTATTGCATATTATTGTATATTGGGTCCCTTTATTGCATATATGTCTGGCGGTGAACTGCCTGGCTGCGTATTTATATCTCACCTGCAGACAGCAATGTCTCGGCTACAGCCTTGATCAGTGAAATTAGATGATTACTGGCCGGGTCATTATCTGACATGATTTTTCATACCATTTTCTACCAATATTAATTACGCTACACTTGTCAATATTAAATTCCATCTGCCACCTGACTACCCACTCGCTTAACTTATCTAAGTCTCCCTGCAAACAGGTTACATCAGACTGTGACCCGATAATTCTACCTGTTTTAGTATCATCAGCAAACTTGTTGATATCATTGCTAATCCCACTGTCTTAGTCGTGGATGCAAATATAAAATAGTAGTGGCCCCAAATTACTATAATATTACTATTAATATAAACCCTACGAACACAATCGCTAACACTTATATACTATTACTACAGCTGCCGCCACTATTACTACTATCAGTAACACAATGGCCAACCCAGTGGTGCAGTAGTTATCACACTTTTCTAACAAGGTCACTGTCTTTGTTGATCAAATACATGCACGTTTGTTTGAAACATAATTTTATAAAACAACAAATGAATAACTTACTTGTGAAATGTAATGGACGGGTCAGATGTTTTGTTTGCCCTTTCATTGCACCCAAATGCAACACAGCTATTCACACTAGCAGAACACACAGGAACCACACTCCTGCCTTGACTTGTCTTCACGAGATCAATACTAAATGAAAACCGAGAGAGTATGAGTGGACGTGTAGAGAGGATTTGACCTGAGTAAGCATAGCCCAACCCTTAAACAGATCCTCCACTCCCTAGTAATTGCCCGACTCAACTCACACCTTAGACCTCACCACCCCACCTTTAACAACGAAGCCACCGTGCCACCCGTGCAGGTAGTGTGTGAGGTGGTATGGTAGCACTGCCATACTACCTACATGGTGCACCCTAACGTAGCAAAACATGTACCCACAATAGACACAAGCCCGAGAGACTTACATATATTGATATCACCATGTTATGTGATAAGATTAATTCGCATCATTAAAATAATAACGGGAAAGAAACCCCTATACAGTACTACTATGTGCACCTTAGAATGGACCGACCTTACTCCCAGGAATCTCAAAATATTTCCATGGGATGATTTATCTCTACTTGGCAGTAGTGTTATGGGCTGCATTAGCCCACAACAAGATGGCTGACTGACAGTTCCTGACTTCAACCTGCGCGGCTCAGGGCGTCTCCACCCATACTACCTCCATGGTCTAACCTCAAAACACATTATGGGAAAATCTGACGTTCAACAGAAAGATGATGATGATGATGAAAGAAATAGTGGTTAGTTGAGGTTTGACGTTCTATGCAAACCCAACATTGAGGAGTGCATTGTTGCCTATCTTTGAGGCAGTAAAGACACACCACACCTCCCCTCCCACACCCTTCTCCCCCCCTTCAACCTCCTCTTATCTGATGACCTTGTATGTGATGTGACACTTGCTCTCTCTCTCTCTCTCTCTCTCTCTCTCTCTCTCTCTCTCATCCCTGTCCTCTCTCTCTTTCTCTCTCATCCCTGTCCTCTCTCTCTCTCTCTCTCTCTCTCTCTCTCATCCCTGTCCTCTCTCTCTTCTCTCTATCCTGTCCTCTCTCTCTCTCTCTCTCATCCCTGTCCTCTCTCTCTCTCTCATCCTCTCTCTCTCTCTCTCTCTTCATCCATCCCTGTCCTCTCTCTCTCTCATCCTGTCCTCTCTCTCTCTCTCTCTCTCTCATCCCTGTCTCTCTCTCTCTCTCTCTCTCTCTCTCTCTCTCTCTCTCTCTCTCTCTCTTCTCTCTCTCTCATCCTGTCCTCTCTCTCTCTCTCATTCTCTCTCTCTCTCTCTCTCTCTCTCTCTCTCTCTCTCTCTCTCTCTCTCTCTCTCTCTCATACCCTCTCTCTCTCTCAATCACCACTCTCTCTCTCATCACCCGCTCTCTCTCTCACACCCTCTCTCTCTCTCATCACCCTCTCTCTTCCCATCACCCTCTCTCTCTCCCATTCACCCTCTCTCCTCCCATCACCCTCTCTTCTCCATCACCCTCTCTCTCTCCCATCACCCTCTCTCTCTCCCATCACCCTCTCTCTCTCCCATCACCCTCTCTCTCTCCCATCACCCTCTCTCTCTCCCATCACCCTCTCTCTCTCCCATCACCCTCTCTCTCTCCCATCACCCTCTCCCAAGCCAAACAATCACCAAGATGTGCAAAACGTCACCACTCCCTCCCACCCACACCCTGCCTTACCTGGTGAAGTACTTGCGTGAGGTGTGGAGGTTGTGGCGGACGGGAGGGACAGCTGCGGCCAGGTGGTGTGCCAGGGCCGTCACGTAGGGGCTGTGGTCGCCTGTCTGCTCCAACACCCACGACTGCTTGGGCACCGAGGAGAGAGCTGCCTCGCACACCCCCTCCACCCAGGTGACCAGCAGCGTGATGCACTGTAAGGGGAGGATGTGTTAACCCAAAGACTACTCTATACTGGACTTGCTACTCATTTTGGGCTATTTCCCGTGGAGGCAGTTTTGTGATTCCTGACATTTTAGAACATCACTCCCATTTCCCTTCCTATGGTTTATCAGTAGGCTATATATGATATACCGTTATCTTCGTAAATGTTTGTTCTATAATGTTATCAAATAAAAAACCGTAAAATACACTAAAGAAATGCCATTATGAGAGAGTGAAGAAATATGCATGAACTTAATATTCACTTAAACTCTTCGCCATTTAATATTTTGCGAGAAAACATTTTAGATGAAACATATCAATAGAAGCGGAATTTTATTAGCTTTCCATTGCTATATTTCGTTTTCTGATAAATGAATTAGAACCATGCATAAATTAGCGTTAACTAAATAAATAACATCATCAAGCGAGAAAATTACCCGATTGATGATGTCATTTATTTAGTTAACGCTAATTTATGCATGGTTCTAATTAATTTATCAGAAAATGAAATATAGCAATGGAAAGCTAATGAAATTCCACTTCTATTGATATGTTTGTTGCATGTAAAAAGTCTTCACGCAAAATATTAAATGGCGATGAGTTTAAGTGAATATAAATTCATGCATATTTCTTCAGAATCTCATAATGGAATTTCTTTAGTGTGTTTTACAGTTTTTTATTTGATAATATTATAGAACAAACATTCACGAAGATAACAGTGTATCATTTATACTGATAAGCCATAGTCTACTGTATTCATGGAACACTTTTTTTTACTTGCCGATCCGATTGATGATGCTATTTTTTTAGTTAACGCTAATTTATGCATGGTTCTAATTCATTTATCAGAAAACAAAATATATCAATGGAAAGCTAATGAAAATCCGCTTCTATTGATATGTTTCATCTAAAATGTTTTCTCGCAAAATATTAAATGGCGAAGAGTTTAAGTGAATATTAAGTTCATGCATATTTCTTCACTCTCTCATAATGGCATTTCTTTAGTGTATTTTACGGTTTTTTATTTGATAACATTATAGAACAAACATTTACGAAGATAACGGTATATCATATATAGCCTACTGATAAACCATAGGAAGGGAAATGGGAGTGATGTTCTAAAATGTCAGGAATCACAAAACTGCCTCCACTGGTCATGGGTGGGTTGGCTTCATGTACATTATGTGGCTGTTTCTGACATGGACGAAAACACTGGTCCTTCTAAGGCTAGTACACTCACTGGAATCCTTTGCTACCCATCGTATGAGTCGTGTTCATGTTCTGGTGTTCCTCAGCCCCCACGAGAGGTGCAGCCCTGTGACACTGGACTCCATGCTAACACTGACAGTCTTCCCCAAGGCCAAAATTACCACCTAGGTGCTATTTCATCATCAAAATTTACCCTCACATTTATTAGAACATAAAAACATAAGAAAATAAGGAAGCTACAAGAGGCCGTGAGGCTTACACGTGGTAGTTCCTGTCACCTAACACTACCTACATCCACCTTTCATCCCCATCCATGAACCTATCCAGCCCCTCTTTAAAGCTCCCTAATGAC
>JACEEZ010021684.1:210000-232500 GCA_016584305.1 Chionoecetes opilio
ACTACTACTACTACTACTACTACTACTACTACTACTACTACTACTACTACTACTACTACTACTACTACTATCACTACTACTACTACTACTACTACTACTACTACTACTACTACTACTATTATACTACTACTACTACTACTATACTATCTATACTACTACTACTACTACTACTACTACTACTACTACTATACACTACTACTACTACTACTACTACTACTACTACTACTACTACTACTACTACTATCACTACTACTACTACTACTACTACTACTACTACTACTACTACTACTACTACTACTACTACTACTATCACTACTACTACTATTACTATTACTACTACTACTACTATCACTATCACTACTACTACTACTACTACTACTACTACTACTACTACTACTATCACTATCACTACTACTACTACTACTACTACTACTACTACTATCACTACTACTACTACTATACTACTACTACTACTACTACTACTACTACTATACTACTACTACTACTACTATCACTACTACTACTACTACTACTACTACTACCATCATCATTGCCATACAGTAAACCTTCAAAATTAGCAACCTCGTAATTGCTGACTTCGCTAATTAGCAAGTTCATCCCCGAAAATGAATCTTCTTACAGATAAATCTATGGAATGAAACATAGTCTAACACGGCACACAGTACAGTACCTGCAGGTACTACTCACATAAAGTTGGAACGAAACACAGTGAGTGATACCACACTAGGCGAGGCACATCACAGCCACAAGTGACTCCAGGGCTATCACTACGTGAGTCCAACGCCCAAGACTCGGCAACACCCAAAACTCGGCTATGGTTCCGGATTTTCCAAAACCCGGCAGAACACCCAAAACCCTGGGCGTAGTTGCCGGGTCGGCCGCTGGGTGCCACCACACTAGGCCGCTGGTTTCTCCCGCCGATTTGTTTGTTGTTATTGTTCAGTGGTGTTGTGACTGTAGAGTTGTGTACACTGTTATTTTGTGTACTTCTACAGGTCTGTTATGGGTATTATGGCTCCCAAACGTCCAAACGTGATTTTCATGCTTTTTTTTCCCCTTAATATATCTACGTTCTAAAAGTCGGAAAATTCCATTACTCGGCTCGGCGCTGGTCCCGAGGTTGCCGAGTTTGGGAACTTCAACCTGTACTACTACTGCTACAGCTACTACTACTACTACTGCAACCACTGCTACTGCTACTACTACTACTACAATAAACCCTTCATGCTTGCGGGGGTTAGGGAACAGAGACACCCGCGAGTATTGTAAATCCGCGAGCATGACATTACAGGCTTGCGTGGATGATGTCTGCGCCAGAATCCGTTCATGGACATTTACCGCACAGATTTAAAGTGTGAAGGCATGAATTAAATTAGGCCATGAATCGTATGTCTGACAGCGACGTACATCATCTTGTACACTCACTGGTCTGTGGGAGGGAGGGTTTTCCTGCCTCTCCTCCCTCCATAGGCAGTTGACAGTTTGCATGATTTTGAACTTATAGCCTCCAGCGTTCCCCTACATCCCGTGTTTTTTCCTGTTTTTGCAGGATTACATAATGGGTGGAAAACATACGCATGGCACAACGATTCAAGCAGTCATTGATCTTTACAAGGCTGGGATCTATAATAAGGACATTTGCAAGCTTAAAGGACTAAAGCTTAGAACAGTGCAAGACTTGATGCGCCGATTTAAGGCTGGCGGAGAGGTGAGTCTCCCGCTCCCAAAAAAACAACATGGGAAACCAAAAAAAACGTGTAACAGAACCAGGAGTGTGTTAAGGGGACAGTTGAGGCCAATCCCAGCCTTGCAGCCAGAGAACTGAAGGAGGAAAATCATACTCTTCTTGGTAATGTGTCGCTTCGTACTGTACAGGAAACTTTGCAACGTGACCTTGGCTACAGGTGTTACCGGGCGCGGAATAAACCGCTGATAAATGACCGCCAGAGGAAGAAAAGCTTCACTTTGCAAAGAAATACAGAGATTGGCCTCTCGACAAGTGGCGGGCTGTGCTGTGGAGTGACGAAAGCACATTTTGTGTGAGTGGAGGAGGACCAGCAAAAGTGTACCGTGGCCCCGGCTCAGACCCCACCGAGCCTCACTACACACCAAAGACCACAAAACACCCTCCCAGTTTAATGGTGTGGGGTTGCTTTACTTTTCATGGTATTGGGAACTTAGTTGTTTTCCCAAAGAACACAACTGTTAACAAAGTGGTGTATTTTGATTTTTTAAATGACCACCTGGAGGACTGCTTTGAACAGACACAGGCACAGATTTTCCTGCCACACAGCTCGAGATGTGATACAGTGGCTTGATGACTGCAAGATTGGGAGAATAGATGACTGGCCAGGTCATTCTCCCGATATATCACCCATAGAAAATCTTTGGGCCATCATTAAAGGCAAACTCCGCTCACGTGACACCTCTACACTCCCCAAGCTTGAAATGGAGCTTCGAAAGTGTTGGGAAGAATTTAAGCCTGAGTTCCTTCAAAATCTTGCTGACAGTGTACCACGTTGCCTTCAAAGGGTCATCAAGAGGAAGGGCTATGCAACGAAATACTAACTACAATTGTAAGTGTTGATATTCTACATTATTTTGTTATAAACATGGTGCCTCATACGTGTAAACATTCACTTTTTGGAGGCACGCACTGATTATCCACGCACACTGTACTATACTACTATACACCTCATAACTATCACTTTGGGCCTACTACACTACAAACTACTAACAAACTACTACACTACTACAAACTGCTACTACTACTACTACACTACTATCAACTACTACTACTACTATCACTTTTTACACTACTGACTACTACTTACTACTACTATCTGCTACTACTACTACTACTACTTCTACTACATTACTACTACTACTATAAACTACTACTACTATACTACTACTGCTACTACTACTTCACTACTACTATACTACTATCACTATGTACTCTACTACTACTATCACTATTCTACTACTACTACTACGCTACTACTACTATCCACTCTACTACTACTACTAATACTACTACCTACTATTTACTACTACTACACTACTAACTACTACTACTACTACTACTACTACTACTACTATACTACTACTACTACTACTACTATCACTACTACTACTACTACTACTACTACTACTACTACTACTACTATCACTACTACTACTACTACTACTACTACTACTATCACTACTACTACTACTACTACTACTACTACTACTACTACTACTACTACTACTACTACTACTATCACTACTACTACTACTACTACTACTACTACTACTACTACTACTACTACTACACTACTACTACTACTACTATCACTATTACTACTACTACTACTACTACTACTACTACTACTATGCTACTACTACTACTACTACTACTACTACTACTACTACTACTACTACTACTACTACTACTACTACAACTACTACTACTACTACTACTACTACTACTACTACTACTACTATCACTACTACTACTACTACTATCACTATTACTACTACTACTACTATCACTACTACTACTATCACTATTACTACTACTACTACTACTACTACTACTGCTACTACTACTACTACTACTACTACTACTACTACTACTGCTACTACTACTACTACTACTACTATCACTACTACTACTACTACTATCACTATTACTACTACTACTACTACTACTACTACTACTACTACTACTACTACTACTACAACTACTACTACTACTACTACTACTACTACTACTACTACTACTACTACAACTACAACCACCACACACACACACCTGCGCCAAAACAGCAGATATTTCCTTCATGTTCAAGTCCCGAGGTATGGGGATGTTGGAGGCCCCCCCGCCCCCGACCCCGCCACCACCGCCCCGGGGCAGGGACGCGCGCAGCACCTTGCCACAGAACTCCCTCAGGTGTCTCTGCATCACCTCCACCAGGCCCCCCAGCGCACCACCCGGAGACAGTCGCAGGAACTCCACCAACACCGTCTGGAACATAAGGACATAAGGACATAAGAACATAAGGAAGGGAGGGAGGGAAGGAAGGGAGGGAAGGAAGGAAGGAAGGGAAGGAAGAGAGAGAGAGAGAGTTTCCTACCAGCACCGTCTATAACAGAAGAACATAAGAACATAAGGAAGCTACAAGAGGCCGCGAGACCTACACAAGGTAGTCAGGGTTACCAGGTGGCTAATTTATCGGCCAAATTCATGAAATTTGGCCGTGAACAGTTTTATTTGGCCGTATGAATAGGGAACTTGACGGCCAAACTATTTGGCCGTATTCTGGTCGAAATTTGGCAGATACAATAACGTGTACAATTTGCAAACTGACCTCCACCTCACCTGCCTAGCTGCAATGATGAGCAATGTATATAAATATTGCACATGACATGAGCAAAAGGGTCTGTTTTTAACTCCTTGAGGCCCAGAACGTAATTTCCATTGTAATATGACTACCATTAGACAATTTTTAGTGCATATAAGCAATGTTTTGTAGCTATGACCTGTTTAGTAGCCTTGTCCACTAGTAAATGTGGTATATTCAGTCACTTTTCGTTATTTTATGGCTGACAAGACCATTTTTTATAGCCAAGGAAAAGTCTGGGCGTGAAGGGTTCAGAACTTTTCCTACATCGCCTATATTGTATCCCTATATCTCATCACTTAACATCTCACGGAGCCACTTAAGAACTTCTATCAGGTCGCCCCTTACTCTACGCCTCTTGAGCGAGTGTAAATTTAATAGCTTCAATCTCTTCACTTCCAAGCCAAGTACAGTAAAACCTCTCGTATTCGGACTTTATTATTCCTATTCGTATTCGGACTTTATTATTCCTATTCGTATTCGGACTTTAGTATTCGGACGAATTATTCGGACTTTGACATTAATTGGACTGTTGCTTTTTTTTTTTTTTTTTTTTTTTTTTTTTTTTTAGGGGTCGAAATTTCCTAGCTATACTATAAACACCCAGAATTATTATTATTCTTTTTTTTTTTTTTTTAGGGGTCGAAATTTCCTAGCTATACTATAAACACCCAGAATTATTATTATTCTTTTTTTTTTTTTTTAGGGGTCGAAATTTCCTAGCTATACTATAAACACCCAGAATTATTATTATTCTTTTTTTTTTTTTTTTAGGGGTCGAAATTTCCTAGCTATACTATAAACACCCAGAATTATTATTATTCTTTTTTTTTTTTTTTTAGGGGTCGAAATTTCCTAGCTATACTATAAACACCTAGAATTTTTTTTCCTTTTTTTTTTTTTTTTCATATCCCCCCATATATAATCCCCCCATTATTCGGATCCTTGCATTACTCGGACCACTCCTTGGCCCAATTAGTCCCAATATGAGAGGCTTTACTGTATGGCAGGGACTTCAAGGTAGCAACTCGCATGGTGGTAACTCTCCAGCGCTGGGAACCTGTATGGCACTACACACCAGAATGATGATACAAATGTTCTGGCAGACCTCAACTAACGTCTTCAATGTCTTACTAATGGTAAATCATAATACAGTGGTACCTTGGCTTACGAGTTTAATTCGTTCATTGATCGAGCTCGTAACTCAATTTGCTCGTATATCAAATCAATTTTCCCCGTTGAAATTAATTGAAATACCATTAATCCGTGCCAGCCCCCAAAAAAACACCCTATTTTTTTACTGTACCTGTATGACTGTACCTGTATGACTGTACCTGTATGACTGTACCTGTATGACTGTACCTATATGACTGTACCTATATGACTGTACCTGTATGACTGTACCTATATGACTGTACCTATATGACTGTACCTGTATGACTGTACCTGTATGACTGTACCTATATGACTGTACCTGTATGACTGTACCTGTATGACTGTACCTATATGACTGTACCTGTATGACTGTACCTGTATGACTGTACCTGTATGACTGTACCTGTATGACTGTACCTATATGACTGTACCTATATGACTGTACCTATATGACTGTACCTGTATGACTGTACCTATATGACTGTACCTGTATGACTGTACCTGTATGACTGTACCTATATGACTGTACCTATATGACTGTACCTGTATGACTGTACCTGTATGACTGTACCTGTATGACTGTACCTGTATGACTGTACCTGTATGACTGTACCTATATGACTGTACCTGTATGACTGTACCTGTATGACTGTACCTATATGACTGTACCTATATGACTGTACCTGTATGACTGTACCTATATGACTGTACCTATATGACTGTACCTATATGACTGTACCTATATGACTGTACCTATATGACTGTACCTATATGACTGTACCTGTATGACTGTACCTATATGACTGTACCTGTATGACTGTACCTATATGACTTTACCTGTATGACTGTACCTATATGACTGTACCTGTATGACTGTACCTATATGACTGTACCTGTATGACTGTACCTGTATGACTGTACCTGTATGACTGTACCTGTATGACTGTACCTGTATGACTGTACCTGTATGACTGTACCTGTATGACTGTACCTATATGACTGTACCTATATGACTGTACCTATATGACTGTACCTATATGACTGTACCTGTATGACTGTACCTATATGACTGTACCTATATGACTGTACCTGTATGACTGTACCTGTATGACTGTACCTATATGACTGTACCTGTATGACTGTACCTGTATGACTGTACCTGTATGACTGTACCTGTATGACTGTACCTATATGACTGTACCTATATGACTGTACCTATATGACTGTACCTGTATGACTGTACCTGTATGACTGTACCTGTATGACTGTACCTGTATGACTGTACCTGTATGACTGTACCTATATGACTGTACCTGTATGACTGTACCTGTATGACTGTACCTGTATGACTGTACCTGTATGACTGTACCTGTATGACTGTACCTATATGACTGTACCTGTATGACTGTACCTATATGACTGTACCTATATGACTGTACCTGTATGACTGTACCTATATGACTGTACCTGTATGACTGTACCTATATGACTGTACCTATATGACTGTACCTGTATGACTGTACCTGTATGACTGTACCTATATGACTGTACCTGTATGACTGTACCTGTATGACTGTACCTATATGACTGTACCTGTATGACTGTACCTATATGACTGTACCTGTATGACTGTACCTGTATGACTGTACCTGTATGACTGTACCTGTATGACTGTACCTGTATGACTGTACCTGTATGACTGTACCTATATGACTGTACCTATATGACTGTACCTGTATGACTGGACTGCACTCACCCTCCGCCATTTGCATTCGCCTGTGTGAGCACAACACAACAGAGATGCTTCCACGGCGAGGTAACCACGTTAAGTGAACGAGTGATACGCGGGATGCTGGGCGGATGTTGTGGCGTTCGCTGCGCCAACTACCGGCGGCGTATCTGAAGCTCGCTCGTAACTCAAAGCAAAAAATCGACCGAGCGACTGATCGTACCTCGGAAAACTCGTAAGTTGGGGCACTCGTAAGTCAAGGTACCAGTGTACAGGTTGCTCATCACTAATCCGGCAGCCACGGGACCTCAGGACTGCTGGATTTTCGACATTTTCGGATTATTGATGTTTTGTCCCGACTCTATATCAGGCGCCTAGAATTGAAACGGCACAAGCGCCACTTTTAAAACACTGAGAAAAATGCGCTTAAAGTTTAATCTAAGAAAATCAAGATATGAAACGGCACAAGCGCCACTTTTAAAACACTGAGAAAAATGCGCTTAAAGTTTAATCTAAGAAAATCAAGATATGAAACGGCACAAGCGCCACTTTTTATCAATGAAAAAAATGCACCAAAAGTGTTTTCAAAGTAAATCACCAACAAATCTTATCTTGATTTTCTTAGATTAAACTTTAAGTGCGCTTTTCTCAGTGTTTTAAAAGTGGCGCTTGTGGCGTTTCATATCTTGATTTTCTTAGATTAAACTTTAAGCGCATTTTTCTCAGTTGTTTAAAAGTGGCGCTTGTGCCGTTTGAATTCAAGGCGCCTGATATATACTGTATGTATTGTAACAGAAAATAACTACTACTAATGACTCTTTAAAGAAAGCTATACAGCAGCAGATTTTAACAATTACGGCAAATAAATGAGAAGGAATGCCTGTTTGCTGTGGGAAGCGTGAGCATACGGCTTATTCTGGGTACAGCGCCATCAAAACAAAGTCGGGCGGCTCCCGAAAACAGTGGCACCCCAACCCGGGATATTTGAAACTGCACTCCGAAAATCATGCCGGAAAACTGATGGAACGGGAATATTGATTGGCAGATTAGTGATGGTCAACCTGTATTTATTTGCTTAATTAGCTACAGCTATTTTGCGTTGTGGCGTATAGCCCCTCCGTACCATTATCATTATTTTGCCATGTACAGTAAAACCTCTCGTATTCGGACTTTGACATTAATCGGACCTCCTCCTTCTCCTCTTTTTTTTTTTTTTTTTTTTTTTTTTTTTTTAGGTCAAATTCACGTCGATTTTTTTTTTTTTTTTTTTTTTTTTTTTTTTTTTTTGGGGTCAAAATTTCCTAGCTATACACACGTCTATTTTTTTTTTTTTTTTTTTTTTTTTTTACATATCCCCCTATAATCCCCCCATTATTCGGATCCTTGCATTACTCGGACCACTCCTTGGCCCAATTAGTCCCAATATGAGAGGTTTTACTGTAGTGTTTTACAGCCTATGATTCTTTTTTTGCATTTGGCCGGAACTTGAAAAAAGTTTGGCCAAGAGTTTGGGGAAAACTGGCCGTCAACTATTGTCGAGCACCTGGCAACCCTGGAGGTAGTTCCTGTTACTTAACACTACCTACATCCACCTTTCATCCCCATCCATAACACTGTCCAGCCTCCTTTTAAAGCTCCCTAATGACTCCCCACTAATGACACCCCACCTGTCTACTGAGTCCATGCCAATCATTCACCACCCTATTTGTGAACCAGTTTCTCCCTATTTCCTTTTTAAATCTACACTTTTCCAGCTTGAATCCGTGACTTCTTGTTCTACCCTGGTTACTAGCCGTGAGAACTTTCCTACCTCTTATATCTCAGTACAGTAAAACCTCTCATATTGGGACTAATTGGGCCAAGGAGTGGTCCGAGTAATGCAAGGATCCGAATAATGGAGGGATTATATATGGGGTGATATGCGAAAAAAAAAAAAAAAAAAAAAAAATTTGGTGTAGCTAGCTATATTAGGAAAGGAAATTTCGCCCCCTAAAAAAAAAAAAAAAAAAAAAAAAAATATAGGTGTATATATTAGCTAGGAAATTTTGACCCCTAAAAAAAAAAAAAAAAAAAAAAAAAAAAATTATAGGTGTATATATTAGCTAGGAAATTTTGACCCCTAAAAAAAAAAAAAAAAAAAAAAAAAAAAAAAAAAAAAAAAAAATTATAGGTGTATATATTAGCTAGGAAGTTTTGACCCCAAAAAAAAAAAAAAAAAAAAAAAAAAAAAAAAAAAAAAAATTATAGGTGTATATATTACTAGGAAATTTTGACCCCTAAATAAAAAAAAAAAAAAAAAAAAAAAAAAAATTTATAGGTGTATATAAGCTAGAAATTTGACCCCTAAAAAAAAAAAAAAAAAAAAAAAAAAAAAAAAAAAATTATGGTGTATATATTAGCTAGGAAATTTGACCCCTAAAAAAAAAAAAAGAGAAAAAAAGGAGGTCCGAATAATGTCAAAGTCCGAATAATGAGTGTCCGAATAGGCGAGGTTTTACGGTACATTGATTGTGGTCTCATTTGAAAGGTGAATGAGAGAGTAATTATCATATTAACATGAAAAAAATGCCATACTTTTCACATTATAATAAAACTGAACTACGAGATATAAAAGATTAATAGCAATAGATATAATAACTACTGTTTTTTTTAACGAGGTGAAAAATGGTGCCCCCTTGCTGCTTATTGACTGATATTTGATGCCAGGAGAAGGGAATACTATGCTTCTTCTATATTTCAATTGTATTTTATCATAGTTAACCCTATTATCAGGTAAACACAGGCATCATTTTAACCAGGAGAAGGGAATACTACGCTTCTTCTTAATTTCAATTGTATTTTATCATAGTTAACCCTATTATCAGGTAAACAGAGGCATCGTTTTAACCAGGAGACCTTAACCCCTTGAGACCCAGACAGTAATTTCCATTGTAATTTGGGTACCATTAGACGATTTGTAGTGAGTATAAGCAATGTTTTATAGCTATGACCTGTTTAGTATCCTTGTCCACTAACTCATTTGGTATATTCAGTGACTTTTCGTAATTTTATGGCTGACAACAGATCATTTTACGACGATTTTATATAGCAAAGGAAAGATCTGGGCGTGAAGGTTGTTAAAATGGAATGGAATTTTTGCCTTGTTAAAAATAATAACTAGTAAAACCTCTCATATTGGGACTAATTGGGCCAAGGAGTGGTCCGAGTAATGCAAGGATCCGAATAATGAGGGGATTATATATGGGGGTATGTGAAAAAAAAAAAAAAAAAAAAAAAAAAAAAATCTGGGTGTTCTAAGTATAGCTAGGAAATTTCGACCCCCCCCCCCCCCCCCAAAAAAAAAAAAAAAGGAGGTCCGAATAATGTCAAAGTCCGAATAATGAGTGTCCGAATACGCGAGGTTTTACTGTATAGTCATCATTTACTCTCAGGAATGTCATTTGCTACACATATATGTGGTCGTCAGAGCGACAACCACGTAAGCGCCACCGCAGTCAAAATCACGTTATTGACACCATAGAGTAGAGGTACCCATGATCTATTTGGCGTTAATTTATTGTTGGGTATTTCCTATGTTCATATGTGTTACATTTGATTTTAAAGGGCAGAGCTTTCTGCACGGGAGCTTGGAGGAATTTGAGTGAGTCACCGGCGCTCAGCCAACCACAGTGTTGCTTTCATTTTCATTGAAATGAAATTGAATAATATTGTGGTACTTACACCGTGTTGGCAAGGTTCTAGCCCATGAGAAGGTGGGATTAGCCTTTCCTCCTCCCCGCTCTCCTGCCTCCCCGCTCTCTCTGCCTCAGCTCAGAGTGAGACAACCAAAAGCACGGATTTAAGTCTACGCGTCGGCAGCATAATTACTCGCATATTATCTTCACGTAAGTACATCTCGTAACCACATCACTTGTAAGTCTTTATGGAGTCATGGAAATAAATATGATCATGATAATGATAACTTAGATAAGGCTGGGAAGGGTTAGGAGCAGAACGAAATATAAGTGTTTGTAACACACCACTTTCCTCTCCTATAGGTGTCAACACTGAAGGCTGACAGGAGGCGTCGGGTGGCAGCTGACGGTTTTTTTTTTTTTTTTTTTTTTTTTGGGGGGGTCGAAATTTCCTAGCTATACTATAAACACCTAGATATTTTTTTTTTTTTTTTTTTTTTTTTTTTTTTTTTTTTTTTTTTTTTTTTTTTTTTTTTTTTTTTTTTTTTTTTTTTTTTATCACATACCCCCATATATAATCCCCTCATTATTCGGATCCTTGCATTACTCGGACCACTCCTTGGCCCAATTAGTCCCAATATGAGAGGCTTTACTGGTTATTTTTTACGGGTAGTAGACGAGGAATGGAAGTAAAGGCACATGCTGGTTACGTTGTTACCGCATGTTACAGCTCTCAAGACTGGAGACGGATGATAGAGGGAAGTAAGCTACACACGCGGGTGACTCGTGCACATCCTGCCAAGAAGGGACGTCATGCCTACTCGTGACGGTGACGAAGGTGGTGACCTGGTGGTGACCTGGTGGTGCCTGAACCTTCACGGGGAAGAAAGCGCGATAGTAATCCCGAAATTTGGAAAAAAAGTGTTGCAAAATCTAGGAGAAATCAAGGCGAGGCTTACATTAGTGTGAAAACCAGCAGACCTGTAGCAGCGCGTGTTGTGGCCTCCTTGTGCTGATGGCTGCTTTGACAGAGTGACCCGTGAGAAAGTTGATGCTATTTTCAAAGGATTTTGGGCACTAGGAGATTATGGACTTCAAAACGGATACATACAAAAATTGATCACAACTGAGGCCATCAAGGGAAAGCACACACCAGCAGACATTAGTAGCCGTGCCTATAGCTTTTTCTACAGTGTTATCTTTAACAATGTATCGCATCAAGTGTGCAACAAGGGACTTGCCAGTATACACGGCCTTAGCCTTAGCCGTGTTGAAAGTGCAATAAAAAAAATAAAAAGATGACGTTAACAGCGACCCCTACTGCTGATCAACGTGGAAGGAAAGTTCCTCAGAACAAAATTGTGGGGGTGCAAGCGGATCAAGTTAGGGAACACATCAAAATGCCGCCTGCCATGTCTAGCCACTACAGTCCATTCAAAGCTCCACACCGTCGCTACATAGACTCATCCCTTACCATCAAGAAACTCTATGATGCATACTTGGAATGGATGCAGAGGGAACATAGTAATGAGCCTTGTGTCATTTTCAGTTATTACAGTAATGTCTTCACCAAAGAATTCAACCTATGCTTCGCACCTCCCAGCTCCCACACCTGTACAACCTGTGATGCCCTGAATGTTGCCATCAAAAACGATGCTATGAACCCGGAAAAGGTAGCCGAGCACCAAAGCAAGCTAGAAACACACAAGGCCGAGGCAAACGAGGCACAGAGACTGATGAAAAACTGGAAAAATAATGCTGCTACTGATGCTCGTGCTGTTGCTGTGGACCTCCGGCAAACCCTCCCAACACCTCGTTTGTCAGCCGGAATAACTTACTACAAGCGTAAAATATGGACCTATAACTTGTGCATCTTTAACCTGGAGACGGAAAAATCAACCCTGTACGTATGGAATGAAAGTGTTGCAAAGCGTGGCTGTATCGAGATGGCAAGTTGTCGTAAGGACTCGTTATTTCGTGAGTACGCTAGAGGTGAGTTTGCAAGACTTGTTGTATACTCAGATAATTGTGGCGGACAAAATAAAAACATAAACATGGTCCTTAGCTATCTCCATGAACTGCATTGTGGTCGTTTGCAGGCCATCAATCACACCTTTGTGGTGGCAGGGCACTCGTACAGGGGTTGTGACAGGTCCTTTGGGCTTATTGAAAAACGCCTGAAGCGCCATGGCGATGTGACTCTTCCTCGGGATTACTGCAGTGTCATCAGAAGTGCCACCTCGTCTGCTTCACAGTGCACGAAATGGACCAGTCAAAGTTCCAGAATATAGACTTGTTGAAGGTGAAGGTAACAACAAGGAGAACTACAGCTTCAGCCTTCAAGAATGCAAAGATGATACTTGTGAAGTTGGAGTACAAAGAGGGTTATGTTCTTCTGCCACATTATGATCAGAATGACATCACCAACGCCACAAAAGTTCCCCCCATGCCAGGGAGAGACCGAAGGAGAGTATATAGTATCCTTATACTATCCTTGGAGAGACCCCTATAGTCCCACCAAATTCAACCTCAGTACAGTTCAGTTGACTCCCAAGTACGACCGCCCTCTCAAGATTGACCAAGAGAAAATAACAGACATACGGTCTCTCTATCCACTTCTGAGTGTCACTGAACAACAGTATTACGAAAATATCTTCCAGGAGCAGGGAGATAATCTCACGGCTGCATCTAATGACAACGAAGACTATGTTGACAATGACACGCTGGACTATCGCCATGAATAAAAGCAGAGTTTTGTGTAGTGTGCTGTTTTGTTTTCAGAATAAAGATAAGGGCGTGCCTAGGACACTAATAGACACACGCACGCCCTGATCTTTATTAACAATATTTTCCGCACACTGATAATAATATTATCAGTGTGCGGAAAATATTGTCACTATTGTACTGTATTATTCACAAGGGCATTCATTATTCATGAGTGACTGCTGTAGTGGTGTGATCTGAGGCCGAAGACTTTCCTAAGGAAAGGAAGTGCGATGGAAATGTGTTCTTTAAATGCCTGAGCCATGAGGGAGTAGCATGCCAAGGCACCTCTACCCTGACTCCCGCCACCCCTGCCAGCCACAGCCCTCCCCTCCCTACACCCCATGACCTTCACACGCTACGACTGACCAAGTATTATTAGTTTATTACTGACCAAGTATTATTATTATCTCCGCCAACGAAGTTGGAGAGGTTATGTTTTCACCCCGATCTGTCTGTCTGTCTGTCTGTCTGTTAGTGTACAGGATTTCTCGAAAAGTTACGAATAGCGTTGGACCAAACTCGGTATACCAAGTCTATTTGGTATAAGGAAGAACTGATTTAATTTTGGATGAAATCTATTGACAACTGTTGCCATGGCAACCAATTGATGAAATATTCGGCCGGAGGTATGCGCTCATACTGACTGCATATATATAATATATAATATATATATATATTATATATATATATATATAATATATAATATATATATTTTTTTTTTTTTTTATATATATATTTTTTTTTTTACTTTTTTTCTTTTTTTACTTTTTATATTCGGGCGGAGGTATGCGCTGTACTGAGTGCCCCCCCCCCCCCCCCCCCCCAGTTATCATTGTTATTATCACTGTTGATCATTGTTATTATCTTTATAATTGTTATTAATCTTTATTATTTTTGTGTGTTTTTCTTCCCCTTTGAGGGGAACATGCAGCCAGGCATTCACACTGTTAGGAAAGACTTCATCAACAGTTCTATACTTTTTTAGGTATTTTGTTTTCGTGATTGAGGAAAAAAAGTTAACACTTTTGTACTGTTTTTTTGTTTCCTAGCACACTCTAACACCGCGCCGAGACCCACGGGGGTCTCGTAATAGTTCGTATTTCGGAAAGATGTCACATATTCTTTTCTCGTGATCAAAAGGACATCCTACTTCATGACTGGCAGTTTATAATATATAAACCTGATGACACTATCCTACATTAAGGCTGTGAGTACCTAAGATACGCAAGACTTGGGCGTGAGTGTGGTCAAGGGTGATGGCCGTTGCCTCTGAATGGTGTCTGGCAGGCGCGGCGTTAGTACAGTAAGGGCAGCGCGCCGACACGCTGTACTCTTACCCGGTATTATCAAGCTATCTAGTGATATTTAGGAATAATGAGCATACCATCATGCTCACAAGACATTGTTACCTGTTATGAGCAAATACAATATTATACTAAACTACATTATAGTAAGATAATAAGACCAAAATGAAATGGTGTATAAACATTTTCTCTAACTTTTTTGCTTCAACTCCTTATAATTCCCATACTTTTCCTCGCATTGAATTTGGCAATGACTGTCTCGGAATCACCACGCTTTTTTTAATGATGTTGGTATCCTTATGAATGGTACCAAGACAGACACAAGCAGGTGGTCAAAACGCTCAACAACGTACAAGTGGCCCGGCAACTGTCTGTCGCTACGGTGAGCATCGCTTCCTCCCATGCCGGTAAACACTACTCTCGTGCAAGGGTGCGTGGGCTCCTCCACTGTGACACATACAGTAGTGATGGTGGTGAAAGTAGTAGTAGTAGTAGTAGTAGTAGTAGTAGTAGTAGTAGTAGTAGTAGTAGTAGTGGTGGTGGTGGTTGATATTACACACAAGTTAGAGGTCTGCACAGGCCTTACAGCTTACTCTTTCTCAATTATTTTCTGCTCAGTATATCATGCAGTAGTTATTCACTTGCGGAAACCAAAAATAAAACATTTATTTGTAAATAATTACAGCTAGGCTAGGTTACGTTTAAGTTAGTTTAGGTTAAATTTTGGTTATGTTTGGGTGAGGTTTAAGATAGGTTTGGTTTAGGTTTTGCAGAGTTAATATTTGTAGGGTTAAATATGCACATCTGATGGTGCGCGATTGCCCGGCTGCCTCGGCTGGTTGGCGGTCGCCAACTTCTGCGGAATATTTACCGTAGACAGTAGTAGTAGTAGTAGTAGACTAGTAGTAGTAGTAGTAGTAGTAGTAGTAGTAGTAGTAGTAGTAGTAGTAGTAGTAGTAGTAGTAGAAGTAGGAGTAGTAGTGGGAGTGGGAGTTGGAGTAGTTTTAACAGCAGTGATAGGAGTATAGTAATAATAGTAGACAGTGGCGTACAGAGGGGGGTGGACATGCGACCATGCCCCCTTTAAGGAAAAATTATAATAACTATATATATATATATATATCAGAGAGAGAGAGAGAGAGAGAGAGAGAGAGAGAGAGAGAGAGAGAGAGATAAGATAAGATTTTCATCCTATCTAGACACTTTGCAAGTACCAACTACAAGGTTATTGACTATACAAAGCGCCGCCACGCCAGCACGAACTAGGCGGACTCGAACCGCTGACCGAATGCACAGGGACGCTGCACATTGCGAGCTCACGTCTCTACCAACCTTGCCACCCTGACGGAAGAGACGGGAAAGAGAGAGAGGAATGAGAGAGAGAGAGGAGAGAGGAGAGAGAGAGAGAGAGAGAGAAGAAGAGAGAAGAGAGAGAGAGATGAGAGAGAGAGAGAGAGAGAGAAGAGAGAAGAGAGAGAGGGGGGAGAGAGAGTAGAGAAGAGAGAGAGGAGAGAGAGAGAGAGAGAGGAGAGAGAGAAACACACATTACACCAGAGTACAGCTATAAAAAAAAAAAAGTGTGTGTGGTGGGTGGGTGGGTGGGTGTGTGGGTGGTGGGTGGGTGGGGGGTGGGTGGGTGGGGTGGGTGGGTGGGTGGTTGGGGTGTTGTGTGTGGTGTGTGTGTGTGTTGTGTGGTGTGTGTGTGTGTGTGTGTGTGTGTGGGTGTGTTGTGTTGTGTGTGTGTGTGTGTGTGTGTGTGTGTGTGTGTGACCCACCTTATACATAGTGAACAGTTCGCCACAGCAAGGCACGACGTTAGACTCCTCCGCGTCAATGTGTTCAAAGCGATAACTCCGCATCTCAGCCACAAACTTCTCCACTTGGTCCGCCAGCCGTCTGTGTGGAGCAAAGGTGGAGGTGGAAGTGGAAGGGGTATGGAGCCTCTCTCTCTCTCTCTCTCTCTCTCTCTCTCTCTCTCTCTCTCTCTCTCTCTCTCTCTCTTTCATTTTCATTTTTTTTTCATTCGCTTTCATTCCTTTTTTTCTATTTCTTAATTCTCTCTCCTTTTTTTCTCTCTTTCTTTCATTCTCTCTTTCTTTCATTCTCTCTTTCTTTCATTCTCTCGCTTTCTTTCATTCTCTCTTTCTTTCATTCTCTCTTTCATTCTCTCCCTTTTTTTCTCTTTCTTTCATTCTCTCTTTCATTCTCTCCCTTTTTTTCTCTTTCTTTCATTCTCTCTTTCATTCTCTCCCTTTTTTTCTCTTTCTTTCATTCTCTCTTTCATTCTCTCCCTTTTTTTCTCTTTCTTTCATTCTCTCTTTCATTCTCTCCCTTTTTTTCTCTTTCTTTCATTCTCTCTCTCTTTCTTTCATTCTCTCTCTTTCTTTCATTCTCTCTCTTTCTTTCATTCTCTCTTTCTTTCATTCTCTCTCTTTCTTTCATTCTCTCTCTTTCTTTCATTCTCTCTCTTTCTTTCATTCTCTCTCTCTCTTTCATTCTCTCTCTTTCTTTCATTCTCTCTCTCTTTCTTTCATTCTCTCTCTTTCTTTCATTCTCTCTCTTTCTTTAATTCTCTCTCTCTTTCATTCTCTCTCTTTCTTTAATTCTCTCTCTTTCTTTAATTCTCTCTCTCTTTCATTCTCTCTCTTTCTTTAATTCTCTCTCTTTCATTCTCTCTCTTTCATTCTTATTCCTTCTCTCTCTCTTTCTTTCATTCATTCTCTCTCTCTTTCATTCCTTTTCCTCCTCTCTCTCTTTCTATCTTTTTTCTCTTTCTCTCTCTCTCTCTCTCTCTATCTTTTTTTTTTTTCTCTCTCTCTCTCTCTCTCTCTCTCTCTCTCTCACACACACACACACACACACACACACACACACACACACACACAACACTCACCTGTCCACATGGTCTATATACACCTTGAGGTAGGGCTTGAAGCACCGGCAGACAGCCCCGAGGAAGGGAGAGGAGAGGACCCCCGCCACCTCCCCTCCTGCTGGCTCCTTGCTGTCTGTGGTGAAGGGGTTACTGGACTCCAATGCCTCGTCCTGGATAGATAGTAGATAGATAGATAGATAGATAGATAGATAGATAGATAGATAGATAGATAGATAGATAGATAGATAGATAGATAGATAGATAGATAGATAGATAAATATATATATATATATATATATAGATAGATAGGTATATAGATAGATAGGTATATAGATAGATAGATAAGTAGATAGATGGATAGATAGATGATTGAATGGTGAGAGAGAGAGAGAGAGAGAGAGAGAGAGAGAGAGAGAGAGAGAGAGAGAGAGGAGAGAGAGAGAGAGAGAGAGAGAGAGAGAGAGAGAGAGCGAGCGAGTGACAGACAGATAGAGAGACAGAGAGAGAGAGAGACAGAGAGAGAGAGAGACAGAGAGACAGTGAGACAGACAGACACAGAGAGTGAGTGAGAGACAGAGACAGACAGCCAGAGAAACAGACACAGACAGACAGACAGACAGACAGACACAGACAGAGCAACAAACAGTACACAGATTAGAACCAGATATAAAAAAAAGTGATTAAAAAAATGACATTTGTATAATCCTACAAACTCCGTCATCATACCTCTGTGAAAGGATTGGTGGTAGTGGTGGTGGTGGTGGGGGCGAAGGGTGTGGTGGTAGTGGTGGTAGGTGTGGTGGTGGTGGAGGTGGTACGGTTGCGTTCTTGGAAACCGGCGTATTTTCTCACCAGGACACTTTCTAGCTCCGACATAACCTGAGGGGGGGGGAGAGAGAGAGAGAGAGAGAGAGAGAGAGAGAGAGAGAGAGAGAGAGAGAGAGAGAGAGAGAGAGAGAGAGAGAGAGAGAGAGAGAGAGAGGAGAGAGAGAGAGAGAGAGAGAGAGAGAGAGAGAGAGAGAGAGAGAGAGAGAGAGAGAGAACTTTAGTGATATTCCAAGACCCAGGTAAATACAACTACCGTAGATAACAGTAAAGTCGCCACCTGCCCTAATGTCGCCAGCTGCCATATATTACAAATGATAGCCTCACTACTGCTGTGTCTGTGCCCCTGAAGATGATACACAGTGGTTTATAACAGGACCAGAGATTGGGAAAATAGGTGAAGTACATAAAAAAAAAAATTCACATGTGTTTTTTGCAACAGAAACCTAAATGATGATTTTTGGTAGACATGACCTGACATGACCTGCCATGACCACACCTGTATCCCATGTGTGCCTGTGTCCTGCATGTCTGGCTGTCCCCTGATGGGCCAGACTGACAGCGCTGATCACTCTTCTGATTTATGTGTAATTATTATAAATGAGTTAAAATATGACATAGAACATAACTAGATTTTAACTATAGTCTATTTTTTTTAACAAGGCAAAAATTCCATGCTATCTTAAGGTCTCATGGTTAAAATGATGCCTATGTTTACCTGATAATAGGGTTAACTATGATTAAATACAGCATAGATTTAGAAGAAGCGTAGTATTCCCTTCTCCTGGCATCAAATATCAGTCAGTAAGCAGCAAAGGGGCAGGATTTTTTGCCTTGTTAAAAAAAATTGACTATAGGCTAACATAGAACTAACAGATTTAACATAAAATGAACTAATAATTAATTAAGTTAACAGAAAATGTGTTGACAGACAGAAGACAGTGTTACAGAAGACAGTGTTACAGAAGACAGTGTTACAGAAGACAGTGTTACAGAAGACAGTGTTACAGAAGACAGTGTTACAGAAGACAGTGTTACAGAAGACAGTGTTACAGAAGACAGTGTTACAGAAGACAGTGTTACAGAAGACAGTGTTACAGAAGACAGTGTTACAGAAGACAGTTTTTACAGAAGACAGTGTTACAGAAGACAGTGTTACAGAAGACAGTGTTACAGAAGACAGTGTTACAGAAGACAGTGTTACAGAAGACAGTGTTACAGAAGACAGTGTTACAGAAGACAGTGTTACAGAAGACAGTGTTACAGAAGACAGTGTTACAGAAGACAGTGTTACAGAAGACAGTGTTACAGAAGACAGTGTTACAGAAGACAGTGTTACAGAAGACAGTGTTACAGAAGACAGTGTTACAGAAGACAGTGTTACAGAAGACAGTGTTACAGAAGACAGTGTTACAGAAGACAGTGTTACAGAAGACAGTGTTACAGAAGACAGTGTTACAGAAGACAGTGTTACAGAAGACAGTGTTACAGAAGACAGTGTTACAGAAGACAGTGTTACAGAAGACAGTGTTACAGAAGACAGTGTTACAGAAGACAGTGTTACAGAAGACAGTGTTACAGAAGACAGTGTTACAGAAGACAGTGTTACAGAAGACAGTGTTACAGAAGACAGTGTTACAGAAGACAGTGTTACAGAAGACAGTGTTACAGAAGACAGTGTTACAGAAGACAGTGTTACAGAAGACAGTGTTACAGAAGACAGTGTTACAGAAGACAGTGTTACAGAAGACAGTGTTACAGAAGACAGTGTTACAGAAGAACATCTGAACAAAGTCACGGTTACAAATTGCTTTTACAATCGTTCAGCAGTCTGAGGTATATATATGTTACAGTAGTGTGTTTTGTATATGCTGTAGCCAGGATTTCATTTCTGGGGGAATTGTTAGCTACTTCAGGAAGGTAATCCTAACAGACGTTCCCTGCCATTTGTTCATTTGTTTATCTGCCTGTAGTTAATCACAGTGTATGACAGACAGAGACAGACAGCCAGAGAAACAGACAGACAGACAGACAGCCAGAGAAACAGACAGACAGACAGACAGCCAGAGAAACAGACAGAGAAACAGACAGAGACAGACAGCCAGAGAAACAGACAGAGACAGACAGCCAGAGAAACAGACAGAGACAGACAGCCAGAGAAACAGACAGTTCATGCAGTGTTATATAAGGCTAGTGTTTTGAAACGTCAATAGATTTCAGGGGGCAGCCACCCCTGTCCCCCTGGTGCAGGATTGCCTGTGTGGCATGTGTGATGGTGTGTTCCTGCATGTGTCACGGCAATAAGGCACTGATCAAAACCACAGAGCTTAGTTTTTCTATCCCATATTTTGGTGACTATACATAACAAAAAAACACCTAAAATGGCCAAAATAACAACATTTTTATCCGACCTCTAAGCATGACTGTATAATCTACCCTGTTTCATATCTCATAATCTACCCTGTTTCATATCTCATAATCTACCCTGTTTCATATCTCATAATCTACCCTGTTTCATATCTCATAATCTACCCTGTTTCATATCTCATAATCTACCCTGTTTCATCTCATAATCTACCCTGTTTCATATCTCATAATCTACCCTGTTTCATATCTCATAATCTACCCTGTTTCATATCTCATAATCTACCCTGTTTCATATCTCATAATCTACCCTGTTTCATATCTCATAATCTACCCTGTTTCATATCTCATAATCTACCGTTTCATATCTCATAATCTACTCTGTTTCATATCTCATAATCTACCGTTTCATATCTCATAATCTACCCTGTTTCATCTCATAATCTACCCTGTTTCATATCTCATAATCTACCCTTTTTTCATATCTCACAATCTACCCTGTTTCATATCTCATAATCTACCCTGTTTCATATCTCATAATCTACCGTTTCATATCTCATAATCTACCCTGTTTCATATCTCACAATCTACCCTGTTTCATATCTCATAATCTACCCTGTTTCATATCTCATAATCTACCCTGTTTCATATCTCATAATCTACCGTTTCATATCTCATAATCTACCCTGTTTCATATCTCATAATCTACCGTTTCATATCTCATAATCTACCCTGTTTCATATCTCATAATCTACCCTGTTTCATGTCTCACAATCTACCCTGTTTCATATCTCATAATCTACCCGTTTCATCTCATAATCTACCCTGTTTCATATCTCATAATCTACCCTGTTTCATATCTCATAATCTACCATTTCATATCTCACAATCTACCCTGTTTCATATCTCATAATCTACCCTGTTTCATATCTCATAATCTACCCTGTTTCATATCTCACAATCTACCCTGTTTCATATCTCACAATCTACCCTGTTTCATATCTCACAATCTACCGTTTCATATCTCACAATCTACCCTGTTTCATATCTCATAATCTACCCTGTTTCATATCTCACAATCTACCCTGTTTCATATCTCACAATCTACCCTGTTTCATATCTCACAATCTACCCTGTTTCATATCTCATAATCTACACTGTTTCATATCTCATAATCTACCCTGTTTCATATCTCATAATCTACACTGTTTCATATCTCATAATCTACCCTGTTTCATATCTCACAATCTACCCTGTTTCATATCTCACAATCTACCCTGTTTCATATCTCATAATCTACCGTTTCATATCTCATAATCTACCGTTTCATATCTCATAATCTACCGTTTCATATCTCATAATCTACCCTGTTTCAGCGTTGTTTTATGCCTTGTAGCTG
>JACEEZ010021684.1:237500-305000 GCA_016584305.1 Chionoecetes opilio
TCGAAATTTCCTAGCTATATACACCTAATTTTTTTTTTTTTTTTTTTTTTAGGGGTCGAAATTTCCTAGCTATATACACCTAGATTTTTTTTTTTTTTTTTTTTAGGGGTCGAAATTTCCTAGCTATAAATATATATACTTAGAATTTTTTTTTTTTTTTTTAGGGGTCGAAATTTCCTAGCTATATATATATATATATACCTAGATTTTTTTTTTTATTTTTTTTAGGGGTCGAAATTTCCTAGCTATATATATATATATATATATATATATATATATATAATATATATATATATATATATATATATTTTAATATATATATATACCTAGATTTTTTTTTTTTTTTAGGGGTCGAAATTTCCTAGCTATATATATATACCTATAATTTTTTTTTTATTTTTTTTAGGGGTCGAAATTTCGAAATTCCTTCTTGGAAAGGAAGGGGGGGAGAGAGAGAGAGAGAGAGAGAGAGGATGAGAGAGAGAGAGAGAGAGAGAGAGAGAGAGAGAAGAGAGAGAGAGGAGAGAAGGGGGGGTTAGAGTCTTGACATGTAATAATAACAATAACAATAATACCAAACACAATAACAGAAAATAAGCATTAGTAAACTTGCCTCCTTGATCTCTCTCTCTCTCTCTCTCTCTCTCTCTCTCTCTCTCTCTCTCTCTCTCTCTCTCTCTCTCTCTCTCTCTCTCTCTCTCTCTCTCCCTTTTCCATCTATCACTCCACACACAAAAAAAGAAGAGAAACACACACACACACACACACAGGGAACTCCGTAGTGTAGCGGTTAGCACGCTCGGTTCACAACCGAGAAGTCCCGGGTTCGATCCCCGGGCGGAGCGAAGACAGACGGGCGGTCTTCTTAAAACCCGAGCCTGTCCACCCAGCAGTGAATGGGTACCGGGTGTTAGCCGGGGGTTTGTGACCCGCCTCCCGGGGTGGTGGCTTCCCCCAACACTAACCACTAAGCAGGAATGATTAAATGTACCTATGGAGACGGGGCCATACCAGTGTAGCTCAGGCCCTGTAAAATACAACTAGATGAATGCACACACACACACACACACACACAGACACACACACACACACACACACAGACACACAGACACACACACACACACACACACACACACACAGACACACACACACACACACACACACAGACACACACACACACACACACACACACACACAGACACACACACAGACACACACACACACACACACACACACACACCTGCCAGGATGGAGGGAACATTGCAGCTTGCGTCTTCTCAAACTCCAGAGCAGTCTTCAGGAACCACCTCCGCCTCTGCTCCACCTTGGACAGCCACCCGTCACTCTCCTGCCCGGCAAACAGCACCTCGTACTCCGCCAGCTGTGTCCGCACCACCTCCTCCACTATGTTGCGCCTGCGGGTGGAAGGGAGAGAGTGGAGGGATGTGTTAGTGAGTGGAGTGATGGGTGGAAGAGGTAGGACTGCAGGGGTATAGTTAGGCCTGGGCATGGGGGGCTGTATGTCTGCAGCCCCGAATGTTTTATGAATAGCCCCGGATCTCAAATAACTTTTTTTTTTAGTATTTATTATTATTTTTGTTTTCCTCACAAAAATAAGATAAGCTCTGACTAGGTAAGGTAAAGGTCAAGATGGGGCATACACTGTGCTGGGCGTGGCCTCGGTGCTCATCTCCGTGGCATTAGCCCTTAGAGCCTGTGGTGGGTGAGGACCCGTTACCCCGGGACACAGGGCTAGTGTGACTCCCGGGTTACCACAGTTACCTTCCCCAGGTTACCCCAGGTACCCATTTATCAACCCAGAAAGGAAGGAAGAACAGCTGGGTGGGCTGGTCGCCGACTTGCCCTGGCCCGGGATCGAACCAGGGCCCGCAGATTGGTAGCCAGGCACGCTAGTCACTGCACCACGGAGGCCACAGGGGGCCGACATGACTGGGGCCAACATAAAATTATAGTAAACAACAAGATCTTTGGTTAGATGTTACTTAGCGCAGGAATGTCAACAAGAAAATGAAAAAAACTCTGAAATAAAATACTAGGGTGACCAACACATCCGAGCACAGCGAGGGAGCCTCCCAGCGGGGGTTCGGGATTTTTTGTAAATTTCATGCTGTGAGAGAGCTTCTGCGAGGTCCTTGGTTATAGCTATAATAATTGCTGGTCTCAATTTCATCTGTTTTTGTGTCCAACAAAATTAACTTCCCGCTAGGCAGCCAAAAAATGTTTTATTATCTGTGCTGGATCAGTGGCCAGGGACTAGACTCTCTATACCACACCCTAACACACACACCCTCATAAAAACACACATCACCTCAGACACTTCTTCTTCTTGTGACCGTTGACGCTGAGTATCGCTTCACAGGTCCTCTTCCACTTCGCCTCCTTCGTTAACAAGCTAGTCAACTCTCCCTTAGAGTGTGTTAGAGTGTCCCTTTCTCTTAGTCTTAGGTGTGGCCAGGGACAGGGACTGGGCTAGCCAACTATGTACACCCTTCCCCCCCCCCCTAAATTTAAAACCCGAATCTACACTATTCACAGAAATGACCCAGCCGTCAATAAAATACTCAAAAATCCGCGAATCCACGGAAAATTGACATCCCTGTTAGCGTGTGCTGATGACATCCTTGTTTATGTGCAGGACATGAGAGGTGGCGAGAACAGAGGAGATGAGGAGTGCATGACAGAGGAGATGAGGAGTGCATGACAGAGGAGATGAGGAGTGCATGACAGAGGAGATGAGGAGTGCATGACAGAGGAGATGAGGAGTGCATGACAGAGGAGATGAGGAGTGCATGACAGAGGAGATGAGGAGTGCATGACAGAGGAGATGAGAGACACCAAAACACCTGCAAAGCTGAAGAAGAGAATTTCAGATGGACAAAACGAACAGAAGTGCATTTTTTTTTCGAAGTGCATTCCCAAGTGCATTTTTGTGTGTCCTTGGCCAGTCCTTTGTGATGTAAAAAAAAAAAAAGTAGTTACAAGACCAAGGTTGGTCAGATTTCAGTATGGGGAGCTTTCTGGAAAGCTAAGCCGCCAGATGTCTCTCGCACTCTCACTTCCTCTGCCCTTTGAGCCTGAATGCTCTATCATTTACCCTAAATTCCCTGTACAGTAAAAGCCTTATAACTGGGCACGATAGGGGCTCTGGCCCTTGCCCAGTTATGCAATGTCCTCCTCTGATAGGGGTAAAAAAAAAAAAAAAGTGTAAAAGCATAACAACTACAGTTACCAGTGAACTGGTAGCAGCAGGCCTGTAACCCAAGGAGAGGGCAGCCTTGTTGTAACATGTAGAAGATGTTAGGGGGACTCAGTCCCATTTTAACACTGGTATCACTTGAATCACTTTATAATCACAACTCTGTAAGTACTGTATTGTATACAGTACTGTACCTGTACAACTTAATTTTACATCACTTGAGCACTTAATTACTGCAACACTATACCCTGTCCATTAACTCTACCTTGGACTGTGAGTGCCTGGGAGGACACAGGGGGGCGGCATGAGCCTCTAATCACAGGCGTCACTATAAGAATCCTGCTTGCGCCACCACGGGCGAGGACCAACCATCACAGCCCTCGAGTGAGCCTCCAGGGCCTACCATCCCACCCCTGGTGCTCACGGCCTACACGCGCTATAGGCATAGGTGTAAAAAAGAGTTATATCAAATTCCGAGTTATACAGTGCCGAGTTATAAGGCTTTTACTGTACCTCTTCGAGACATATCAGAATTACCCAAAATACAACAACTGAAACAGTTCTTAATAAAAATTGTAGTTTACCATTTTATTTCTCTGCACTTGATGAAAATACTGGCAAGACATAGAATACTGGAAAACTATTCTTTTTTAAATCGTCTTTTAATGGAAACACTGCAAGTTCAAGCAGAGAGAGAGAGAGAGAGAGAGAGAGAGAGAGAGAGAGAGAGAAGAGAGAAGAGAGAGAGAGAGAGAGAGAGAGAGAGAGAGAGAGAGAGAGAGAGAAGAGAGAGAGGAGAGAGAGAGGAGAGCGAGAGAGAGAGAGCGGAGCGAGAGCGGAGAGAGCGAGCGAGAGCGAGAGAGCGAGCGAGAGCGAGAGAGCGAGCGAGCGAGAGCGAGAGAGCGAGCGAGAGCGAGCGAGAGCGAGCGAGAGCGAGCGAGAGAGAGCGAGCGAGAGAGAGCGAGCGAGAGCGAGAGAGCGAGCGAGAGAGCGAGCGAGAGCGAGAGAGCGAGCGAGAGCGAGAGAGCGAGCGAGAGCGAGCGAGAGAGAGCGAGCGAGAGCGAGAGAGCGAGCGAGAGCGAGAGCGAGAGAGCGAGCGAGAGAAGGGAAAGGCTTGTAGCGTCAATAGTAACAGTCCTAGGCAGAGAGGAGTGGGACAGGAGGCTAGAGCAGAAAGACGGGGCCCTGTGTACGGTGTTAGGGCTGTATGGGGACAGAAAGGAAACTGAAAGTATTGTAAACCTCACCAAAGTGTTCCTAACGCAGTGCTGGGAGATCAGAACACACAAGAAACCATGAATTAGGATGTTAGTGTTAGTGTTAGTTAGACTGAAAACTAATGACAATGTTTTAGTATCCCAGGTGACAGAGACAAGGGGAGAGTTGACTAGTTTGTTAACGAAGGAGGCGAAGTGGAAGAGGCCCTGTGAAGCGATACTCAGCGTCAACGGTCACAAGAAGAAGAAGTGTCTGAGATGATGTGTGTTTTTATGAGAATGTGTGTGTTAGGGTGTGGTATAGAGAGCAGTGAGTGTGTGTAAGAGTATCACACACACACACACACACACACGCACACACACACACACACACATACACACACACACACACACACACACACATACACACACACACACACACACACACACACAAAGTGATGGAAATGGGCAGTAGCAAAAAGAGACAGAGAGGAAAGTATTCGATGGGAAATGAATGGATAATCAAAACAAAGGTCGAAAAAGATCTGGGAGTCTGGATTAAGGACAATTTGTCACCAGAGAAGCATATAAACAAGATCACGGGAGATACATATCAGTTGCTGAGGAATATAAGAATGGCATTCAAATATCTGGATGAAGAGATGATCAAGAAATTGATAACATCTCTGATGCGACCAAGGTTGGAATATGCGGCAGTGATTGGGTCACCACATAAAAAGAAGGATATAAGGAAGATTGAGAGAATACAAAGAGCAGCCACAAAAATGGCTCCAAGCCTGAGAGATTTACCATATGAGGAAAGACTTTCAAGACTAAAACTCCCAACTCTTGAGAAAAGAGAAAGGGGAGATTTTATAGCAGTGTACAGAGCATCAATGGGTCTGGAAAACATGGCTAGAGAACACACACACACACACACACACAGTGTCTAGAGCATCAATGGGTCTGGAAAACATGGCTAGAGAACACACACACACACACACACACACACACAGTGTACAGAGCATCAATGGGCCTGGAAAACATTGACAAAGATCTGTTTGTGTGGGAGGACAGAAGTACAAGAGGTCATGAGAAGAAATTGAAAAGGACAACATGCAAGAGGGACATAAAAAAATACAGCTTCCCGTCTAGAAGCCTAGAAGCCTGGAACAACCTTGATGCAAAAGTGATTCATGCAAGAACTATTCAGGACTTCAAAGGCAAGCTGGATAATAGTAGCCTTGGAGACGGGACAGTACGAGCATAGCTATTTGCCTGTATGTTACAACTAGCTAAATACAACTAGGTAAATACAACTAGGTAAATACAACTAGGTAAATACAACTAGGTAAATACAACTAGGTAAATACAGCTAGGTAAATACAACTAGGTAAATACAACTAGGTAAATACAACTAGGTAAATACAACTAGGTAAATACAACTAGGTAAATACAACTAGATAAATACAGCTAGGTAAATACAACTAGGTAAATACAACTAGGTAAATACAACTAGGTAAATACAACTAGGTAAATACAACTAGGTAAATACAACTAGATAAATACAACTAGGTAAATACAACTAGGTAAACACAACTAGGTAAATACAACTAGGTAAGCACAACTAGGTAAATACAACTAGGTAAATACAACTAGATAAATACAACTAGGTAAATACAACTAGATAAATACAACTAGGTAAATACAACTAGGTAAATACAGCTAGGTAAATACAACTAGGTAAACACAACTAGGTAAATACAACTAGGTAAATACAACTAGGTAAACACAACTAGATAAATACAGCTAGGTAAATACAACTAGGTAAACACAACTAGATAAATACAGCTAGGTAAATACAACTAGGTAAATACAACTAGATAAATACAGCTAGGTAAATACAACTAGGTAAATACAACTAGGTAAATACAACTAGGTAAACACAACTAGATAAATACAACTAGGTAAACACAACTAGGTAAATACAACTAGGTAAACACAACTAGGTAAATACAACTAGGTAAACACAACTAGGTAAACACAACTAGGTAAACACAACTAGGTAAATACAACTAGGTAAATACAACTAGGTAAATACAACTAGGTAAATACAGCTAGGTAAATACAACTAGGTAAATACAACTAGGTAAATACAACTAGGTAAATACAACTAGGTAAATACAACTAGGTAAATACAGCTAGGTAAATACAACTAGGTAAATACAACTAGGTAAATACAACTAGGTAAATACAACTAGGTAAATACAACTAGGTAAATACAGCTAGGTAAATACAGCTAGGTAAACACAACTAGGTAAACACAACTAGGTAAATACAACTAGGTAAATACAACTAGGTAAGCACAACTAGGTAAATACAACTAGGTAAACACAACTAGGTAAACACAACTAGGTAAATACACACACACACACACACACACACAGATAGAGTCGTATTGCTCCCTATCATAACATTCTAAGTATAATATATTTGGTAAAACATTCTGAACACTTAAATGATACCGTAATCAGTGCAATCTATAGCCTACATTCTTGCTTTAGACACATCGAAAAAATAAGTCTAACCTAAATATAGTTTAGACTTGTGATGTGGATTTGTCATGCATTAACAAGGGTAGGGCAGTGATGATACAAGTAGCCTACCTGTGTATATATATTTTATAGCAGTGTCTAGAGCATCAATGGGTCTGGAAAACATGGCTAGAGAACACACACACACACACACACACACACACAGTGGACAGAGCATCAATGGGTCTGGAAAACATGGCTAGAGAACACACACACACACACACACACACACAGTGGACAGAGCATCAATGGGTCTGGAAAACATTGATAGAGAAGATCTGTTTGTGTGGGACGACAGAAGTACAAGAGGTCGTGAGAAGAAATTGAAAAGGACAACATGCAAGAGGGACATAAAACGGAGAGGCATGTCGTGGAGAGTTGTCCTGTCACTCAATATTTGAAAGATAGTTACACATTTAACACTTTGGATGATTTGTTTTGCAATTTTAGTAATGATGTTATGTGCAAGATTGTTCATGATACATTGCGGGCGTATGGTTAGTTGTGTAGTTGTTGAGGTTTGTTTGGGAGTATATTATGTGTGTTGTAATGGTAGCCAATAATGTAATGGTTTGTTCATGATATTATAGTGGTTAGGGTGTGTTTGGGAGTATATTATGTGTCTTGTAATGGTAGCCAATAATGTAATGGTTTGTTCATGATATTATAGTGGTTAGGGTGTGTTTGGGAGTATATTATGTGTCTTGTAATGGTAGCCAATAATGTAATGGTTTGTTTGGGAGTATATTATGTGTCTTGTAATGGTAGCCAATAATGTAATGGTTTGTTCATGATATTATAGTGGTTAGGGTGTGTTTGGGAGTATATTATGTGTCTTGTAATGGTAGCCAATAATGTAATGGTTTGTTTGGGAGTATATTATGTGTCTTGTAATGGTAGCCAATAATGTAATGGTTTGTTTGGGAGTATATTATGTGTCTTGTAATGGTAGCCAATAATGTAATGGTTTGTTCATGATATTATAGTGGTTAGGGTGTGTTTGGGAGTATATTATGTGTCTTGTAATGGTAGCCAATAATGTAATGGTTTGTTTGGGAGTATATTATGTGTCTTGTAATGGTAGCCAATAATGTAATGGTTTGTTCATGATATTATAGTGGTTAGGGTGTGTTTGGGAGTATATTATGTGTGTCTTGTAATGGTAGCCAATAATGTAATGGTTTGTTCATGATATTATAGTGGTTAGGGTGTGTTTGGGAGTAAGATTAACCTTCTTGGACGACAACTAGCTGTTATATGTATAATGATAGGTACCATTGTATATTTTACTGTAATCTTAAATTATGAATGTGATAATGTTTGTTTGTAGTCAATAAACTAAACTAAACTAAACTATAGGTATGGAGGTGTGGGCGTGGGGGTGAGGGCTGGGCGGGAGGGGAGGGAGGGGGGACAAAGGATCTCTTTTCTCAGTCAGATTATGTGACTGTACTTTTATATTAGTAATTCCTTAAAGCCTAGGAAGGTATAATCATTGTTTTGTGTTATAGTACAAATAAAAGAATGCTGATAAATTAGGAATATTTTGTTCTTCAATGCATTTTGCACATTCTAGAGATCTCGCGACCCCCCAGAAGACTTTCGCGACCCCTCGAGGGGTCACGGCCCCCAGTTTGAGAACCCCTGTGTTATGGTGTGATATAGAGAGCACTGAGTGTGTATAAGAATATCACACACACACAAACACACTAGCCTCGAAGACCTGACTTATGAGGAGAGGCTGAACAAATTGAGGTTGCCATCATTGGAAGAAAGAAGACAAAGAGGCGACTTGATGGCAGTGTACAGAGCCTGGTCAGGAATGCAGGGAAATGACAAATCCATCCATCATTGGGGGCATACGCCGGGGGGCGCATCGCCTCGCCCACCCTACGACACCACTCCCGGGGGTCACCACGCGCGAGTCTCCATGCAGGCTCCTTTCCCATACCAAGCAGCTCTCGACAAGAAACATCAACTTGCCCCAGCCACGAGCCTTGTGGGCGCCCCCTTGGCCTCCTCCACGCCGGATTGTCTCTTACAGATACAACCCGATGGGAAGGATCGGTTTCAGGGTAGCGTGCCACATGCCCATATAGCCCAAGTTGGCGCTGACGGACTATGCAGGTAATAGGCCTCGATTCAGTCTCACGGTGCAATCGCTGATTTGACGCGTAATCATCCCAGCGATACCCCGTGATTCTGCGAAGACACTTATTACCAAAGGCATTGATTCGTCTCTTCAAGTCACTATTTAGTGTCCATGTCTCACAACCATAGAGTAAGACAGGGATCACAAGCGACTTGAAGATCCGGATCTTTGTCATCCTGCACAGGTACCGACAACGCCAAATACTCCCGCTGAGCGAGTCCATAACACCGTGGGCTATGCCAATCCGCCGTAAGGCTTCTTTACGTGACCCGCCGTCATTATGGACTGCGCTACCAAGGTATGTAAAACTTTCCAAGATCTCAATGTCCTCGCCACACGCATGAACAGACTGTACTGCTTCATCTAGTAAGTCTCCAAACACCTGGACCTTGGTCTTGAGCCAGGAGACCTCAAGTCCCAAAGGCTTTGCCTCCTCGTGCAGCGCCTCGAGAGCCATCACCAGGACCTCCAGCGACTCAGCAAAGATTACTGCATCATCGGCAAAAACAAGATCAGTGATCTTGGTGTTGCCGACGGATGCTCCACAATCACTTTGATCTACAACCTTGTCCAATACCCAGTCCATACAAGCGTTGAAAAGTGATGGGGCAAGGACGCACCCTTGCCTCACTCCTGTATTCACAGGGAAGAAGCTGGATACACCTGCCCCACACTTCACAGCCCTCTCAGTCCCAGAATACAGACCAGTTATCAAACCAATAGTCCTTGCAGGAATCCCTCAAAGTGGCAGAAGATCCCAGAGTGACTCACGATGCACTGAGTCAAACGCCTGAGAAATGACAAGGAGGACATGTATGTACGGGACATAGGAGGGACAAGAGCCATGTCAGGAATGGAGAGATAGGATAAGATACTTTGATCCTATCTAGACACTTTGCAAGTACCAACTACAAGGTTATTGACTATACAAAGCGCCGCCACGCCAGGACGAACCTGGTGGCCTCGAACCGCTGACCGAATGCACAGGGACGCTGCACACGCGAGCCCACAGCTCTACCAACCATGCCCCCCTGACGGGTTAGGAATGGAGAGAAATAACAAAGAGGACATGTAGCGGCGGTGGCATGCTGGGGAGGCGGTAGTGGAGTGGTTAGCGTCTCCGACTGGCGTTCTCGGTGACCCAAGTTTGATCCCCGAAGAAACCCAAAATCTTTCTGCACCGTGGAGTGGCCTAAGAACACCCACATGCCCTGCCCATCAACTCTACCTTGGACTGCGAGTGCATCGGAGGACACAGGTGGGCGGCATGAGCCTTTAATCACAGGCGTCACTATAAAAATCCTGCCTGTGCCACCACGGGCGAGGGCCAACCATCACAGCCCTCAAGTGTGCCTCCAGAGCCAACCATCACAGCCCTCAAGTGAACCTCCAGAGCCAACCATCACTGCCCTCAAGTGTGCCTCCAGGGCCTACCATCCCACCCCTGGGTCACCACTGCCTACAGGCGCTATAGGCACAACATGTATAAAAAAAAAATAAAAAAATGTATGTATGGGACGTAGGAGCCACAAGAGCCATGTCAGGAATGCAGGGCAATGACAAGGAGGACATGTGTGTATGGGACGTAGGAGCCACAAGAGCCATGTCAGGAATGCAGGGCAATGACAAGGAGGACATGTGTGTATGGGACGTAGGAGCCACAAGAGCCATGTCAGGAATGCAGGGCAATGACAAGGAGGACATGTGTGTATGGGACGTAGGAGCCACAAGAGCCATGTCAGGAATGCAGGGCAATGACAAGGAGGACATGTGTGTATGGGACGTAGGAGCCACAAGAGCCATGTCAGGAATGCAGGGCAATGACAAGGAGGACATGTGTGTATGGACGTAGGAGCCACAAGAGCCATGTCAGGAATGCAGGGAAATGACAAGGAGGACATGTGTGTATGGGACGTAGGAGCCACAAGAGCCATGTCAGGAATGCAGGGCAATGACAAGGAGGACATGTGTGTATGGGACGTAGGAGCCACAAGAGCCATGTCAGGAATGCAGGGCAATGACAAGGAGGACATGTGTGTATGGGACGTAGGAGCCACAAGAGCCATGTCAGGAATGCAGGGCAATGACAAGGAGGACATGTGTGTATGGGACGTAGGAGCCACAAGAGCCATGTCAGGAATGCAGGGAAATGACAAGGAGGACATGTGTGTATGGGACGTAGGAGCCACAAGAGGTCATACAAAGAAGCTTAAGACAAGGTGCCTGAAGGACATTAAGCAGTACAGTTTCCCTATCAGTGCATTGATATGTGGAATAGCCTGGACAGTGAAATTTAGATGCCAAGAGTGTTCATGTGTTTAAAGCTAAGATTGACCCATTGAGACAAGGAGACGGGACCCCATCTGTGTAACCCATTTCCCCTATATCACAACTAGGTAAACACACACACACACACACACACATGCACACACACACACACACACACACACACACACACACTTGAGACAAGGAGACAGGACCCCACCAGTCTAACCCATTCCCAGTATATCATAACAGGTAAATAAACACACACACACCTGACTCTGGGGTCCAGCTGGTTCACCACAAGACAGGCTTCGGCCAGGGCGCGGGTGGGGGTGGGCTGGCGTGAGGCGGGCCCATGGAAGGCCCGGCCAAAGTCCTCCAAGATCTGCTTTTCCAGCCCACTGCGTATCTGCTCCACCTGTGTGTGTGTGTGTGTGTGTGTGTGTGTGTGTGTGTGTGTGTGTGTGTAGGTGTGTGTGTAGGTGTAGGTGTAGGTGTGTGTGTGTGTGTGTGTAGGTGTGTGTGTGTGTGTGTGTGTGTGTGTGTGTGTGTGTGTAGGTGTGTGTGTGTAGGTGTGTGTGTGTAGGTGTGTGTGTGTAGTGTGTGTGTGTGTAGGTGTGTGTGTGTGTGTGTGTGTGTGTGTGTGTGTGTGGGTGTGTGTGTGTGTGTAGGTGTGTGTGTGTGTAGGTGTGTGTGTGTAGGTGTGTGTGTAGGGGTGTGTGTGTGTGTGTGTGTGTGTGTAGGTGTGTGTGTGTGTGTGTGTGTAGGTGTGTGTGTGTAGGTGTGTGTGTGTTGTGTGTGTGTGTGTGTAGGTGTAGGTGTGTGTGTGTGTGTGTAGGTGTGTGTGTAGGTGTGTGTGTGTGGTGTAGGTGTGTGTGTGTGTGTGTTGTGTGTGTGGGGTGTGTGTGTGTGTGTGTGTGTAGGTGTGTGTGTGTAGGTGTGTGTGTGTAGGTGTGTGTGTGTGTGTGTGTGTGTGTGTGTGTAGGTGTGTGTGTAGGTGTGTGGTGGTGTGTGTGTGTAGGTGTGTGTGTGTAGGTGTGTGTGTGTAGGTGTGTGTGTGTAGGTGTGTGTGTGTAGGTGTGTGTGTGTAGGTGTGTGTGTGTAGGTGTTGTGTGTGTGTAGGTGGTTGTGTAGGTGTGGTGTGTAGTGTGTGTGTGTAGGTGTGTGTGTGTAGGTGGGTGTGTGTGTGTGTGTGTGTGTGTGGTGTGTGTGTGTAGGTGTGTGTGTGTGGTGTAGGTGTGTGTGTGTAGTGTGTGGGTGTGTGTGTGTGTGTGTAGGTGTGTGTGTGTGTGTGTAGGTGTTGTGTGTGTGTGTGTAGTGTTGTGTGTGTGTGTGTAGGTGTGTGTGTGTAGGTGGTGTGTGTAGGTGTGTGTGTGTAGGTGTGTGTGTGTGTGTGTGTGTGTGTGTGTGTGTGTGTGTGTGTGTGGTGTGGTGTGTGTGTGGTGTGTGTGTGTGTGGTGGTGGTGTGTGTGTGTGTGTGTGTTGGTGTGTTGGTGTGTGTGGTGTGTGTGTTGTGTGTGTGTGTGGTGTGTGTGTGTGTGTGTGTTGTGTGTGTGGTGTGTGTGTAAGGAAGAAGGGGTGAGTTGATGATGTGATGACTTACTGACTCATTGGCTAGATGGCTGACTGACTGACCGACTGATATTATTAACTGATTGACTGACTGACTATTATTGACTGACTTACTGACTCATATATTTATTAATTGACTGACTGACTGACTCATATATATATTCACTGACTGACACTCATATATTTATTAATTGACTGACTGACTGACTGATATATTTATTCATTGACTGACTTACTGACTGATATATTTATTCATTGACTGACAGACTGACTGATTTATTGATTTATTGACTGACAGACTGACTGATATATTTATTCATTGACTGACAGACTGACTGATATATTTATTCATTGACCGACTTACTGACTGATATATTTATTCATTGACTGACTGACTGACTGATATATTTATTCATTGACTGACTGACTGACTGATATATTTATTAATTGACTGACAGACTGACTGATATATTTATTCATTGACTGACTGACTGACTGATATATTTATTTATTGACTGACAGACTGACTGATATATTTATTCATTGACTGACTGACTGACTGATATATTTATTTATTGACTGACAGACAAATAGGGCCCAAAAAACCCTAAAAACGGCCCTGCAACTAGGTACACACACACACACACACACACACACACCTGCCTGGCCAGCTCTGCCACCTGCGGGATGTGTTTGTATCGGTGGAGGTGCTGCATCACCTCCAGCACCCCCTGAAGCAGGCTGGCCACCTCCCCGTACTCCCGACGAGCCTGCAGCGCCCTGACCACCAGAAGGAGGAGGAGGATTCATTGGACAGGGTTGTAGATCAGGAGGTCAGTGGGGAGTCATTAAGGAGCTTCAAAAGGAGGCTGGACAGTGTTATGGAGTACAGGTTGAAGTTCCCAAGACTCGGCAACACCCAAAACTCGGCATCCCAAGACTCGGCAACACCCAAAACTCGGCATCCCAAGACTCGGCAACACCCAAAACTCGGCATCCCAAGACTCGGCAACACCCAAAACTCGGCATCCCAAGACTCGGCAACACCCAAAACTCGGCATCCCAAGACTCGGCAACACCCAAAACTCGGCATCCCAAGACTCGGCAACACCCAAAACTCGGCTATGGTTCCGGATTTTCCAAAACACGGCAGAACACCCAAAACCCGGCGCGTAGTTGCCGGGTCGGCCGCTGGGTGCCACCACACTAGGCCGCTGGGTGCCACCACACTAGGCCGCTGGGTGCCACCACACTAGGCCGCTTGGTTTCTTATTGGTGAAATATAGCTTTTTTCCTACATATTGAAGTATACAATCCTCTTTTTAGAATAATTTCGTCACCCTCACCACATTATAATGGACTCAGTGACATAGTTTCGGGCTAGGGAGGGATTATCTAACTACCTTAATTTTTTTCATGTGATTTTCATGCTTTTTTTTCCCCTTAATATATCTACATTCTAAAAGTCGGAAAATTCCATTACTCGGCTCGGCGCTGGTCCCGAGATTGCCGAATTTGGGAACTTCAACCTGTATACAATGTTTTATTTATTATGGTCAAAATGCAGTGAGGAAGCCACGCCCCCTGCCTGCCCTTCTATGCTACGGGGCAGCTGATTGGTGCATTCCTGGTATCATCACTACCCATCACAATATCTTCACTACTTAACAGCGGCGTGACCACTGGACAGCAATCTTCACTACAGAGGGTGACAATAAAAAATCCCTTTGTAGTGAAGATTGCTGTCCAGTGGTCACGCCGCTGTTAAGTAGTGAAGATATTGTGATGGGTAGTGATGATACCAGGAATGCACCAATCAGCTGCCCCGTAGCATAGAAGGGGAGGCAGGGGGCGTGGCTTCCTCACTGCATTTTGAGGGAGTTTCAAATGGAGGCTGGACAGTGTTATGGATGGGGATGAAAGGTGGATGTAGGTAGTGTTAAGTAACAGGAACTACCACGTGTAGGTCTCCCAGCCTCTTGTAGCTTCCTTATTCCCTGTGTGTCAAAACAGTGTGAATATCAATACAGCCACACACATATTGCCTCAACAGAGTATCATTTATGACTTAAGGCAGAAACTCTCCTTATAAACCCTGTATGGCTGCCTAGTATGGGTAAATGGCTAGCTGGGTAAATGGCTGAAGGAATACATGTGAAGAACAGACACCAGGCTAGCTATTGGTCTATAACGAGGGTATCTGCTGAACTACATACCACTAACTATCAAACTACATGTAAGAGAGGAGGAGGAGGAGGAGGAATACATAGGAATACATGTGAAGAACAGACACCAGGCTAGCTATTGGTCTATAACGAGGGTATCTGCTGAACTACATACTACTAACTATCAAACTACATGTAAGAGAGGAGGAGGAGGAGGAATACATAGGAATACATGTGAAGAACAGACACCAGGCTAGCTATTGGTCTATAACGAGGGTATCTGCTGAACTACATACCACTAACTATCAAACTACATGTAAGAGAGGAGGAGGAGGAGGAATACATAGGAATACATTGTGAAGAACAGATACCAGGCTAGCTATTGGTCTACAACGAGAGTATCTGCTGAACTACATACCACTAACTATCAAACTACATGTAAGAGAGGAGGAGGAATACATGTGAAGAACAGACACCAGGCTAGCTATTGGTCTATAACGAGGGTATCTGCTGAACTACATACTACTAACTATCAAACTACATGTAAGAGAGGAGGAGGACTGATGACTTATTTATGACACATGACTTATGACTTATTTATGACTTAATGACTTATTTATGACTTAATGACTTAATTATTTATTTATGACTTAATGACTTATTTATGATTTAATGACTTATGACTTATTTATGACATGACTTATTGATGACCCCGCACCCCCCACTCACTCACTGCAGCTTATTTATGACTTATGACTTATTAATGACCCCCTGTGCCCCCCACATACTGCAGCTTATTTATGACTTATGACTTAATGACTTAATGACTTATTTATGACTTATGACTTAATTACTTATTTATGACTTATGACTTATTAATGACCCCCTGTGCCCCCCACATACTGCAGCTTATTTATGACTTATGACTTAATGACTTATTTATGACTTATGACTTAATGACTTATTTATGACTTATGACTTAATGACTTATTTATGACTTATGACATGACTTATTAATGACCCTGTGCCCCCCACATACTGCAGCTTATTTATGACTTATGACTTAATGACTTATTTATTAATTATGACTTAATGACTTATTTATGACTTATTAATGACCCTGTGCCCCCCACTCACTGCAGCTTATTTATGACTTATGACTTAATGACTTATTTATGACTTATGACTTAATGACTTATGACTTAATGACTTATGACTTAATGACTTATGACTTATTGATGACCCCCACTCACTGCAGCTTGTGTGTGCCCTCCACCAGCATCTGCAGATGGTTCAGCGTGGTGATGGAGCACGTCAGGTTACGCTTGGCCGTGTCCAGCTGCTTGATGTCCCTCGTGATCTCCTTGACCCTCTCCTCAGACTCCCCCGCACGCTCCTGGGGGGGGATGGGAAGATGAGGGAGGGAGGGAGGGAGGGAGGGAGGGAGGGAGGGAGGGAGGAGGGAGGAGGGAGGGAGGGAGGGAGGGAGGGAGGGAGGGAGGGAGAGGGAGGAGGGAGGAAGGAGGGAGGGAGGGAGGGAGGACTATGAGGGCTCCAGATAAGATAAGATTTTCATCCTATCTAGACGCTTTGCAAGTACCAACTACAAGGTTATTGACTATACAAAGCGCCGCCACGCCAGCACGAACTAGGCGGACTCCAACCGCTGACCGAATGCACAGGGACGCTGCACATTGCGAGCTCACGTCTCTACCCACCTTGCCACCCTGACGGGCTATCCTGGGGGGGGAAGGGAAGATGAGAGGGGGGGGGAGGAGAGGGAGGGGGGGGGGGAGGAGAGGAGAGAGAGGAGAGAGGGAGAGAGAGAGAGAGAGAGAGAGAGAGAGAGAGAGAGAGAGAGAGAGAGGAGAGAGAGAGAGAGAGAGAGAGAGAGAGAGAGAGAGGAGAGAGAGAGAGAGAGAGAGAGAGAGAGAGGGAAATATAAAAAAATAAAAAATAAAAAAATTTCTATATATATTAATACACATACAAGTCGGCATTGGCATAGTCAGGCCTGGGCATTGGGGGCTGTATGTCTGCAGCCCCGAATGTTGTATGAATAGCCCCGGGTCTCAAATAGCCATAAATAATCGCCATAGTATTAGCCATAAATAATCGCCATAGTATTAGCCATAAATAGCCAACTAAATAAAATATACTTTTTTTTTTTACATAAATAAGATGGTCTTTTTGGAGGCCAACATAACATTACGGTAAAAAAAACTAGATATTTGGTTAGCTGTTGCTTGGCGTGTGCTGATGGCATCCTTTCTATGAGCAGGACATGAGAGGTGGCGAGAACAGAGGAGATGAGGAGTGCATGACAGAGGAGATGAGTGCATGACAGAGGAGATGAGGAGAGGAGATGAGGAGTGCATGACAGAGGAGATGAGAGAACAGAGGAGATGAGGAGTGCATGACAGAGGAGATGAGAACAGAGAATATGAGGAGTGCATGACAGAGGAGATGAGAGAACAGAGGAGATGAGGAGTGCATGACAGAGGAGATGAGAACAGAGAATATGAGGAGTGCATGACAGAGGAGATGAGGAGAGAACAGAGGAGATGAGGAGAGAACAGAGGAGATGAGGAGTGCATGACAGAGGAGATGAGGAGAGAACAGAGGAGATGAGGAGTGCATGACAGAGAATATGAGGAGTGCATGACAGAGGAGATGAGGAGTGCATGACAGAGAATATGAGGAGTGCATGACAGAGGAGATGAGGAGTGCATGACAGAGAATATGAGGAGTGCATGACAGAGGAGATGAGGAGTGCATGACAGAGGAGATGAGGAGAGAGAACAGAGATGAGGAGTGCATGACAGAGAATATGAGGAGTGCATGACAGAGGAGATGAGGAGTGCATGACAGAGGAGATGAGGAGAGAACAGAGGAGATGAGGAGTGCATGACAGAGGAGATGGGGAGTACATGACAGAGATGAGGAGTGCATGACAGAGAATATGAGGAGTGCATGACAGAGAATATGAGGAGTGCATGACAGAGGAGATGAGGAGAGAACAGAGGAGATGAGGAGTGCATGACAGAGGAGATGGGGAGTACATGACAGAGATGAGGAGTGCATGACAGAGGAGATGAGGAGTACATGACAGAGATGAGGAGTGCATGACAGAGGAGATGAGGAGTGCATGACAGAGATGAGGAGTGCATGACAGAGGAGATGAGGAGTGCATGACAGAGGAGATGAGGAGTGCATGACAGAGGAGATGAGGAGTACATGACAGAGATGAGGAGTGCATGACAGAGGAGATGAGGAGTGCATGACAGAGGAGATGAGGAGTGCATGACAGAGGAGATGAGGAGTGCATGACAGAGGAGATGAGGAGTGCATGACAGAGGAGATGAGGAGTGCATGACAGAGGAATGAGGAGTGCATGACAGAGGAGATGAGGAGTGCATGACAGAGGAGATGAGGAGTGCATGACAGAGGAGATGAGGAGGCATGACAGAGGAGATGAGTGCATGACAGAGGAGATGAGGAGTACATGACAGAGGAGATGAGGATGTACATGACAGAGGAGATGAGGAGTACATGACAGAGAGATGAGGAGTGCATGACAGAGGAGATGAGGAGTGCATGACAGAGGAGATGAGTGCATGACAGAGGAGATGAGGAGTACATGACAGAGGAGATGAGGAGTACATGACAGAGGAATGAGGAGTACATGACAGAGGAGATGAGGAGTGCATGACAGAGGAGATGAGGAGTACATGACAGAGGAGATGAGGAGTGCATGACAGAGGAGATGAGGGGCATGACAGAGGAGATGAGTGCATGACAGAGGAGATGAGGAGTACATGACAGAGGAGATGAGGAGTACATGACAGAGGAGATGAGGAGTACATGACAGAGGAGATGAGGAGTGCATGACAGAGGAGATGAGGAGTACATGACAGAGGAGATGAGGAGTGCATGACAGAGGAGATGAGGAGTGCATGACAGAGGAGATGAGGAGTACATGACAGAGGAGATGAGGAGTACATGACAGAGGAGATGAGGAGTGCATGACAGAGGAGATGAGGAGTGCATGACAGAGGAGATGAGGAGTACATGACAGAGATGAGGAGTGCATGACAGAGGAGACACCAAAACACCTTCTAGAGAGGTGAAGAAGAGAAGATCAGATGGACAACACAGTTAACACAGTTTTGTCACAGTTCAAAAGGATCCCTTCATTTGTCCCACCATAGAAGCAGAAGTTATAAACACAGGGTGAGTCAGATGTCAGTATTGAACCCAGCCTTGGCAATATACAATCTCCAGGACTACTGGCAATATACAATCTCTAGGACTACTGGCAATATACAATCTCTAGGACTACTGGCACTATACAATCTCTAGGACTACTGGCAATATACAATCTCCTAGGATACTGGCAATATCACAATCTCTAGGATACTGGCAATACACAATCTCTAGGACTACTGGCAATATACAATCTCTAGGACTACTGGCAATATACAATCTCTAGGACTACTGGCAATATACAATCTCTAGGACTACTGGCAATATACAATCTCTAGGACTACTGGCAATATACAATCTCTAGGACTACTGGCAATATACAATCTCCAGGACTACTGGCAATATACAATCTCTAGGACTACTGGCAATATACAATCTCTAGGACTACTGGCAATATACAATCTCTAGGACTACTGGCAATATACAATCTCCAGGACTACTGGCAATATACAATCTCTAGGACTACTGGCAATACACAATCTCTAGGACTACTGGCAATATACAATCTCTAGGACTACTGGCACTATACAATCTCTAGGACTAGGGCAATATACAATCTCTAGGACTAATGGCAATATACAATCTCTAGGGACTACTGGCAATATACAATCTCTAGGACTACTGGCAATATACAATCTCTAGGACTACTGGCAATATACAATCTCTAGGACTACTGGCAATATACAATCTCTAGGACTACTGGCAATACAATCTCTAGGACTACTGGCAATATACAATCTCTAGGACTACTGGCAATATACAATCTCTAGGACTACTGGCAATATACAATCTTAGGATACTGGCAATATACAATCTCTAGGACTACTGGCAATACACAATCTCTAGGACTACTGGGCAATATACAATCTCTAGGACTACTGGCAATATACAATCTCCAGGACTACTGGCAATATACAATCTCTAGGACTACTGGCACTATACAATCTCCAGGACTACTGGCAATATACAATCTCTAGGACTACTGGCAATATACAATCTCCAGGACTACTGGCCATATACAATCTCTAGGACTACTGGCACTATACAATCTCTAGGACTACTGGCAATATACAATCTCTAGGACTACTGGCAATATACAATCTCTAGGACTACTGGCAAATATCAATCTCTAGGATATGGCAATATACAATCTCTAGGACACTGCCAGAATACAATCTCTAGGGACTACTGGCACTATACAATCTCAGGAACTAGTGGCAATATCAAATCTCTAGGACTACTGGCAATATACAATCTCTAGGACTACTGGCAATATACAATCTCAGGACTACTGGCCATATACAATCTCTAGGACACATGGCACTATTACAATCTCTAGGACTACTGGAAATATACATCTCTAGGACTACTGGCAATATACAATCTCTAGGACTACTGGCAATATACAATCTCTAGGATACTGGCAATATACAATCTCTAGGACTACTGCCAATATACAATCTCTAGGACTATGCCAATATACAATCTCTAGGACTACTGGCAATATACAATCTCTAGGACTACTGGCAATATACATCTCTAGGATACTGGCACTATACAATCTCTAGGACTACTGGCACTAACAATCTCTAGGACTATATGGCACTATCCATCTCTAGGATAACTGGCACTATACAATCTCACTAGGACTACTGGCAATATACAATCTCTAGGACTACTGCCAATATACAATCTCTAGGACTACTGGCAATATACAATCTCTAGGACTACTGGCAATATACAATCTCTAGGACTACTGGCAATATACAATCTCTAGGACTACTGGCAATATACAATCTCTAGGACTACTGGCAATATACAATCTCTAGGACTACTGGCAATATACAATCTCTAGGACTACTGGCACTATACAATCTCTAGGACTACTGGCAATATACAATCTCTAGGACTACTGACAATATACAATCTCCAGGACTACTGGCACTATACAATCTCTAGGACTACTGGCAATATACAATCTCTAGGACTACTGGCAATATACAATCTCTAGGACTACTGGCAATTACAATCTCTAGGACTTACTGGCATATACAATTCTAGGACTCTGGCATATACAATCTCTAGGACTACTGGCAATATACAATCTCTAGGACTACTGGCAATATACAATCTCAGGACTACTGGCAATATACAATCTCTAGGACTACTGGCAATATACAATCTCTAGGACTATGCCTATCAATCTCTAGGACTACTGCAATATACAATCTCTAGGACTACTGCATATACAATCTCTAGGACGTCTGCAATCATCTTCTAGGACTCCGGAAAATATAAATCAGTCTAGCGCCAGCTCTGGCCTTGCTTGTGGCTCATCTGGCTGGAACGTGACAGCGACATGTTCACCATTACTCATTACGTTAATTCTCATAAGGGCTTGTGTTCATGCAAAAGTTTGTTACAGACCACCGTGATTTGACAATCACTACTACTTGCTGTCAAATTAGTTCAATCCGACAATATTTAGTATTATACACTTTTTGGCGAAACTTGGTTCCAAGGTTATGGTAAGCGATATTATTCATATGACGACTGACTGGATATATTATTCATGACTGACAGACTGACTGATATATTATCATGACTGACAGGACTGACTGATATATATTCATGAGACAGACTGGACTGATATATTTCATTCATGATGAGACTGACTGATATATTTAATTCATTGACTGACAGACTGAATGATACATTTATTCATGCTGACAGACTGACTGATATATTATTCATTGCTGCAGACTGACGTATATTCTATCACTGACTGACAGACTGACTGATATATTTATCATTGACTGACAGAGCGTATATTTATTCATGACTGACAGAATGACTGATAATTTATTCTGACTGACTACTGACTGATATATTATTCTTGATGGCAGGAACGACTGAATAGTTATTCATTGATGACAGACTGACGATATTTACTCATTGACTGAAGACTGACTATTATTTATTCATGATGAGATGACTGATATTTTATCATGACTGACAGCGACGTTATTTATCTTGACAGACATACTGCATGATATATTTTCATTATGACAGACGACGATATATTTTTCATTGATGACTGACTGACTATATTTTCATTGCGGAAGACTGACTGATTATTGGTTTTATTTGTAGCATCATATATCCAATAATAACGAAGTTGAACTCAACTCAGATTGTCTTGATTTTATTTTAATTTCATGTTGCAAAAGTTATCCTCAGCCAATGAGCAGCCTTTTGTTAGAGCACAGCGTCTCACATCTTATAGGCATTACACCTAATACATATTGAAAATTATCCAGTACAAATTTCAAGATCTCTAGGCTGGGCAAAGTCCCCAATGTTTCAAGATCCTAAATACACCCCAGCATGTTGGTAGGAGTTCTAATGATCAAAGTATATGCACCCTGCAGTAACAGTACACAGTCAGCGCCATGGGTATTGGCGAGGAACAAGGCACCCTCCAAAGTCTTCGTTCAAATCCGTCAAAATGTTACTGGCGCGTGAGATGTAGACAAAGACGACTGATGACGGCGGTGGGAGGGCTCGGCTACTCTCGTGAAGGCCAACTATAGCTATGATCTCTTAAGGACGTCACAGGAACTACCTCGTGTAGGTCTCGCGGCCTCTTGTAGCTTCCTTATTTTCTTATGTTCTTATGACTGCCCTTCAGCTACTCACCAAGCTTGAAAGCATTAGTCAGCCTTGGGCATTGACACTGAGAGGATCTTGCTTTTCTTTTGTTGTGTCACGCGCGTGTTTTGCAAAGAAATTCGCGCCAATATTAATGGAGCTGACTGTATAGCTGACACCTCCTGACGGCTCTTTAGACGTTCAGGGCGCCCGGCATCATCTGTGGCTGGCGTTCGACCCCTGACCCCCACATTCCCGGGGATTCTCTATGTGAAATCGGGCGAGTTATCCCCTGAGCAAGGGATATGGGGGGCTGGGGTGGTTCTCCGCAGCATTACTCAATCGATCGGTTTAATAATGAATGCTCAAATTCACACGGGAGATGATATACTGATCGCAGGTCCTGACAACGCATGGGCGGTGGGGGTGTCATGAGCATACCGCAACGTCGACGTAAATGGTGTTGTTTAATGTATCACCTTTGATGCTGAATACCTGGGAACGATCAGCATGGTCTCACTGGCGTGGAAAGGCCCTGGGTTAATGCACATCACTGCAGTGTATGAGAGGAGGATGTGGTATAGTAATATCATATTAGATCTTAAACTGAAAAGCTCAGCAACAATATGCCACACGGAATTGATCAAAGGAGTTTATATCCATCCTGCAGAACTTGAAGAGTATTAGCTTACCATCTAACTAGCTTACCTTACCTTACCCAAAAGACCTTACAAAACTTGACACGAATTATCACAATTACTTATCACAACCAAACTAAGATGTAAGCTTACCTACTACTTACCTTACCTTACCCAACCCAGCAAACCTAACTAAACCTTACCTAAACCTAACCTTACCTTAACCTTACCAACCAAGCCTAAACAAACCTAAGCTTACCTTACCTTACCAACAAGCCAAACCTAAACCACTAACCTAACTCTTACCTGACCTTACCTCCTATTTCAAGCTAAACCTACCTACTACCTACAGCTTAACCTTACCACCTAGCCAACACAAATCTTGCTTTCCTTTTGTTGTGTCACGCGCTGTACCTTTGCCAAACCAATTCGCGCCAATACAATGCCTGACTGTATAGCTGACCTACCTCCTGACGGCTCAGACGTCAGGGCGCCACGCACATCTGTGATACTGGCGTTCGACCCTGACCCCCAACAACCAAACCGTGATCTACTAATGTGAAATTCGGGCAGTTACTATACCCAACCTAGCCAAAGGGAACTGGGGGGGGGGGGGAAGGTCCCAGCAGCATTACCAACTACGATTAATAATGAGCTCAAAGTTCACAACCGGAGGATGAAACTGACGAAACGCTACTGACTCGCTGACAAGGCCTGGGTGAATGACACACGCACACGTGTACGTATAATGGTGTGTGTATGTATACCTTTATGTCCTGAAACCTGGAGAAGAGCTCAGCAATGGCCTCCTGTGCGTGGAGAAGGGAGGTTCTTCCATCCTGCAGGAGGAGGAGGAGGAGGAGGAGGAGGGTATAAGTAAATATCAATAGATGCTTTTACATAAGAAAACCACAACAAAATATTGCACACAGAATTATCAACAATTATTATTAGCTAATACCAAACTTATATGTATTAGCTTAACCTAACCTTACCTTACCTTACCCAACCTAACCTTACCCAACCAAGCCAAACCAAACCTTACCTTACTAAACCTAACCTTACCTTACCTTACCCAACCAAGCCAAACCAAACCTAACCTTACTAAACCTAACCTCACTTAACCTAACCTAACCTTACCTTACCTTACCCAACCAAGCCAAACCAAACCTAACCTTACTAAACCTAACCTCACTTAACCTAACCTAACCTTACCTTACCTTACCCAACCAAGCCAAACCAAACCTAACCTTACTAAACCTAACCTCACTTAACCTAACCTAACCTCACTTAACCTAACCTAACCTAACCTAACCTAACTAAACCTAACCTTACCTTACCCAACCAAGCCTAACCAAACCTAACCTTACTAAACCTAGCCTACCCTAACCTAACTAAACCTTACCTTACCCAACCAAGCCTAACCAAACCTAGCCTTACTAAACCTAGCCTACCCTAAGCTAACCTAACCTTACCTAACCTAACTAACTACCCTAACCTATACAATAAAATGAGTCAGGAGCATGTGATCTCCCCCTGACCAGACTCAACCCTGTGTATAATGTAATACAGGTTGAAGTTCCCAAACTCGGCAACCTCGGGACCAGCGCCGAGCCGAGTAATGGAACTTTCCGACTTTTAGAACGTAGATATATTAAGGAGAAAAAAAGCATGAAAATCACATGCCATCCGATGTGATGATGATGAACATGATGTTCCGCCATCCAACTTCTTCAAAAGGTCAATTTTCTCAGAAATAGTTAACACATTGTTCTTCCTTTTCTTTTCCCTTCCCCCAGTAGGTGTTCCTGGACGTTTGGGAGCCATAATACCAATAACAGACCTGTAGAAGTACACAAAATAACAGTGTACACAACTCTACAGTCACAACACCACTGAACAATAACAACAAACAAATTCGGCGGGAGAAACCCAGCGGCCTAGTGTGGTGGCACCCAGCGGCCGACCCGGCAACTACGCGCCGGGTTTTGGGTATTCTGCCGGGTTTTGGAAAATCCGGAACCATAGCCGAGTTTTGGGTGTTGCCGAGTCTTGGGATGCCGAGTTTGGGAACTTCAACCTGTATAGTAGATACTTACTGGCACTACTTGCTACAATTGTGTGATAATAGACTAATTCAATTATAATAGTTCACAATCAATAGTTCACAGGTTCACAATCTTTTATCCGAAATTCTGAAAACCGAAAAGCTCCGAAAACCGATTTTTTTTTCCAGACTATCTGTCAGGCAATAAATAATAGCCTACAGGCGCTATAGGCTCAAAAGTATATATATAAAAAATAAAAAAAAATAAAAAAACATGGTCACACTTTATGATTCTCTCTCTCTCTCTCTCTCCCTATCTCCACTGGGTGACAATTTCTTTCTTTCAGCTTGTGATGAACTTCCTCGCAGTATTAAAAAGCGTTAAAATCTACGCTAAAAATCTTCCATTCTGAAATCCAAAAAATTCCGAAATCCGAAAGTGTCTGGTCCCAAAGTTTTCGGATAAGAGATTGTGAGCCTGTATAATAGTGGTGCAAGTTATCATATATGGTAGTAGCGATTTAACTGACAGGTGGCGCCCAATATCAGCAATGTTTTATAGATATGACCTGTTTAGTAGCCTTGTCCACTAACTAATTTGGTATATTCAGTTACTTTTCGTAATTCTATGGCTCGACAACAGACCATTTTATATAGCCAAGGAAAGATCTGGCCGAGAATGGGTTAACAAAATACAGTAAAGCCTCTCATATTGGGACTAATTGGGCCAAGGAGTGGTCCGAGTAATGCAAGGATCCGAATATTGGGGGGATTATATATGGGAGTATAATATTATATATATATATATATATATATAAAAAAAAAAAAAAAAAAAAAAAAAAAAAAAAAATCTAGGTGTAGTATAGTATATAGCTAGGAAATTTCGACCCTAAAAAATATATAAAAAAAAAAAAAAAAAAAAAAAAATCTAGGAAAGAGAATTTCCTAGCTAGGAAATTTCGACCCCTAAGAAAAAAAAAAAAAAAAAAAATTCTTGGTGTATATATTATAGCTAGGAAATTTCGACCCCTAAAAATAATTTACAAAAAAAAAAAAAAAAAATCTAGGTATAGCTAGGAAATGTTGACCCCTAAGAAAAAAAAAAAAAAATTCTAGGTGTACATATGCTAGACATATGTACATATGACATATGTGACATATGTCATAGGTGTACATGCTAGGAAATTTCGACCCCTAAAAAAAAAAAAAAAATTCTACGTGTATATATTATAGCTAGGAAATTTCGACCCCTAAGAAATAAAAAAAAAAAAAAAAAATTCTATTTGTATATATTATAGCTAGGAAATTTCGACCCCCCTTAAAAAAATAAAAAAAAAAAAAAAAAAAATTCTAGGTGTATATATTATAGCTAGGAAATGTCGACCCCCTAAGAAAATAAAAAATAAAAATTTCTACGTGTATATATTATAGCTAGGAAATTTCGACCCAATAAAAAAAAAAAAAATAAATAAAAAAATAAAAAAAAAAAAAAAAAAAAAAAAAAAAAAAAAATCTACGTATATTACAGCTAGGAAATTTCGACCACTAAGAAAAAAAAAAAAAAAAAAAAAATTCTACGTGTATATATTATAGCTAGGAAATTTCGACCCCTATATATATAAAAAAAAAAAAAAAAAAAAAAAAAAAAAAAAAAAAAAAAAAAAAAAAAAAAATCTACGTGTATATATTATACCTAGGAAATGTCGACCCTTAAAAAAAAAAAAAAAAAAAAAAAAAAAAAAAAAAAAAAATTCTAGGTGTCAGCTAGAAATTTCAGCTATCAGCTATCAGCTTCAGCTAGAAATTTCGACCCCTAAGGGGAAGAGAAAAAAAAAAAAAAAAAAAAAAATTCTAGGTGTATATATATATTATAGCTAGGACATTTCGACCCCTAAGAGAAAAAAAAAAAAAAAAAAAGGAAAAAAAATTCTACGTGTATATATTACAGCTAGGCAATTTCGACCCCTAAAAAAAAAAAAAAAAATTCTACGTGTACTAATATATTATAGCTAGGAAATTTCGACCTCGGTGTATATATTATAGCTAGGAAATTTCGACCCCTAAAAAAAAAAAAAAAAAAAAAAAAAAAAAAAAAAAAAATTCTAGGTGTATATATATATTACAGCTAGGAAATTTCGACCCCTAAGAAAGAAAAAAAAAAAAAAAAAAAAAATTCTAGGTGTATATATTATAGCTAGGAAATTTCGACCCCTAAAAAAAATTAAAAAAAATAAAAAAATAAAAAAAAATAAAAAAATTCTAGGTGTAGCCTATATATTATACAGTAGCTAGGAAATTTCGACCCCTAAGAGGAGAGAAAAAAAAAAAAAAAAAAAAAAAATTCTACGTGTATATATTATAGCTAGGAAATTTCGACCCCTAAAAAAAAAAGCTAGGTGTATATATATATATATAGCTAGGAAATTTCGACCCCCCCCCCCAAAAAAAAAAAAAAAAAAAATCTTGGTGTATAGCTAGGATATTTCAACCCCTGAAAAAAAAAAAAAAAAAAAAAAAATGGAGGAGGTCCGAATAATGTCAAAGTTCGAGTAATGAGGGTCCGAATACGGGAGGTTTTCCTGCACCCACCTGGTCGGCACTGGCCAGGCTCCGCACCACATCCCGGATCTGGGTGTCCGTGGCCGTGGCTCGCAGTCGCATCTCCTCCAGCACGTCGTCGATGTGGTGGAGGCTCTGCTCGGCCGGGAACCTGGCGTTGATGTAGGCCACCGCGTCAAAGTCTGCCGCGTCAAACGGGTCATCGCTGGGCAGGATCTGTTGGGTGACGTACATTTTTACTTTATTTAATCGACTTTTTTGTACTTTTTATTTTATCTAATCTACTTTTTCGTACTTTATACTTCACTTAATCTACTTTTTCGTACTTTTTACTTTATTTAATCTACTTTTTTGTACTTTTTACTTCACTTAATCTACTTTTTCGTACTTTTTACTTCACTTAATCTACTTTTTCGTACTTTTTACTTTATTTAATCTACTTTTTCGTACTTTTTACTTTACTCAATCAACTTTTTCGTACTTTTTACTTTACTTAAACAACTCATTTGTACGTTTTACTTTCCTAATCTATTTTTGGGGGAAATTTTACTTGACTTAATCTACTTTTTCGTACTTTTTACTCAACTAATCTATTTTGTTGTACTTTTTACTTTACTTTATCTATTTACAACTTTATTTATGCCTCATCTTCATCTTCACAGGGAAGCTTCCAAGGCGCGGGTGTCACGATCGGACTGCTCGTGAGAAGTTCTTATTTTTTTTCCTCGCCCTCTGATGTCAAGGTAAATATTTTTCAAAGCAATATTTAGCAGAGATATCGTGCATAAAATTTCGTCAAAGCTCTAAGGTAAATATTTTTCAAAGCAATATTTACCAGAGATATAGTGCATAAAATTTCGTCAAAGCCCTAAGGTAAATATTTTTCAAAGCAATATTTAGCAGAGATATAGTGCATAAAATTTCGTCAAAGCTCTAAGGTAAATATTTTTCAAAGCAATATTTAGCAGAGATATAGTGCATAAAATTTCGTCAAAGCTCTAAGGTAAATATTTTTCAAAGCAATATTTAGCAGAGATATAGTGCATAAAATTTTGTCAAAGCTCTAAGGTAAATATTTCTCAAAGCAATATTTAGCAGAGATATAGTGCATAAAATTTTGTCAAAGCTCTAAGGTAAATATTTTTCAAAGCAATATTTAGCAGAGATATCGTGCATAAAATTTCGTCAAACCTCTAAGGTAAATATTTTTCAAAGCAATATTTAGCAGAGATATCGTGCATAAAAGTTCATCAAAGCTCTAAGGTAAATATTTTTCAAAGCAATATTTAGCAGAGATATAGTGCATAAAATTTTGTCAAACCTCTAAGGTAAATATTTTTCAAAGCAATATTTAGCAGAGATATCGTGCATAAAATTTCGTCAAAGCTCTAAGGTAAATATTTTTCAAAGCAATATTTAGCAGAGATATAGTGCATAAAATTTCGTCAAAGCTCTAAGGTAAATATTTTTCAAAGCAATATTAAGCAGAGATATAGTAATAAAATTTCGTCAAAGCTCTAAGGTAAATATTTTTCAAAGCAATATTTAGCAGAGATATCGTGCATAAAATTTCGTCAAACCTCTAAGGTAAATATTTTTCAAAGCAATATTTAGCAGAGATATAGTGCATAAAATTTTGTCAAAGCTCTAAGGTAAATATTTATGCTCTATGTGATTCAGACTAACATACTATTAAGCATTTCTGTTCTTGCAGATCGTTGACGGTTGAATTTATTGACATATACACTAGGGTCCCACATAGAACAAGAAATTGGTCGATAAACGAGGTCGCTCTATGTGAATTCGCTCTATATGAAACACATAACCTATGGGAAATAGATTTTGGTCAATCAGTCCTCCCGTCCATTTACAGGTTGAAGTTCCCAAACTCGGCATCCCAAGACTCGGCAACACCCAAAACTCGGCTATGGTTCGGGATTTTCCAAAACAGGTCAGAACACCCAAAACCCGGCGCGTAGTTGCCGGGTCGGCCGCTGGGTGCCACCACACTAGGCCGCTGGGTTTCTCCCGCTGATTTGTTTGTTGTTATTGTTCAGTGGTGTTGTGACTGTAGAGTTGTGTACACTGTTATTTTGTGTACTTCTACAGGTCTGTTATGGGTATTATGGCTCCCAAACGTCCAGGAACACCTACTGGGGCAAGGGAAAAGAAAAGGAAGAACAATGTGTTAACTATTTCTGAGAAAATTTACCTTTTGAAGAAGTTGGATGGATTTTTTTCCCCTTAATATATCTACGTTCTAAAATTCAGAAAATTCCATTACTCGGCTCGGCGCTGGTCCCGAGGTTGCCGAGTTTGGGAACTTCAACCTGTATACTCATTCACACCCATGCATACCAAAACATATAGAAATGATGAAATAGGCATACAGTGGTACCTTGGCTTACGAGTTTAATTCGTTCATTGATCGAGCTCGTAACTCAATTTGCTCGTATATCAAATAAATTTTCCCCGTTGAAATTAATTGAAATACCATTAATCCGTGCCAGCCCCAAAAAAAACACCCTAATTTTTTACTGTACCTGTATGACTGTACCTGTATGACTGTACCTATATGAATGTACCTATATGACTGTACCTATATGACTACCTATATGACTGTACCTATATGAATGTACCTGTATGACTGTACCTATATGACTGTACCTATATGACTGTACCTGTATGACTGTACCTATATGACTGTACCTATATGACTGTACCTGTATGACTGTACCTATATGACTGTACCTATATGACTGTACCTATATGACTGTACCTATATGACTGTACCTATATGACTGTACCTATATGACTGTACCTATATGACTGTACCTATATGACTGTACCTGTATGACTGGACTGGCAATCGCCCTTCCGCCATTTGCTTCGCCTGTGTGAGCACAACACAACAGGATGCTTCCACGGCGAGGTAACCAATGAAGTGAACGATGATACTGCGGAATGCTGGGCGGATGTTGTGGCTTTCGCTGCCCAATACGGCGCCGTATCTGAATGCTCGCCCGTAACTCGGATTTTGCTCGCAGCTCAAAGCAAAAAATCGACCGAGCGACTACTCGTACCTCGGAAAACTCGTAAGTTTGGTGCACTCGTAAGTCAAGGTAACCAGTGTATTGTTGCTTACCTCTAAATCTAACGGGATTATGTACAGGGGCGAGGGTTCCGTGCATAGGCCTGACTTGACTCTTCGCTTTGCATGCCTCGCCAGAATGCCCCGGCTGGTAGGGGCTCGCCTGCTCACAGATGATAACTTGTAAACAAAACCACAACGACGAAAGTGTACCGTCGAATGGAAGCCATCAATAAATTACGATAACTGACAATATTGTGAATGGATCTCAACATATAACCTTCACATGAATGTTTTTTATGGTAATAATGGACGAGAACTGCGCTGTCACTATCGTCGTTCCCCCCCTCACCACATGCCCCCTCACCCCTTCCATTCTCTACGATATTCACGCTCTATTGAGAACTCCTCGATTTGCCCTACCTTGATGCGGAATGTTCTAATGTCACATTCGTTCCTAACGAAAAAGTTTGGGAAAATATTTAGGTCGTTCGTTCTATTAAGGGAAGCGTTGTATGCGAACACGTGCTATGCGGGACCCTAGTGTGGTACTACAGTTGAAGTTCCCAAACTCGGGATCCCAGACTCGGAACCAAACTCGGCTATGGTTCCGGATTTTCCAAAACCCTGGGCGTAGTTGCCGGGTCGGCCCCTGGGTGCAAAACACTAGGCCGCTTGGTTCTCCCGCGATATGTTTGTTGTATTGTTCATGGTGTTGGACTGTAGAGTTGTGTAACACTGTTATTTGGTACTTCTACAGGTCTGTTATTGGTATTATGGCTCCCAAACGTCCAGGAACACCTATGGTGGAAGTGAAAAGAAAAGGAAGAACAAGTGTTAACTATTTCTGAAAAAAATTGATTTTTTGAAAATTTTTGATGGCTTTTTTTTCCCTTAATATATCTACTTCTAAAAGTGGGAAAAATTCCTTTACTCGGCTCGGCGCTGGTCCCGGGGGTTGCCCGATTTTGGGGAACTTCAACCTTATAGAGCACCTTGGGGCCAAAAAGGCCCCTTGCTTTAGTCCCCAATGGTTTAATTATCATGTTGTTTTGTGGGGGCAAACGCAAAGAAGGCAATTAGGCTAATTTTTTTCTATAAACAAGACCAAAATTCATTTTTTAAAACATTTTAAATTGCCCCTCTCCTTCCCAAGGGGCGGCACTTTACCCCAGGTGAGACTTTTTTAAAACCCAACCCGTTACGACAATGCCCCCACAAATGGTTTTTTTCTCTTTTAAATTCACGGGAAAATTTTGTACACTTTTATCCTTATGTCTTATCCGATAGCTCAAAAAGCACATATTTCATTTCCATCATTTTTTAACCCCTTGGGCCCAGCCCGTCATTTCCACGAAATTTGGGGTACCATTGATGTTTTTTTAGTGATTATAAGCCTGTTTTTATAGCTATGACCTTTTAGACCTTGTCCATAACTCTTTGGGTGTATCTACTGAAAAAAACCTACGAAAAACTATCCCCTTTTTCAATGACACTCAACTGTCCCCTTTTCTTCTATGGGGCTTTTCCGACGATTTTTTAGGGGGCCTTATTCTTAAACATCAAAATACATGTAAAAAGGGTATTTTTGGCCCTCTTACTAAATTACGGGTTGAAAGACTACCAATTTACCTTTTTTCATGTAATTGCATAGATTGAACTGAGTTATGTTTGGGGCTGAGATTAGGTTTAAGAGAGGGGATTGGGTTTCGGGGGTTAATGAACTCTCGCCAAAACCCCAAACCCAGAACTCTCGCCGACTTAGAACACTCGCCGACGTGGACATTTGGTGTTATTGTAGTTTTTTGCCTCCCCCCCGCCCCCAAAAAAATTTGGGGACCTGGGGAAGGGGGGATTTTTGGGGGCCCCTAAAAAAAATGCATCGCAAACCCATCTTTTTTTGGGTTTTGAAAAATTCCCCTAGATCGGGGGAAAAAATTCAGGGTTTCTTCTGAGCCCAGGACGTGTGAACCGACAGAATGATAACCAAAGGGTCGAGAACCCCCCAACCCCCGCAAGGGGTTTAGGATTTTTTTTTGGTTATTTTATTTTTGTTGGGTTAGGGTAGTTTTTTTTGGTTAGGTTAGGTTTAGATTTTTTTGATTTAAGATTTGGTTAATTGGTTGGTTAGGGGGGGGGGGGGAAAAGGGGGAGAAGGGGAGGTAGGTGGGGGGGGGGGGGGGGGTTAGGAAAATTTCTCTAATATAAAAATTCCCCTAGATCTGGGAATTTTACCCCCCCCTCCTCACAACTTTTACTTTACGTTTTTCCGACGCATAATTTGTTCCCCCCCAAACCCCGTTTCCCACAGGCCCCAAAATTGTTTGGGGGAAGTGGGGGAGTATGGAAAACCCTAGAAATTTCCAAAATTTTTTTGGGGACATTCCATTGGTACTAGATGAAAAGGAAAAATAAAACCTATTTCATTATTGAACAAACATTTTTTGCTTTCCAAAAAACTAAACAGCAGTTTTCCCTTGGGGAAGTAACCGAGGTAACTAGGGGGGCGTGCCCCACCCTCCCGCTCGTTTTCCCAAACCCAACCTCCCATTGGTCCCCCTGGCCAACCCAACCTAACCCCAATCACCCGCCTAACTGTTTTAGGGTTTGTGCTGCTATTTCATCCCTGAATGCACAAAACGGGTAAAAGTTTGATGGATTTTAAAGTATTATGGGGGTGTAATACAAAATCAAAAACAGGAAAATGTCGCCGAAAATAGGACATTTGACCCCTGAAAATTGGGAAAACGATCATTCCCATCGGGGACAGTTCCAGTCGGAATAAACCCCCCTGGGGTTTTGGCTGCGATCAGGTTTTTTGGTTTTAGGACTTCCCCCCCCGCCCCAGGCTGCCCCCCCCCACCCCCTCACCCCCCTGGTGGGGCCCGCAAACCCCCTCGCCGGGGAAAACAAGTTGATTTGTCCAAATCGGGGCCCGGCCGCGTCAACCCCCCATCGTGGATCTTGAACTGAAACTTGGTTGGGATCGCCACGAGCTGTGGCTGAAGCCCTTTGGGGCGGCGTTCTCCACACACAAACCTGTTGGGGGGGAACAAAACTAGGGCTTTTTATTTTGCCCTCCTTCCCCCCCCAGGTCACATTCATGCGGGGGCCCCATCACTGAGGGCCCCCGCCTCCATGCTCTCTCCTACGGCTCTCCCATGTCATGGGGGGAAGGGCATCTTTTTACTTTTCCCTTTTTGTCTTCTCTCTTCTCTTGTACTCTTTTTCTGGTGAGATTTGTGAGGGGGGTTCCTGAAGGGGGAGTCTTTCAAAAGGGGGAGGTTAAGTAGTGCCCTGTGATGGACACTTGCATGTGGCCGTATGATGGAGCCAGCTAAGGGATGCTTCTATGGGGCTGAATTATCTCTGGGCCCGACAGATGTTTCACATTGCCCTGGGCCACAGTTACCTTATGAAATCCCGTCAGTATGTCCTTCCAACATACAACAACAGACATAGGACTCAGGCTGGTAATTCATAATTCGGAAATAAATAATTTCCTTTTTCCTTGTCCCTCACAGATTCGAACCGATGCAACACCAGATTTGCACCCAACTCGGCGCGTTGACCATTTGTGTCAATACGGACGTCCCACTTGCCTTAAGTGCTTCTGGTGTACTTACGTTCATTACACCGAGTGGTCGACTTACGACCGTGATTGGGACCGATCGACCGACCGGTCGTAAGTTGATCTGGGTGGGCATTTTCGAAGGGGCTCTAAATTACACCCTCTTAGCGTCCTAAGACCGACTTAGTTATACCGGGCTAAGAAGACTACTAAGGAAGCATTTTCGGGCGTCATCTTAGCCTCGTGTAAGGGGACAGTAAGGCCAACCCTTCTTAGTGCCACCACCTCCGCTTCAACCAATCAGCGCGTGCGACACAAGTCTGTATTTGGCGGGAAATACGTATACCACGCCGAGGGAGTCTCTCTCTCTCTCTCTCTCTCTCTCTCTCTCTCTCTCTCTCTCTCTCTCTCTCTCTCTCTCTCTCTCTCTCTCTTTCTCTCTCTCTCCCTCTCTCTCTCTCTCCTTTTTTTCTTCTATTATTTCATCTCCCTCCGCTTCCTTCTCCTTGAGTTGCCATATATGTATTTCTGCTACAGTCACAGTGCAGTGTCAACACGCCGAGGAAGTCTCTCTCTCTCTCTCTCTCTCTCTCTCTCTCTCTCTCTCTCTCTCCTTTTTTCTTCTATTATTTCTTCTCCCTCCTCTTCCTTCTCCCTTTTCATCCCTTCTCCTTTTTCAAATATATATATATATATATATATTTGTGCCTATACCGCCTGTACGCCTGCGCTATGTAGGCATTAACTACTAAGACCCTGATGGTAGGCCCTGGAGGCACACTTGAGGGCTGTGATGGTTGGCCCTTGCCCGTGGTGGCGCAGGCAGAAGGATAAAATAATATGTGTAATGATATTATAATCATCTTTAAGTCATATTTTATCAACATTTTCGTTGTTTATTATTTGTAGAAATTTATGCTACAAACACATATTTATTTGAGATCTTACCTAGAGAAACCCATTGTCTATCTCATCCCGACACAATACCCCAACTAGTCAACTAACTAGGATTCTTATCGGTGGATAGCAGGGTTGAATTGGTTTGTAGGGTTATCAATACTGCAATGTTTTGTTATTCAAAGTGGTCAGCGTGATCGAGGCCGCAGGTGAAGGGCGGAGGCGGTGTGTTGGTGTTATTGAGGCATCGAGAGGGTTATCACACCCAGTTAATTCACGACGCGGCGAGATGTTATCACTGTGTTGTATTTAACACGTCCTATTATTTAACACTTATATGTACAAAATGAACGTATGTACAATTTGTTCTTCTCGCAATAATCAGAGAAGCACAGTCAAAGGTGTTATTAACGTAAGGGTCTGGAGTGAACTAATCCCCGTGGGCGGCAGGGCATCGGCCGCCCGGTGCCTACCTATACGTGGCAAATCGTCGGTGGCGGCGGGCACCGCTACCAATAGCCAGTCGCTCCAATCAAGGTGTTAATTATATAAGGTGCAAATGCTTAATACTACTGGGACTGTTCATTTATAAGATCCCTGTACTTATCATTGACTTAAATTACCTTAATTAATACCTATCACCATTATAATTATATATATACCGTATTTGCCGGCGCATAAGACGCACCTCCACATAAGACGCACCCCTATTTTACAAGGTTTTGAGAAGAAAAAAAAATATTTGGGGTTTTTGAAGGAATTTTTTTATTTTTTTAACTTAACAAAAGTTATATAAAAAAAAAAAGGATTTGTAGGGGAAAGCAAATGATTATGAGCATGTACTTAAATACAATATTCACTGTGCAGTGAATGTGAATGAAAAATCATACTAGTTAAAATGTAAAGGGAATGACAGGGTAACCAAAATCGGTCATCATATATTGCAGGATGCCCCCACGAATTGATATTCTATTATCTACCTATGACATATAGCTCAGATTTAATGTTGTAGGTATGCCTTTGTTGCTTTTCTGCTATGTGTTTAGACTTTGTGGAAAAATTTGCAGTATAGATATTGGTATTATTTTAGTAGTGGGCTTTCAAAAGTCCTAGGACTCTTACCGACACCATCGTGTAGCTTTCTTCATTCTGAGTATTTTGAGCTCCATTCCCCATGGCGCAATTAAATAATAATGTCATTACACGTACTAACGAAAATCTACCGTTATTTCAGGCAGAAAGTTAAGTTAGGTTAAATCAGATTAGGTTAGGTTAGAGGTGGGGTTTGGTTTAGTAACAGATGATATTGAGAAAAAACGAAAATTACCAATAATATGGCAGTGTGAAGCGTAGCAATGTTTGCAGGGCGGACCTGGAGGGGCAGGTTGCCGCCCCCCACACACATACATATAAACAAACATCGATTTCCAACAAAAATGAGAGCCAGATTAATTCAAAACGCATCAAAACTATTCAGGAGGACTAAGTTTCGGCCTCGAAATCGGTGGTTGTCCAATAACAAAAATTCACGAAGATATTTAGGTAACACTGTAAGGTAACCATCTCTACCTTGTTGTTATTGTTGTAATTGTTGAAGGGTGCCGTTGTCGGGATCGACAATTTTTGCCGCGCACCTCTTGTCCCCACGTTGTACAATGACTCACTGTCAAATAAACAACAAAGCCACGACGCCCTTTCTCCATCCTTGTGTGTATAGACAGACTCCCCAAGATACTACACTCCCTCTCACCGCTCACACTCCTTCAAATAAAACTTTAACACACTCTTTGTTTCACTATTCCATTTATCAACAATACTCATTCCAGCAAAGATTCCATCACCATTTTCTGCCTCCCTTCTATCATCTCCTTCCAACTGTTGTGTCAACTTGTGTGGCCCGAGTCGAATGCGAGTTAAGGCGACATCTAATATGCGGGATGCCAGCTTCCATGGGTGCGGGGAGGAGTCTGAGCGGTAATGACCCATGGTGGGTGCGCGGAGGGCGTCGCCGAGTGAAGTATCCCAGGTGAAGCGGCAGACCTGAGATATCAGACGTTTTACAATGGAGAGCAGCAGCGGGGGGTGGATGATGTTTACATCTGACACGGCCATCTTGGCAGCAACAATCGCTATCTTGTTGCCCCAGCTCTTATTTTCTCTTAAACTCCAACTTTTCTTGGCCCCTCCTCGCATGCTCTCCCAGTCATGTGGGGAAGGGCAGTCTTGTTACTTCCGTCTTGTCTTCTCTCTTCTCTTGTACTCTTTCTTGCTGGTGACGATATTGTGCTATGGATTCCTGAAGGGCAGTCTTGTCAAGGGAGGGTTTAAGTAGTGTCCTGTTGATGGGACCTTGCATGTGCCGTATGATGGCGCCAGCTAGGGGATGCTTCTATGGGGCTGAATTATCTCTGGGCCCGACAGATGTTTCACATTGCCCTGGGCACCGTTACCTTATGAAATCCCGTAGGTATGTCCTTCACATACAACAACAGACATAGGACTCAGGCTGGTAAATTCATATTCGAAATAAATAATTTCCTTTTTCCTTGTCCCTCACAGATTCGAAGACCGTATGCAACACCAGTATTTGGCCACCCCCTCGGCGCGTTTGACCATTTGTGTCAGTAAGGCCGTCCCACCACTTGCCTTAAGTGTTTCTGGTGTATTTATGTTCATTACACCGAGTGGTCGACTTACGACCGTGATGGGACCGACCGGCCGGTCGTAAGTTGATCGGGTCCGTAAAGTTGTCTATGTTAATGCAACTCTTCCATTTGTGCCCAATGCTGCATGAACCAGTTCTTTCAGTTCAGGGTTGTGTTCTGGGTTCAGGGTTGGGTTCGCTGTGTCACAATGGAACGCAAAACCCCGTTTTTTTGTTACAAACATACTCACTGGCGAGGCATTAAAATTTAGAGACTGAGAGAGAAGCGAGAGAGAGAGAGAGAGAGAGAGAGAGCGGAGAGGAGAGAGAGAGAGAAGAGAGATAACGATATAACGAGAGACTAACGGAGTTATACCATTGTTTAAAACCATTTTTGTTATGAACTCTGAAAAACTCTACCCAAGCTACCCCACCTCTCAATGTTGAGTAGAGAAAGTTCACGGGTTTTGTGAGTCCTACGGCGTTTGCCTCGGACACAGGTTTTTCGTGCTGCAATGGAACGCCTGAACTCTTGGGTTCCCGTGAACTGGTTCTTGAAATTCGCAAATGGAAGAGGCTTGTATAAATTTCTTTAGTCATATTTTTATCAACATTTTCGTTGTTTGAATTAATTTGTAGAAATTTATGCTACAACACATATTTTCTTTGAGACTCTTACCTAGAGAAACCCATTGTCTATCTCATCCCGACACAATAACCGCCAACTAGTCAACTAAATAGGATTTTATCGGTGTATAGCAGGGTTGAATTGGGTGTAGGGTTAGCAATACTGGCAATGTTTTGTTATTCAAAGTGGTCAGCGTGAATCGAGGCCGCAGGAAGGGCGGAGGCTGTGTGTTGGTGTATTGAGGCTCGAGAGGGTTATATTATCACACCCAGTTAATTCACGACGCGGCGAGATGTTATCACTGTGTTTTATTTAACACGTCCTATTATTTAACCTTATTGTACAAATGAACGTTATGTACAATTTGTTCTCTCGCAATAATCAGAGAAGCACAGTCAAAGGTGTTATTAACGTAAGGGGCTGAGTGAACTCATCCCCGTGGGCTTGGCAGGGGCATCGGCCGCCCGGTGCCTACCTATACGTGTCAATCGTCGGTGGCGGCGGCAACGCTACCAATACCTGCTACGTAGTACACGCAGATAGAGCAAATCGTATGACGACCACCATTAGCCAGTTCGCTCCATCAAGTATTAATTATATAAGAGTGCAATGCTTAATACTACTGGGCCTGTTCCTTTATAAGATCCTAGTACTTATCATTGACTTAAATTACCTTAATTAATACCTATCACCATTATAATATATATATTACATCCCCTACGAACCCCCTATGATTAGCGGACAATACCTCCCTCAACAAGGGGGGGGAACAAAACCACCACTCTGCCAATTATTGGAGGGTGTTGGTGGTATACTTTCCACATTATTGTTATAACCATGGTATCACGGAGTTCCCATCCCTGATGACGAAAACCAAAATCTTTCTGCACCGTCGAGTGGCCAAACACTCACATGTCCTGCTCATTAACTCTATCTTCGATTGCTATTGCATCTCAGTGGACCAGGGGGCCGGCATGAGCCTCTAATCACAGGCATCCCTATAAAAATCCTGCCTGCGACAACCATGGCGAGGCCAACCATCACAGCTCTAAAGTGAACCTTCAGGCCACCATCCGGGCCTTAGTCACTGCCTCAGGCACTAGAGGCACAATAAAAAAATAAAAATATTATATAAATACTATTTCTTCACAATTCAGCATTTACACGCCGGCATAAAGTCGAACGTCCGTAAGTTGCGTAGGTCGTAATTCGTGCAATAGTTGTAACACCCAGAATTCTCCCAAGAATTGTTGTAAAACTTTCAGCCACACACGACTGTCACCGCCTCCCTCAGCACACAACCCCAGCATGTATCTCCATCTGCCCTATCCACACTCCTGTCCTCTCATCTCTCGCCTTCTTCTACTCCGACCTCTCCTAACACTACCATCCAACATCTTTGTTCTAGGCATGCTCATAACGTTCACATTCCGCATCAATGCTCCACAGTTTAATCCACTCCCGTCACAGCACACATCACACACACCTTGCTGCCACCATTCTTCCATCTACACCTACACTATTTACACTCCAGCGACTTTGTTTCTGGCTCTGAAAAGTAAATCCCTCCATACCACCATCATAGAAATTTCATGCCGTGGCTGGTCCTTTCTCCGTACCATTCCATTGTTTGATTTCTCCTCATTCCCCTCATCCATTCTTCCTTCCCTTTCTCTCCACTCTCTATTTATTTCCCTTTGCACACAGCCATGCATGCCCCCATGTTCCTGCAAGGGCTATTGGTTTGGATGACTGTCTGTACTCTGGGAACTGAGAGTGGCTGTGAAGTGTGGGAGGTGTATCACAGCCTCGTCCTGTTAATACAGGAGTGAGGCAAGGGTGCGTCCCCTTGTCTCCATCCTTTTCAACACTTGTATGGACTGTGTATTGGGCAAGTGATTGTGGAGCATCCCTCGGCAACCAGATCACTGATCTTGTTTTGCCGATGATTCAGTCATCTTTGCAGAGTCCTGTAATCCTGCATACATGGATGACACATCCTGTAATCTTCAGGAGGGCCGCTTTCAACACCATGGCACATTCTCCCCGCCAACCTGGCATCTGGGTGGAGTCGTCCTGAGGCTGCCAGCTGTTGACAGTGGGGCCACATCCCAAACGCCAAACTGCGATATTGCTTTTTCTCAAAGATTTGGCAAATGAGGGCAGTTCTGCTTTAAGGAAAATTGTCTTCTGCCTCCTTCCTCCCCTCAAACTCTTTTCTCTCACCCACCTTCTGCTGGGCAACCGCGCGCCTAGGATTTCGTTAGATGCTAAACACACCCTCATTAGATACCATATGGGTAAGGTTCAATAGTGTGGTTAATGGACGTGGGTTAGATGCCAGATCTTCTGTTGTTGGTTTATTAAATTGCATCCTCCCTCCCCTCAGACGAACACTTTCTCAAAATCCATATCAATAAAGGCCTGCTACATGTTAAGCCTGATACTGTTGAGTATTATATCACCTCTCCTCACTCTCACTTTCCCTGGATTCTTTGAAATAAAACACTGAACAACAATTATTCATTAAGTGGTTTATTGGATATATCCCAAAACACCTCACAAGTGCCCTGTATATGTCCCTGGCAAGCCTGCTCTTGGTAATTAACACTTGCCCACAATGATCCACTTGTCTCTTTTGCACCAGTGTGGGTGCATGTGTGTGTTAAGAGTGCTCTTGTGGGGTAAAAGTTTTCCTACACTCTTGACACTCAAAGTTTCTTCACACCAGTGTGGGTAAGGATGGTGTGTGTTAAGATTGCTCTTTTGGGTAAAGTTTTCCTACCGCTTGACACTCAAAAGTTTCTCACACCAGTGTGGGTAAGATGTGTTTGTTTAAGAGTGCTCTTTTGGTAAAAAGTTTTCCTACAACTCCTTGACCTCAAGTTTCTCACACCAGTGTGGGTAAGATGTGTGTGTTAAGATTGCTCTTTTTTGGGTAAAAGTTTTCCTACACTCTTGGGAACAACTCAAAGTTTCTCACACCAGTGTGGGTAAGGATGTGGTTTTTAAGAGTGCGCTTTTGGTAAAAGTTTTCCTACACTCTTGACACTCAAAGTTTCTCAACAGTGTGGGTAAGGATTTGTGGTGTTAAGATTGCTCTTGATGGTAAAAGGTTTCCTACATCTTGACACTCAAAGTTTCTCACACCAGTGGTGGGTAAGGGAGGTGTGTGTTAAGACTGTTCTTGAGGGTAAAAAAGTTTTCCTACCTCCTTGACACTAAAGTCTCTCACACAGTGTGGGTGACATGTGCCTCCTAAGATCAGTCTTTTGAGTGAACACTTTCCACAGTGGTCACACATCATCCCTGTCTTGCGTGTATGGGTGAGATGTGTGCAGTAATGCCATGCCTTGCTGAGCACACCTTTTTGCCACAGGGGGTTTACAAGTGTAGACCTCAGCCCATCCATTGCAGCACTGACTTCTGCCATCACCCTGTGGCGGGATCCTCAGCTGGTCCTGCAGGAACCCTGGTGGAGGCCGACGAGCTGCCCCCGGGGATGAACACAGCGTTCCCTTAACAAAGGGAAGCCGGGAGAAGTCCTGGCGTGGGCGCCGACCTGGACTCTTCAAACATCAGCAACTGTAACCATTGGAGGCCGTCAGCACACAAGCGGGAAACGCTTCTTTATGGTTCTTCTGCTTCCCCTCCACTAACACCTGCCATGGTGCTTCCAGCCAAGGAGTAATATAAGGCCATCACCAGGAGCCTCACGCACCACTCTACATGGAGGAGGAGTGGATTGGTGAGTGGCTCGTGACCTTCAATGCAGGCACGTGTAGCCAAGGCCTTGCACATCAGCACAACAACCCCAATAATATTTGCCTACCTTACGCCTGACCGTCACACACAACAAGCACACACCACTGGCTATGAAACAAATTGGGGTGCCATCAGCGGAAGAAAGAAGAAAAGAGGAGACTTTGATAGCAATGTTACAGTAACCCTCGATAAACCGAACCTCGTTGGGGTACACCAATACTTGGATAATCCAAACACCGTGTTGCTTCGAACAAACCTCTGATATACAGTAAACCCTCGTTTTTGCGGACTATTAGGGGGAGCACTGGTCCGGGAGCCTCAAAATTCCGTAATCGCAACAGTCCGGGCCATTACCCACCTCCTTGGACGTTTATCCTACTCTGTCGGCCACATCTCGCAGAATACTGGCCTTACCAGTCGTGGGCATGTGCGCCGCAAATTGCGCACCCTTAAAACCGCGCAACGGCGCGCGGCGCAATAAAAATCGTCGCCGCTGCCAGCTTTAGCGGCGGCTAAAATACGACCTAAGAAATCCGACGTGGGCAAACCATGTGTACTGTTACGTGTATATATAAGTATTATCTCCCTAATATGTACAGTAGTAAAAGTACCAGTTTTGGGGGGCTAAATAGGTAGAAACTTTGGCACTGGCACACCAGTTTTTGTATAGGCCTACTTAATTAAACCCTTTCACTGCACGGTGACGCGATCGCGTCAAACGGGCCCGTCTGCTCTGACTTTTTGCGCGAATTGTTCCAAAAAACAGTTAACAATTCGCGGCAAAAATAAGTTTTAATCAGAATTGCGTCAAAATGTTCTCCGTCAAGATCCAGCCTAGACTCTATAAAATAAAACGAATTGTCCAACTCTCTCGTGTGAGTCGATGTGAAAATGGATAAGGGTTTGTGTGTCTGTTTCCACTCAGCAGGCAGCCTGTGCGCGCGGATTGTTCGCCCTTTAAAACGTTTCCCGAGCTGCCATAATGGCACATGAAAATTTATAATTGTCGATTGGAATCCTCATAAAAATCCCTGTTTTATTGCATATTATACCATAAAAGTTGACTCAGGAGTTTGAGCTACGAAGTGGTGAACGTAAAGTATTTCCTTATTTCTCTTTACCCAATATTTTTTCGGAGTTGGTAATTCCACTATTTACAGGAAAACCTCATTTATATCCGGCACCCTCGGGGGGTAGCGCATGCCGGATAACTCATTTTGCATTGTTTTGAGAGTTACTCATTATGGAATCGCCCAAAATCCCAACAATAATTTTTTTCTTTTCTTACAATCACAAGGAACTAGCCAAGGGCAACAACACAATGGGAACCCAAAGCCCGCTTAGTTGCAGTCCCTATAAGAAGACAGTAAGAATAAAATAAAACGAGGGGTTAGCAATTTAGGTTCGGGAGGTGTCTTGTTAACTCTTCTTTTGAAAAGATGTTAGTCATAGGAAATGGAAAAATAGAAACAGGACGAGAGTTCCAGAGTTTCCCAGTGAAAGGGATGAAAGGTTTGCCACCCTGCTTAACCCTACCCCGCCAAATTTTAACTAAATTTCTGCCAATTTTTCTCAATTTTTTTTCGAAATAATGATACCTAATTAATGCCTGGGTTATCCTGCTGGAGTGCCCCCTTCCTACCCGCGCACTCCTCGTCAGGATGGGACAAGCCAGTCCTCGTTTCGCACGCCAGCGAACCACGAACACTCTCTCTCTTTTTTTTCACAGGTCGAGACCACGGGCTCAAGCTAGCCCTTGGTCCTCCCTGTGCTGGAGGCCCCGGAGAAAGAAAAAAAAAAAAAAAAAAAAAATGCCCTGGTCGATTAGTGCCGTTCTTTTGATCCGGTTAAATGGGTTCTCCTGTATTTGCATTTCTTGTTATTTTATATACTTTCATAAGCAGAATAAATCTCTTGCAAAACCAATGATATTTCCTGGCCATCCCATAATTCCAGGTTAAAGAATACACGTTTGGTTGAAATTGATAAGTAAACAAATAAATTCCCGCAACAGTCTAGCTCATTTCGCGGGGCCCTTAGGGCGCAAAGACGGATGTTGCAGTGGAAGGAACACTATTAACTTTTTCGGGGCGTGCAAGGGTTTAATAGCGGCGCACGGCGCAACTGCAGGGGCCGAAAATAGCGGCGCAGCGGCGCAGGTGCAGGTGGTCATCGCCGCCGTCGCAGGGACTCGGGCAGGTGGGGCATCGACGCCGGCGCAGGGACGCGGGCGCAATTACCAAAATTAGACGGCGCGCCCACCTTTGGCATTACACACACACACACACACACGCACACACAGCCACACACACACACACACACTACACACACCACACACACCTGTCTTTTAACCACGTCCTTTCTTTTTCCTTTTCCTGTCAATGCATCTTTCCTGCCTTAATTGCTGATTTCTCTACTCCTTCCCTCCTCCTTGACTGTACTTTCACCACCCTCCCATCCCCCCCCCCCACACTGTCCCGCTCCACACTCTCCACGGACCTTCACCTATAGACACAGGTCACTATAACAATCCAGCCTGCGCCACCACGGGCTGAGGGAAAACCATCACGACCCTCCAGAATGTGCCTGGCCAACCACCTTACCCCTCAAAGGATAACACATAGTTAGCCTACAGGCCGCTATAGGCTTCAACGTAAAAACAACGAGAAAAAAAAAAAAGAAAAAAAAAAAAAAAAAAAAAAAAAGTTCCATTTCTCCTCCTTTGAAATAGTCCTGCATATTTTTAATTGTTCTTTTCAACATATCTCTACCGTAGATAACACTAATTCCGCCAGGGACATCGTTTCCTTTTTTTATTTACAGAACGTGTGGTGGCGTTAATAACTTACATTTTATACATCCATGATTTCATGACAGTTAGAAGGGGCTTCTGGAGAGTCTGTGTCATTGTGTGGGTCTACATCTTGTCATATTTGGCTATAAATGAATAACAAATACAAATATAGAAGGGAGTGGCGACGTTGTAATGGGCCTACCTAAATCGCCTGCGTAGTGTTTATGTTCCTGAGTGTCCTCCCGCCGTCGTCGTCGCCCGATAAAAAAAACAAGTAGGGAAACAATAATAGTCATCATATAGCTACAAGTACAAATAATAACCCAACTATTCCCCCCAAAATAACTGGTTTATAATGGACGAGAACTGCGCGGGGATCGCTGCCCGCCGTTACCACGTACATTTTATATACTGTATTTTTTGCTCAGGATATCTGCAGTGTTAATCCACTTCCGCGTAACCTTTTAAACTTATATAAATTTGTGAATTATAATAGTTTTCCTAACAGTGCATACAGACACCCTCCCCTTCCAGAGGCCCCCAAACCTTTAGGAGGTTTAGGTTAACGGTTCGGTAGGTTAATCATCTGGGCGGGGGGGCGAGGAGGACCCAGCCCCCCCTTTCAAGAGTTTTGGTTCGGGTAATAATCCTCCCCGGCAGGGCGAGGCAAGCGGAACGGCATTAATTTGTTCCCACCCCGAACAACGCCGCTTCCCCACAGCTCCAACTTGTTTGGGGGAAGTGGGGAGAGTAATGGGCAAACACTATAATGTTTACCACAAACTACCCTAATACCAAACTAACTGCAAAATGAGGCATTTTCAGCCCATTTTTAATGTGACCATTATTCTTAACAACATAAAATGCTGTGGAAAGAGTACTTTTTACCTCGTACTCAATTACTGGTTGAAAGACCAATTGACCAAAAAAATTCCCATCGGCGACGTTTTCCCTAAACGCCGCCCAGCAGTCAGGGGTCTTACCCTCACTTTTATGCTTCTTTTAGGCGCCAATGTTGTTGTTTTGGGGCTGCGAGGATCCAGGATGGATCCTATGATCCCGTGGTCGATGTTCTATACGCTATCACAGGCGTGGCGCTGGACCTTTCTTCTTGAGGAAGGCACAGGTGAGGCGGAGGACAGCGTGTTTGCCGTGAGGGGGGACGCCAGCATGGTGGCCAGTTGCAAGGGTGGCCCGTTCAGGGCAGGATTTGAGGTGGGAACCACTAACCACGAAGGCTGGAAGTGTGACACTTGATCTTGATCTTGATGTTACGGTGGGCGCTTTTTCTTCTAGGCCAGCCTTTGAAACCGGCTGCTCCTTAGTCCTTGTTCTTGTTCTTTTTGTAGCTGTAGTCTATTGTCTATTTTTCTCATATACCACTTCTTTCAAAAACTCTTTCAATGTCTCAATCCTCCGAGCCACTTGTCTCACCACACAGTACCCAGCAGTAATAAAATCCATTCTCTTCCGGTGTCCTTTCAACCACCTCGGCTTCATGTCACCTCCCATTTCAGTCAAAACCACACGGAATATTTCCATTCTCTCCCCGCTAACTTCTCACATTTCTGTAATCACTGTTCCACTGTTTCAATCCTCACCCATGTCACACCATCTGGCACACTTGCTGCCCTGACTCGGACCATCTGTAGTTCGCTTTGGCATTGACATTAAGCACTGTGTTCGGGCTTGGAAGAGAAGGTCGCCACCCCCGGGTTCCACATACACACTTTCAGACGCTGGTGCCCTCTTTCCTCCTTATACCATTCTAGTGTGTTTCTTTTTTGCTCATCTCATTTTCACTTACTCATCCCCAACATACTTCACCTACTCTATCGATCTCAGTTTTGCCACTTTCTCACATCCCATCAGGCCTTCTTCATCACCCTTCAACATCTTCCATTCAATTACATTTCGGTCTTCCATCTATCAGTTGATACATCCACCAAAATCGCAATCCACTTCTTTCTACCATTTTTTGGGCATCGCTTCCCCCATTTACTACTACATTCACTCTACAAATAAACTTTTCGTGGCCAATCCTTGTGTCCTCCATTCGTTTTCCAGTCTGATCTTATACCGAGTGTTGCTTTCGAATGTCTCTCCCGTAAATGTACTCCTCCCATGTCACCTCTTAAACCTTCAGTCGCTGCATACCTGGGGGGTGCATTCAGTGCCATTCTTGCTACTTTATTTTGTCCCACTTCCAATATCTCTATTTCACGCTCATTCCATGCATCACTCCATACCACCATACATAATGCTTGGGGACAGCCACACTTTTCCACCTTCCCTCAACCATCAAATACTTGCTTGCCCTCACCTTGCCACACTCCAGTCGACCCAACCCACTGATTGGCCTGGCTGAATCTTTTCAAGCCTTTGCTTTTCACACATCCCTTGGAACTATGCACATCCCTATGTATACTTGTATTCACTAGTTTGGTTCTAAATTCATTTTTTCCTGTTCTCCATGTAGCCGTTTCTGCATCTCTGTTATATTTACTATCATCACCTTACTTTTCTCCCGGCTAAATTTTCATCCAACAGTCTCTCCCATAACTCATTCACCCATGTCTAACAGGCTCTGGAGTTCCTTCCTCGCCGACTCCACTCATAACTACCTATCATCATGCATACATTAAACAAGCTTATTTTGTCATTTCCTACTCTCACTCCTGCATCATTCTTCTCATCCTTACTGCCAGTTCCTCAGTATACAGACTAAACAAAGGTTGGGGACAGAGTGCATCCTTGCCTAACAACCTCTCTCACTCCTCAGCCATTTCTGTTTCTATAATATCCTAGCCTATATTTTTGGGCTCTAGTGTCTTCAACATGTTCTCACTAGTTCACACTATCTTTTGCTCAACCCAACCTTTTCCAAAACCTTGCATAACATTTCTCTGTTTACGCTATCATAGGGCTTTCTCAATGTCTACGGAACCCAGGTACAGTGGTCCTTTCCCTCCCTTTTCCTTCTTTTTCAATTAGTTCATTCACCACAAACATGTTTGTCTCCTCTGCCCTCCTATCCACTCGAAACCATTTTGCTCCTCACCTAACATCATAGCTCTCCCTCCAACCATTTGCACAACCTTTCCTTCAACACTGCACTAAAAACTTTACCTACTGTTATTCATTAGGGGCTATTGGTCGATAGTTGCTTCATTCATTCCTTACTCTTGTAATCCTCCTTTATGCAATAGGTCCACTCTACATTCATTCCATTTTCTAGGCCCCTTTCTTCTTCCACCCAGCGTCCAAATAGGTCAGTCATCCTGTCAATCACCACCTCACCCTCCATGCTTTACATCCTCATATGGATTTCATCCGGGCCTGCTGCTTTTTCATTCTCTTGCCCTCCTTACACACTTCCTCTAGCTTCATCCCTGCTAATCCATTCATTCACTCTTCCGCAATCTTTTCTTTCCAACGTTATACTTCTGGTCTTTACGTCAAAGATTTCCCCACGCCTCCTATGTCTTCCAAAAGTTTTTTTATAACCTCTTTGATTTTTTGTCTCATCTGTTATCACATTCAGCATTTACTTTCAATGCTTTCACATCTTCATTCTCAGCCATCTTTTCCCTCTCATGAATCTGTACCACTCACGCCACCTGCAAGTCCTGTTCTCTTTTTAGGGATCGGAATCTTCCTCCTGTCACACATACTTTCGCATCTCTTATCTTTCGTTTTGTTAGTCGCTGCTGTTTCACATATTCTGTCATTGCATTTCTTGTATTCATTCTTCGCTTCTTCACTTTCTTGCCTCCTTTTCTTTAACCCTCTTACATTTCCTGTTTAAAACCTTTTTCGTCCTTTCTTGCCTCTCTAATATCCTCATTGTCCACATGGTTTATTCACTCTCTTTCTTCCATTTGTTTCTAATAAACCCTATTTTTTTAAGTGGCAGCGCTCCTCACATTCTCCGTTAGTCTCTCATTTAGCTCATCACCCACCTCCTGTACTCTTTTCTCTGTCCCACATCTCACTCAGACACACTTAAAAGAAAATCTTCCCTTTGGCATCCTCTCACCTCCATTTGTTCTTCACCGTCCTTACTTTTTGCTCACTTTTATTCCACTTCATACGTCCACTACAAAGCATATTATGATCAACACAATATCAATTTTTCACTCTTTCATCTATCCACATTCGAGGCAACACTCTCTCTCATTTTGCCATTCACCACACCTAATCAATTGCAGACTCTTGGTTCCTTGCATTCTCCCACGTCACTTCGACCCTCTGCCACAGTCTCATTCCAGGTTTCTAACTCCAACTCATCTATAATTCAGCCAGCATTTCTTTCTCATTTTGATTTTATTTGCTCTCCTAGCATACCCAGATGTGCATTCTATCACCCATACCATCACACTCTCCTCCGGCATGGTCTCTAAAAATCTTCTTTCATAAAGTTGTATCTTCTTCTATTCTCTCTCCCTGCTCTATCACCTCAACCGTCATGTACACCACAATCACTATAAACTTTTTTCCTTGTCGTTCTGAACCCAAACATTCTAAGTCTAGCAGCAAGAACATCCTCACTCATAGACTGTTACCCACGTCTATCTCTCTACTTTAAGGTTTCCTTCCCTTTCTATGAAGAAAGCAAACCCCTCCTCTAAGTTTTCTCTTGTTTCTTTCGTCCTTTTCCAATCATCTCATACTCACTATCATGCATTCGTACATCGTCTCTTAAATGGGTTTCAGTCACACCAACTAGTTCGAATTTCCATTCACTAAATTCCCTTGCATACATCCTCATATTTACCAACACCCCAACCCCTCACATTTATACATCCAAACTTCATGTATTCTCTCGCCTGGGGTGGTGGTCTTTTGTCTTCCTCCTTGTCTCCTCAAGTGATTTTGATTTCCGGCTAGTTCCTGTTGGGCTGTGGGCCCTTCCTTCTGATTCTTCTGCCGCATTCCTCGGTGCTGTTTATTGGCTCCGGGTTCACCTCTCTCCTCTTCACTCTTAGTATTCGCCCGCTCCCAAGGATTTCCCCTGATTATGTAAACATTTTCTGTGTTTTTTCAGCTTCTTTTTTGGGGCTTTTGCTTCCTCCCTCAGTGTCTTGTCATTGTGATGCTCCTCCTTTGACATGTCGTGTGCCACCCTAACGTTTTCTGTACACCACTTTCTTTGCTTGCTTTAACCTAAATCCATTTCTCATGATCCTTTTTTTTCAGTCCACTGTTTACTTTCACAAGTGGGGGCCCTTTGGCTCTTATTGCCTCCCCTTTTGTCATAAAACCAGTCCATTGTACTTCCAATTCTATTGATGTGGATTAGATCACTATCATAACAGGTCAGCCCAATCTCATTACATATTTCAATAAACACCATTCTGTCATGCTTTTCTTTTTCCTTTCTGATTTGTAAGTTCTCCCCGTCAGAATCTCCTCCTGTACGTCATACTGTGGGGGTGTGTGGCAACCCCTCACCTTCCCGCCATATCTCAGTGTCCCCGAGGCGGGCAGTTGGGGACTCCGGCGAGGCAGTGACCAGTCGTCCTGTCAGCTCTCTGTAACTAGAGGTTAATTTCTCCAAAAAAACATAACGCCGCGCCCCCAGCCCTTCTGTGTTCCAACCCCAATATGCGCTTTATCTTCAGGGGCTCATGGAGAAGGCATGGGCGGCGTAGAGACGCCTCCGCAGGTAGCAGGCGCGTGGGAACAGCCGCGTGGTCCAATCTGCCGCCATACCACAACGCCACGAGATATACCCAAGCCCCGGCATCACACCAGCCACTCAGCAGAAAACTCTGGCCAACGACCCGGCAGCATCGCCCCCCAAACCTCCTCCAGGACCAGGGGGACGACCGTGGGCATGTCGCCGGTAACGTTTGAGGCATGGCCACCAGCGTAGAGGACTTACAGCAGCATCTGCGGTTGGGCGGCACCCACAGCGGCACCTTATGTACGCCTCCTTTGGGAACACAGGGGTACAACAGCGCATCGACGCGCGCCTGGGCAAGCAAGTGTTCAGGCAACTTTCAACCACGGAGGCAATCGACGTTTGAAGCGTGGTGATGGGTTAACACGTTGTATCATCGGAGCGTGGGCGGAATTTTTTTCTCTACACGGGCATCGAGTGACAGTGTGTGTGCGTATATCTCCCAGTGCCGGCCAAGCGATGATTGCGGCTTTAGGTGCCCTGAGTGCCAGTGCCCCTTAGAGGAGTACATGCTAAACAAGAAAATAGTGATGGGCTACGTGATCGCAACATGAAAGCGGGGTTTTTGCGTTGTTTCCCCTACGCCTCGAGTCATTCAGTGAAATAGTTCGCGGTGTGAAATTTTTGAGGCCGCGGAAAAGGCGATTTGACCAACCTTCGAGCTACGTAGCCATGTGGGGGTCGGTGACACACTCCCCCGCCCGTCATGGCTCCACACCACGAGGGGGCGGCAGCGGGCCCCGGGGCCGCCGCTTAGCGGACAAGGAAAAACCCGCCAAGACGGAGTCCGGCGGGGACGCAGGCGGGGGACCAGCATGCGGTGAATCTGAGTGAAACAGGTGGGCGTCAGGGGCAGAGCGTTTTGCAGGGGACATGCCGTTGTTGCGGCCAGAAGGGCACTTCTGGCGCCTGTGTCCGGCCCTCACCCCCAGGGCGGCGCCTCGTCCGCCCGCCCATCATTCGAACTTCACCCCTACCTCCGGTGCAGTGATCGTTGGAGGAGTGGAGATGGCGGCGTCGCTGCCCGTGGTTGATCACTGCTCACGCCCTCGCGTCTCGTGTCCCTACACAGCAGTGGCGGACATTTGGGGGCGCAATTTTGTCTGTGGGCGGGGTCGGCCTAACCTTTTTTTTTGGGGACCTCGGCATATCCCAACGTCCAGCTCCAGGCTAAAACCCACGTGCAGTAACCCCCACCCACGTTGCCGGGGGCAGCAGGCGCCTCCTTGGGTCCCATCACCTGTCAGGTCTCCGTGGGGACTGTCTCCACCACAGAAGTGCATCTACATAGCCCGAAGGCGTGCCAGCAACCTCTAACCTATCGCTCAAGGCTGCAAGGCCCTCCTCGTCCTCCGCTCGTTCCATAAAAAAAAAAAAAACCCCCGCGCCCCTTTCACCCACCAGTGTGTGTGCTGTGGACCCAAATCAGACACCCAAAGACCCACGTCGACCCGAATGCCACCTCACGAACTCGTAGAGGAGAAACGTCGATCGCCTCGAGAAAGGTTTCTGGAGTGTAATGCCGTTATCGAAAGAGATAATGGGAATTCTTATCATACAATCCCGGGTTATGTCCGTAAGCAATTCAATTTTTCCCGTTTCTCGTGAAATTTATCTTCCTCTTATTCTCACTTCTATCTTCCTCCTTCATACTCACTCACCCCCCCCCCCCGACATTCGGGAAACGAGTCAAATTCGTGGGACACTTATTCGCGATCATTGATAACTAAAAGGATTCAAAGCTTTCATCCTCCCCTCACCCTCCTAGCAGATCAAGGAACCCCTAGATTCTTAATGTCCTTCAAACTAAAGACACAATAGTGACAGATCACGTCAAAGAGGGATACGTTAAGTAATTTATTTGAAATTTAAAAAAGGTCGACCAAAATTTTGTCTCGACTCCACTAACCTCGTCCTCAAAAAAAGCGTTGTATGCTTGAAACGAAACAAAAATTAACCTTTCCCCGGATTTAGATTAAACATATTAAATTCTTCAAATATCAAAGTAACGAACTGTATTATAGGCAGCCCTTTCATAGGAACACTTGTTTTCATTAGTAAATTTAGTTCATTCAGGTTTTAACGCTCTTCAGGAGAGGCCAATATCATAGAATTCGAACATTCCTTTTCATCCCAACTTCACCTTAGCTACCATGAGGAGTCAGTCGTCTCTCCACTTCATTGTAGGTAAGACCTCGGCACCTCGCTCCTGTTTCCCCCCCTTCCTTGTTTATATTATATCTATCTATATTTCTATATATATATATTATGTACCGTTGTTCGTTTCACTAAGCATAGAAGGCCTGCCCCATCCTTATAAGTTTATTAAACGGAGTCGTCTCTCCACTTCATTGTAGGCTTCGACGGGAGTCTCTCGCTCCTTCCTCTCCAGAAAACCAAGGCCCCTTGGCTTCGACGGAGTCTCTCGTTCTTCCTCTCCAGAAACCGGGCCAAACATGGTACAGTGAATCCCCCAAAACCAACTCCATTACTCTCACTTTTCTCCCCTATATATATATTCCATGTATACCTATAGTGCTCATTTTGATACGGACATAGGTGGTAGTTCTAAGAATGATTCTGTGAGGGAGGTTATGCTCTAAAGAGCTTGCCCCTTCCAAAATTTGAGTTTTTTATATGTGTCTAAGATCTCAAACAGAAAAAAAATGTTTCACTGGTGAAAAAATAGGATGATATTTCAAATATGTTTTTTGTGTTTTTTTGCAAAAACCCCAGGGGACTATTCCGGGGTGTTATGGAAATATTTCCCCACGTTCTCCAAAAGAGTTTTTCAGCCTTACTCGGTATAATAACTATATATCTCCCGACTACCATTAATTCTCATGCATATCAACGTGCTCAGGGGGTAAACCAGAGAACTACTCCCCTTGAGCCCGGTGGCAGCACTTCCCCTTAACTCATACCCTTTCCCCCAAACCTTAACTCCTACCCCTTCCCCTTAAATTCATCCCCATTTCAGTACTCTCCGCAGCGAGAAGTGTTCATACTTTTAATCAAATAGTGAAATCAAAAGACAAGCCTCAATTCTCAATTCAAGTTTAAATCAAGGAAAAATCCTAACCAAATTTAATTTCATTCAAATAACAAAGCACCAGGTATAAACTTCTTCATAGGGAAAATCCTGGCAACACGGAGCACTTCGGGCGCACTGCGTTTGCCATGGACGCAGGCCGCTACAGGATGACGGTCCCCTACCACGTCCACCTACGGCCCACACCCCCCACGCAGTCCAGTCCCAGCCCCAGTCCCGCTCCCTTTTTGACGGGTACGACGACAGCGGACGCGATGTTGACAAGGCATCATCGAGGGGGTGCCCGCAGGCGAGCCACCCGAATGGTGCTCCAGAATGGTGGTAGTGCCAAAAAAGGACGGAACCCCCCGTCGCACGGTCGCTTCCAGCGCCTTAACCGTGACGAGCCTCAGAAGACCCCACCCACACCAGACCGCCTTTTGATCCGTCTCTACGTGCCCAAACATACATTTAGGACCGTAGCGGACGCATCTCGGGCTACCACCAGGTCCCCTCGACGAGGAAGCCGCAATCCAAATTCATCACCCCCTGGGGCGCTACCGTACACCCGCACCCCATGGGCACTGGCTTCGCAGGACGCGTTCACAAGCGTTTTGACGACACCATCACCGACTGCCCAGGAGCTCAAGTGCGTGGACGAACTCGATCCACGACAGCAGCGTCAGCGAAGCCTTCTGGCCCCCATACAATTTTTCTCCAGAGGTGCATGGAGAGGTGTCACCCTGCGGACCTGACAAGTTCCACTTCTGCAGAGGAGCGTACCTTTGCCGGCTACCTCCTGGGCTGGGAAGGGTACCAGCCAGCCGCGACCCTCGTCAACAGCATAACCGACTTCAAGATGCCCGCCCAGCCCACCCTGACTGACGTGGCGGTCATGGTTTTGGCCCTCGTCAACCCAGGTCGCGCCCTTCCTGGCGATCGCCCCTGTTGGAGGCCCTTCAGGGAGCTACTCAAGAAACCGGTGTGGGAAGGCAGTGAACTGGGACAAGCAGTTGGAGGCGCTCTTCACCTCCGCCAAAGACACTATTTGGGCGATTGGCGGCCGAGGGACTGCGCCCTTCTATGATGGTGTCCCCGCCCTTTCAGCAGTCCTCACTGAAATACAGTCGCCAGGGTATTTGGCTTCCTTGTCCTGCAGCAGTATTGCGAGTGTGGGCTCGGAGAAGTCGCCGCTATGCTGCCCGGGCGGTGGAAACTTGTGCTCTGTGGCAGCCGACATCTCACAGCGGCCGAGAGGAACTACATTTCCCCTCCCAGGGGGAAGCGCTTGCCTCGCCTGGTGCCTAAAGAAGGCACGCCTCTTCCTCCCTTGCTGCAAAAAACCTCACGTCTCACAGAACCACAAGGCCCTTACAAGGATTTTCGGAGACAGGAGGACTAAAGGACATTAGCCAACCCCCCGGATCCTCAACCTAAAGAGAAGACGCTAATGTTCACACCTTCCGCATCAAGTTACCTGAAGGGCGACACCAACTGGCGGGGGGGCAGACGCCTTATTTCGCGCTACCCGATCCTGTCAGGTGGGCCAGAAGGATCGGACGAAGACGATGAAGAGCTGGGATGCGCAGCCATGACCCCAGCCACGCCCGCGGCAGCCAAGGACGAGGTGGGGCATGTTGTGGACCTTCATCAAGTGGAGGAAGAGGCTGCACGGGACGAGGGGTACCGGCTCTTGCGGGAATGCGTAGCCAATGACGGCTGGGCTGAAAGAAAGGACTGGGAGCGCTCGCCCTCCGCCAGTTTCTTCAAGATGCGGGCCCACCTCTCCTGGGCCCAAAGGGGAAAATCGTCCTTTACACCTGTGACGAGAAACACCCGCGGCTGGTCATAACCTGCGGCCCTGAGGCGTGCAGTCCTCGCGAACCTTCATGCGGGGCACCAGGGCAGGGACTTCCCAAAGCTACGCAGGGCGAGGCAGTCAGTCTACTGGCCAGGGATTGACGCGGAGGTGGAGCAAAGAGGCGCCAATGTGCGGTATGCGATACGCACGCCCCCTCCAGCCCCGCAGAAACCCTCTTGCCCACCCCGCCCCCGCAGTACCCATTCCAGCAAGTGTTGGCTGATTTATTTCAACTGGACGGGCCCCAAACCATAAACGCCGTCGCTGACAGGCTCTCGGGATGGCTCGAAGTGGAGCACCTGTCAGGGGCCGACGCCACCAGTGCACGCCTCACAGGTGTTCCGACATGGTTCCAAGCGCTTTTGGCATCCCAGAGGGGCTGTCGTGCGATGGGGTAACGAACCTCACCAGCCAGGAATCCAGGGGCTTCCTCGACACCTGGCGTGTGGGGGCTGAGGGTCTCAATCAGCACATTACCCCCAGTCTAACGGCCCGGGAGAGGCGGCAGTCAAGTGTGCCAAGAGGTTTTCCCACGCGGCAACACTGGCCGGAACGGCTCCCCGGACACCGACGCCCGCTGCATGGGGGCCCTCATGCAGTACCCCAACCCCCCCCGCAGGGCTCCGAAGCCTCCCCAGCCCAGCTGATCACAGGGCGTCAGCTGCGGGACGCCATACCTGTGGACACGTCGCCTCTATGAGGTGAGCGAGCGATGGCGTGGCTGCTGCGGAGCGCGAAAAGGGCCATGGCCCGCTCTGGGGACAGTGCAGCTTCCCGGCATGACCAAACAGCCCACAACCTCGAGCCCCTACCCCCGCCTACGGACCCGCATCCCAAACCCCGGCAGTGGGCGCTGGGATCGCGCAGGCACTGTCCTGGAGACTACGGCAAACCCCGGCAGTACTTGGTGCGGCTGGACGGCACGGGCGCACCACCATCAGGAACCGGCGCCACTTGCGCCCTCGCGTGCGTTCAGGGGCCGACGACGGGACAGCAGCGACGCCTGGCGCCACCCCGCCCAACCAAAGGAAGGCCTCAACGCCACAGACAGGCACCACGCCACCTGCTAGACTACGTGTTAGATAACGCCACCCCTCAGGGAACACACTGAGTGCCACACATATCACAAAATTTGTTTGTATCCCTCGGTTCACCTCGTTTTCAAATGTTCTGTTTTTTTCATTACAACCGCCCACGGCGAGCTATTTGTGTAATTGGGGGGGGGGGAGTGTGGGGTTTGTGTGGCAACCCTCACCTTCCCGCCAATCTCAGTGTCCCGAGGCGGGCAGTTGGGACTCCGGCGAGGCAGTGACCAGTCGTCCTGTCAAACTCTCTGTAACTAGAGGTTAAGTCTCCAATAAACATCACGCCCCCGCCCCCAGCCCTTCTGTGTTCCAACCCCAATATTACTGAGCCTAACGTTGAAGTCCCTTCCATACTCAGTCACGCATTCAGCATCTCTTGTAGCTCATTGTGGTTTTTCACTAAGGATCACCACATCATCTGCATACTCAGTACACTCAACACTTCATCTCCAATTTTCACACGCAGACCTGTAGGGTGGGGTGGGGGTCACACCGAACGGGGGGATCACCGTACGAAGGCTACAACGCGAAAATTAATTCAAATTTCACGCCACCATGCCACCAAGGATGCCGCGCCACCCTCAGTGAACTACATGCGTCCATACAGGGTAGCGTCGCGTCACCTCCGTTTTTACCAGGTAGAGATTGTTTATTTTTCGTATGTTCCGTGTTACTTTTTCGCCGTTCTTATATAGTGGGTCTCATTGTCGGCTGTTGAGGGCCGTGATTCTTTGAGTAAGTTTGCATACGATTGTTATAACGTATTGCACATGATTATTAGTGAAAAAATGTGCATGCTTTGAACAGGCGCGGTGGCATTATTTACAAAAAATTGGTGCGCGGGGATCACGTATTGTTAAGTGCGGGATCACCGTACTTGAAAATTTTTGAAAAACTATAGCTTTTGAAATACCTACACAAACTACAACATTGATTGACTATTAATATTCGCATGATATTAAAATGTGGTGTGAACTAGTGCATTTAAATTAAATGGAAAAGTGTTTTTTTTGTGCATAAGTTGAAGGTTGGTAATTAAATTAATGATGCTATATCAGTGTTATATATGCTATAAGCACATGACTAAATAATTTCATAATGATTTATGTTTATTAGATGATTCTAGAATTATTATTTTTTATGGTTAAAACAAAACCATTTACTGCATATTTCGGGGCATGCTTTCGTGATCCCCCGCATCACTAAGGATTTTGGAAATCTATATATTTAAATACTATAGAAACATAACGAAAGTGACTGACTATTCATATTACATGAATATGTAAAATGGTGGTGGTGAACTAGTTCATTTAATTACTGAACAGTGTTTTTTTTGTTGGTGTTAGAAGTTTGAAGGGTTGTTGGTATTAAATTATGATGCTATACTCAGTGTATTATGCATAAGCACATGACTAACTATTATTAAGTGATTATATGTTATTATAATGATTCCTAGAATTAATTTTTTATGGTTAAAAAAACATTTACACTGCATATTTTCGGGGGCAATTGACGTTCGGCGGTGCTACCCACATATATTGCCAGACTCATAGTCCCTAATACTTGGTGAGCCTGCAAAAGAATTTCGCCCCTCTACACTGTAAAAAGATACTAAGCTAAGCTACCTTAACAGAAAAAAAAAAACTTTAACCTAACCTAACTATGCATATGTTCCTATGTCATTGAACTCTTTTCCAGATCTAACCTAACTAACCGCCATTCACCGTCATCATGACCTCGCAAATATGTCAGGAAGAGCGACAAGCAAGATGGACCGGCGACTGACCTGGAGGCGCATTAGCACCGCGTGGCCACTAGCTGCAGCCTGAAATCCCTGACAATTTCAACACTCAAGAAACAACTCTTGCTGTAAGTTGCTCTATTTAGTTCCATATCTCCCCAAGTCTTTTTGTATGACCCTCATTCCACACGTCTTCTTTGGTCTCCCTGGGATAGGTAATGCAAAAGACCTCAGGTAGCTTAAGTGCTCTAGGTTTATAGATTTAAAATTTATTTCATTTTTTTTGGTTAGCATTTATTGCCAGCAAAGGCCTTTCTAAAGTCCTAATTAATTTCTTTTGTAAAGGTGCCTTTCAAGCGCTCTATTTATTAATTTTTTTGTCAACTTTTGTTGCAGCAAGGCCTTTTAAGTCCGAATTCATTTCTTTGTTACAGGCGTCGCCTTCTATCTATCGAAGAAGCTGTCGGATTGGAGGTTTACCTTATGGCTGTTGCTTCCCGTAGTCAATAGGGTTATTCAGCCTCACAAGAATATACATTGCTGATATATACATCCACGCACCAAGATGTTTCTACGGCCTGCCCTATGAGATGTCATTAGGATGGTGTATACCAGTATGCATAGCACTTGTGGGAGCAAAGCAATCCCTGGCTGCCTGGGAGAAAATAGAAATTGCGACAAGGGACTGGTACTATGCCTTCATGAACCGTCATCCAAACCTTGTATTGAAGGCTCCGACGGCATGTCATTGCATATTGTTGCCTTCCAACAAAGTCAATGTGGAAACCTCCTTTAAAGGCTTACATCATTAGCTTGAGAAGTACACATTCACGCCGGACCGGCTATACATTTGTATGAGAGTTCATATAGTCGACTAGTTATGACGCCAGTCAAGGTTGTGTGTGCGAGAGGCCCAGCCAGTACCCGCAGGTAATCGTGAACTCGGTGACAGCATGACGTTTGTGGGCTTATAAATGCCTGTGGGTCAGTCCACCTCCAGTGTTTATATTCCCAGATGCCGATGAATCCCGCTTTCATGAGGAACAACGATCTTTGGTTCCAAAGGGATATTGCATCCTAGTGCTGGATGATGGTGAAATGCTTCGTGCAGACACTTCACATCTCCATGAAGAAGTCTTGTTCTTCTGTAGAGAACCAGATTCTTCTGATCATGACAATGCTGAATGTCCATGACATGCAGCCTGTTTGATTTGCGATAATGCATGGTATCGTAATCGTGATTGTTACCTTGCCTCCCGCTACATACGACCAACTCCAGCATTGGATGTGAGTGTCTTTTCCCTTTAAGACTTCCGCTGGCCCTCTTAAACGACCACGCGCTTCATGCACCCTAACGAGCACATAACAGTCCACGTTGCCAGATTTGCTTCTGAGGGCATGGACCAAAGCCCTACCCCCTCCAACATTCTCAAGTGGTTTTCCGCGCCGACTGGTCTGTGCCCTCAAATCGCACATTTCCCATATGATGTGTTTGTGGGCGCATGTAACCGAGCGACCCGGCACCACCAATTTGTTAGTGGAAGTTACTACCCACTTCTTCTGAATGGAGGGAAGTTCAGATGGAGAGAAGCGCCTGGCTTGAGGCCCATAACCTCAGAAGCTATCCCCTTCCGCTGTGTATCCCAGGCTAATGATGTGGCCTGCCACCCCCGGGCCCCAGCCGACCAGGAGCCTGCCACCCCGAGCACCATCACGACAGAGCCTGCAACCCCTGGGCCCCAGCACGACAGAGCCTGCCACCGCCGGCCCCGCACGAACGCCCCTGCCACCCCCGTGCCCAGCACGACAAAGCCTGCACCCCGATCCCCCAGCACGACCAGAGCCTGCAACCCCGGGCCCCAGCCCGATGCACCCTGCCACTCCTGGCCCGAGCACGACGCACCCTGCCACCCCGGACAACCTTCTCAACACAGACTTAACCCCAAGAGTGTGGTCCCCGCCGTTTCCCTAAGGCCTAATCCCCGTCCTTAGTGGAAAGGGACGGAAGGGTGCGGGGCCTGCATTTTCAGAACCGAGAAATGATGATGCAATATCTGACTTAGGTTGAAGGCAGAGAAGTAGCAGAAGCTGGAAGACAAATAAGGCAGCGGCTTGAAAATAAAACATTTGGTGAAGAGAAGGGTCCCAGCGAAGAGTCTGGTTGTCCTGTTCCCGGAGGACACACCACTGACGAGGAGGAGGTTGATGATGTCTACTTCAGCTGGACACTCCCCGATTACTACGGATGAGGTGGACGACGAGGGCACCTGACTGTCGCTCATACCCTTTTGCTGCGCAAAACATCAAAGTTGGGTGCTTTGTTCTGGGTTCAGCTGAAGCTTGAGAGGGAAGGGTGTGGGCACATTAGTGGTGGCGTATGTTGCTCAGACGTTTTGCCATCATGGAGTATGGAAAATTAAACCTTTCTTTCCTCCTGGATGAGTCCGCTAACAACCCGAGACACGTTTCACCCTTCCCCTACCATCCTAATAATCTCTGTGATCAGAAAACAGTGCAAGGGCTGTCCTGGGACCTCCAGGGCATCACCAGAGGCAGGCTGACCTGGTGAAGGTGTTTTCCCGCCGCTGCCTGCCTTCATGATGCCTTCTGAATAGTGATCATAAAAATACCTAGACCTATCTTGTTAATAATGCTATTTTATATGAGCTTATCTTTCTTTCAATACCTAATATAATGGTGGGTGTCTAGCTTAGCATATATGTTGATTTGTCGGCAAAAAAAACTACAATATTGTTTGTGTATATGGAGTTTTTAAATATCTACGGTGCCCCCCCATACCTGATCCGTGTCCCCCCTTTGGGGGGGGGGACACCGGCCGAGGTCCCAAAAAAAATTTTATAAAAAAAAACCTTTTAAATGACCCTTATTATCGGGATTTTAAGTTTTCTTTGAGGGTACCATAGGGGGGCCAATTGGGGAAGTTTGTTTTGGGCACAGTTTTTGGCCCCTTTCAAAGGGGAAAAAAAAGGTTTTTTTTATGAATTTTTTTCCAAATAATAGTACGGTGTCCCCCCACCCCACCCTCCCTTCCCCAACTATTTCCCCCAACATTTTCCTTGGGAAAAAGGCCCCCTTTTCCCCATAAAACCCATCATTAAAACCCCATCCCGGGCCCTTGGTCCTTTTTTCCGTTCCCATTCCGTTTTTTTTTTTAAAAAACCTTCTTCCCCTCACCCAATTTCTTTTTCCCCTTTCTCTTTCCATTTCTTTTTTTTCCTTTTTAAATACAAAAGGCCAATACCCTGTCCCCCCCTTTTCCTTTTTCCCAACATTCCCCATTCATTCCAAAAATTTTCCCATTTTGGTTTTTCCAATCCATTCCCTCTTCCCACCCAAAACCTTTTTTTTCCCCCAAAACTTAACCTTCTTTCATTCAAGTTACCCAGGTTTTTAATCTTGATCTTGACCTTGTTTGGGGAAATTTTACCCGCAGATTGCTTTTCATTTGGAAGCCTTTGGTCCGGCGTTCTCCCACACAGTAATTTTTTGGGGGAGAAGCAAAAGGGGGAAGCAAAAACTAGGGATTTTTTTTTCCCCCCCCCCTCTCCTCGGCATCACATTAAAACGGGGTCCCCCATCACTGGGGGGCCCCCCCCTCCCTCTCTTTGCTCTCTTTCCCGTGCCCCCTTCCCAAGGGAATTCTTTTAAAACTCCCCAACCCACACGACGGGTCACTCCTCCACTCAGCACACAACCCCAGCAGGTACTCCCATCTCCACTCCCCTGATCTCTCATCTCCGCCATTTTTCCCCAACCCCAAACCTCTCCTCCACCCCCAAAATCTGTTCTAGATATTCATACCGTTCACATTCCAGCATCAAGTGCTCCCCCGGTTTTCCCCCCCCCTTTTTTTCTCTCTCTTCTCTCTGTTCCCCCCCCTTTTTTTTTTTTTTTTTTTTTTTTATATTTCTTCTCCCCCCTTTTCCCTTTCCCCCCTTTTCATCCTCCCACACATATCATAGTCGATTGATTTTCGTGAAAAACGACACTTTTTTTCTGGTGTGTTTTGGATTGTTTAGAATTAATCTGCTAACCGTTTCTGTCGCAAATCATATCTTTTCCGCCCCCACCCCTAAAATATATAGTATATATATACCCCACCCTATAATTATACTAGTGTATTAACGCCTAATATACTATTCAGTCTAAAAAAATATAATATATCCCCCAATAATATAACCATTGTTGTTATGGGAGGGAGAAAATTGGGGGCTAAGCGCCCCCAAACCCCCTGCTTATTTTTCACCGCGCACTTTTTAGGGGGAGCGAATTTTGCTTCCGGGGAAATGTCCAACTACGCTAAGATGGCTCAGCCCCCAAAGATGGTTTTAGTGTGTTCCAAAATGCCCCCCCCGGGCCCTTAGGGTACCCCCGTATAAAAAAATTCTTTTTCTAAAACTTTGGATGCCAATTTCCTGTGAAAAAATAGAATTCTAAGACGTTTTTATCTAATTCCTTTTTTGCATTTGCCCAAATTCTTACTATGAAAATCGAAACTTTAAGCTATTTTTAATATAAATATTAAACCTTTTTGCATAGCAAATGCTAAAAACCAAAAATTTTGAAGGGAAAAAACCCACCCTTAAAATCATTTTACAAAAAAACCCCTGCCAAATTCGAAAAATTAATTTCACTTTTCTTGGACCTACGGCGTACCTAATTACTGCTCTCAAAATTCCCCCCAAAAATTTTTTTTTACACTCTCAATCACACGATGTCACCCTCCACTCAGCACACAACCCCAACAGGTACTCCCCCTGTCTTCCCCCACTCCCATCTCTCATCCCTTTTCCATTCTTCCACTCCCATCTCTCACTCTCTCCATTCTTCCCCTCCGATCTTTCTCCTACCACAACCTCCAACATTTGTTCTACATACCCCTACCGTTCACATTCCACAGCCCGTGGCGGCCTAATAAAATAAAATGGATGGACTGCAAGCTTAAAGTAATCGTCCAGACCCATTTTTTTCTTTGCATAATTATGTTGAATGTTCATTCAAAATACCTAATCCACAAAAAAATATTCATTTCCACGCCTTATTTCCCTAAAAACAGACTTTTTTTTAAAGAGTGCGCGAAAAACATAGCCCATTCCAGCCGTGGCAGGAAACATGCTGGTGACGTCACAGCAGGAAGACTCCCACCCCGGCCCAGATACAAATACACGTAGTAGACTCAGAAAAAAATATAGCACTTGAAGAATTTTGGGTGTTTCTGATATACTTTTTTTTGCGATATGGCATATACTTGCATCCTGTGTGGGTGCAGCAAGAAAACAGTGCCTTTCCCGAGAGCTTGCACCCATTTCCAACCTATACGCGACGATATATGTGTGCAGATGTGTGGAGCGGCGGCGGGGCGCGGCGGGTAGTAGCGGGCGGTGTGTGGCAGATTGTCTCGCTCAGTGAGACAATCTGCCACACACCGCCCGCTACTACCCGCCTCTCCACACGTCTGCACACATATATCGTCGCCGTATAGGTTGGAAATGGGTGCTAAGCTCTCGGAAAGGCACAGTTTTCTTGCTGCACCCATACAGGATGCAAGTAGATGCCATATCGCAAAAAAAAATATCAGAAGCACCCAAAATTCTTCAAGTACTATATTTTTTCTGAGTCTACTACGTGTATTTGTATCTGGGCCGGGTGGGAGGCTTCCTGCTGTGACGTCACCGAGCCGTGGTCCGTCGTCTGCTGGTTTTCAGTGTGTTTTGAGAGCTCGGGGAATTTACAGATTTTGAATGGGATCATTTAAAAACGGGTGACTGGATGCAAAAAGTGACAACATATTGTTGATATACTCGATAATGGCTATATTTTGACTGCATTAAATCAGGAATGATGAAATGGTCTGGACGATTACTTTAAGGGGACACCACACAGGTGATGCCAAAATTTCCCAGGCTGCTTTTAGAGCCAAAATCTTATCTCCATCGTGTTTTTCGTGAGCGTTTACATTATCTGACCAGGTTTCATTACCATTGAATTTTTTTTTTTTTTTTTTTTTTTATGCTGTCATATGGAAATCTACTTAAAATCGAAAAATTCTTTGTTTGATGAGATATTTAGCTTAGGGTATTCTGTAAACATTCAACAATAAAGTTACGAAGGGAAATTCTCCTATCACTCCGAAAAAGGTTGAAAATGCCACTCTGAAAATAATGTAATATCTAGAATAAGAAAAATCTAGAATAAGAAAAATTCCAGAAATTCCGCCTGTCATTGTAATCAAAATCCGCTGCGTCATTTTACACATATGTATGCAAGTATAAAGTGTGCAAAATTTGAGATCTGTATTACAAAAATGGCAGGAGGAGTAGGCCGTGAAAGTAAAAAAAACGTGTTTTGAGAAAACAACGAATATACCTTATCTTATTTCATATCAAGCTACTTTAGTCTAACTTCTTATTTATCCATTGTCTAATGTATTGAGGTGATAGAAAACGTTCGTATACATTCCTATTTCATGGGAATTTTTTTTTTCTTCAATTTATACAAATAATTATGATGGTGATGCGGTCGCCAGGATGGGACGCGGGGGGGGGGGGGTTAGAATTGGGGGGGCCAGGGAATGGGTAATATGGCTCATATTTGCGTTTCAGAGCTACTACGTTGTAGTTCTAGGCCAAAAGAACAGTTTTACAAATAATGATGATGGTGTCCAGGATGGGACGCGGGAATAGCATTGGGAAAAGAAAAAAAAATACTACGTTGTAGTTCTAGGCCAAAAGAACAAATTTAGCACAAAATTGAAAAATGTCAAAATAGAGTGATTCTTGTCCTCAGATGTGTGGTGTCCCCTTAACACAACAGTAGGATACACAAATTTGACCTACCTCAGCTTCAAATTCTTCTTTTCAAACGCAGCCCTGGTATGAGTTCACGGATTTCGGACGGACCAAGAAGTTTATATAGGAGGAGGCGCATGCCACGCATTCCTGTGTTATCGGGTAAGCCGCTCGCCCTGCCCCAATGCTGGGAGATTGACTCAAAACATTACGATTTTACTCGTCGACTCTTGCACTTTCAGGCTTTCTATCTAATTGATACACAAAAACAGATTAAAAATATGACTGCCTAGGTACATTTATAGGTATATAAGACTTCACGCTAGAGGCAACATGCCGCCTCCTCCTACATAACCTCCTTTGTTCACACGGGAAGACTGAACAGCTGATCGAGCTGGCCTCGACTGCATCCCATTGTGTTCACAGTAGCGCGGCGGCGGCGCAGACATGAATCGTACAGCAGATATGAAAGTAACTTAAATTTTCGTCTGGTTTTTTAATGAAATTCATTTAGTAACGTATTGAAAATAATTAAATAGCATATAATGACTTTTTATTATGACATATTTCTTATTAGTGTATCAATTCTGCTGTGACTCTAAATGAATCATACACCTGGCAGTGAGTGTCGGGGGGTGCTGCAGCTCTACAGCCCTATGCCACGAGCCGCCACTGCCAGCATCAAGTGCTCCACAGTTTCATCCACTCCTGTCACACACATCACGCACACCTTGCTGCCACCATTCTTCCATCTGTACATACGACTATTTACCTCCAGCGACTTTGTCCTGGCTCTGAAGAGTAATTCGCCTCCATAGCCACCATCATAGAAACTTTCATACCGCGGCCTCGCTCGTGACGTCACGGTGATTGCCGCTCTTAAACAAATGACGACTAAGAGATGCCCGATTAGGGAACCACTGCATATTGCAAAAGGTTAGTTATGCCTTGTAGGATACTCTTCTATTTGAATGGGATAAACTACGAAGGATCTGCTTAGTTTTGAAAATCTTGCGCGTGCACGAGTGAGTACACAAAAACATAAGGACACTACCGTACAAGAGGCTGGTAGGCCTACACGTGGTAGCTTAAATTTAGTGTAGTAAAATCTGGTTATTCTCCCTTTACGTGGCGGCAATCCTTATGCAATTTCATGTGTTCAATTCGAGCCTTGTTTCCTAACTGGGATATATGTGTACGTAGTTACTTGTACTTGTGTTAATTATTTTAAATGACTTAATAGGACCACGAATGTTTAGTTTTGGGTATTTATTAATTCACTGTATATGGATGACCATTTACTTATTTTCCTCCTCCTCTCTTAATTATGGCGTAGTTTGTCGCTACTTACCCTCTACCCTCGTACAAGAAATCTTGCTGATCTGCGCGAAAGCTATCCTCGCTACAAAATAGGCATTCTTTCATAGGTCAGACTATCACATGACTGTCAGCTCTTGGATATCACTTAGTGCTTCGAGTGCCACTGACAGACAAACTCAAAAATTTTTAGCATCAAACACTTAACACATAGAATAAGATTGATAGTGAAACAACCATGAAACAACGAGTTTTTTC
>JACEEZ010021684.1:315000-325000 GCA_016584305.1 Chionoecetes opilio
CACCCCGACAATGTTATTCCTCTCCATCACAAGGATACGCTTCTGCTCGTCTTCTTGATCTTATACTTCGACCCTCTCAACTTTCACCGCCCATCGTCTTCAATCCTTTCATCCCAACAGCATTGAGTTACCTTCTTCCACCACCTATTATCTTGGAAACGTTCTCTGTGCCGGTCAGTCCTCAAAACGCGGACCACTTCTCGGCCAGCTTATACTTCGCAGCACTGCTCTTTTCCACTGAAGCAAAAACGCAGCAAGACACACACACACACGCGCTCTCTCTCTCTCTCTCTCTCTTCTCTCTCTCTCTCTCTCTCTCTCTCTCTCTCTCTGCATCGTCAACTTTTGTCGGGTACTAATTACTACATTTTTCACTCACGTCAGAAAAAATATATACATTTGCATAGTCTCCCTCATTCCTTCTTGAGGGCATGGACAAGACCGGTGGGGGTAGGGGATGGAAAGTAAGACAGCGCATTAAGACGGAAAATGTGGTTTGGAGAGATATGAGGTGCCGGGCTTGTGGAGAAAACTCATTATAGAGCGACTCACTGACGGCAGGAAAACGGAATTTTTAAAAAGAAAACGAAGAAGAATGATGAGGCGGCGGACCATCTCACGCCAGGCTGCATTCTCCCAGCCTTATTGTGGTTGCGTTTTTACTGAAACTCAGCTTGCTTTGAAAACACTACCCATGCTGTGCCGGCTGCCTCGCTATGCTGGGTTAGCGTCTTGAGAGGCTGGATATACATGCTAAGTAGAAAAATAATGAAGTTTGTGATTGTGAAGTTAGCGAAAATAGTATTGCAGTTAGCGAAAATGAAGGTTCCGAAATAGCAGCACCTGCACTTGCCTCTTTTTCCTCTCTCTTTAACATAATATTTTCTGACTTTCCTTGTTCTTTTCCAACTTTTCAAAATCAAATGTTTTGTTTTCGCTTCTGAAGAGAATGAAGAAGTAATGTGTTCCTTTGACCATGCATTTCCAAGACAACACCCCCTTTCTATATGTGTGTATGTGTATACGTGTGTGTGTGTGTGTGTGTGTGTGTGTGTATGAGGGGAGGCAGGGAGGAATGGGTGTTGCTTACGGTTTGCTTTTAGACGATTAAGGGTTTTCATAACGGTCATGAACCATACTACATATGATATCTACGATACCGTTCACTTTTTCTATTGCAAACATATTTATCTATTGCCAAAAATAGTTATGAGAGGAGTTCAAACACAGCATTGGTCTACAGCACGCGTTAAACAGCCTAAAAAGTGTATTGGAATTGTTGAAGTAGTAAACAGCACTATGTAAGCGACCCTGGCGAGGGGAGTGTGTCACGGAGTTGGTGCGTGATAAAACAATTCACTTTGCGTCGCCTCGGGTATCGAACGAACAAATAACCTTGACAACAATGATGGTGATGCAGGTGTGTCGTGGTGATGACGGGTGTGTGGAGGATGGAGAGGGCAGGAGCGGCCCGTCGTTCCTTCTCTTGTCTCTTCAGTTCTCCCAGGGTCAAATAATACTATATTTATGATCCTCTGTTCTCCTATCCTCTCCCTCGCCCGCCGGCCAGAACTACCACTCAGTCAGGCCTCACAACACAAAACTCCTTTCCCTGAGCCTGATTTACAGTTATGGCCACTCAGTTACGGAAGGAACAAAACACATTACTGGTCGGAGCAGCGGCAGGCATTACGTTGCATCAACATAGTCAAGTCTTCGGAAGGCGGTTGATGCACGGCTGCCGGGTAATGGGAGGCATGAATCCCCGTCGCTGTTACGAGAGGCTCAGAGGCAGCAGGACGTGAGGATGTATTTCACCGATCGCCTCCGTCATGACCCCAAAACTGTATTGTTCTGTTGTTGCCTCCTCTCCTTTACCTACACTCGCTGCCCTTGTGCCTCCTCTCCTTTACCTACACTCGCTGCCCTTGTGCCTCCTCTCCTTTACCTACACTCGCTGCCCTTGTGCCTCCTCTCCTTTACCTACACTCGCTGCCTTTGTTTCCTCGTACCCTCCGACCCGTTAACATTTGCAAATACCGAACACTTTGACGGGCGTTCTACTTAGCCAGTGCTTTTCTCTAAAGGAAAGCAAAAGGGGATTTTTTTTTCTCTCAGCCACGCAGGGACGAGGGACAAGGAGGAGATGGGTGGCAACGATGGTACGTGGACGAGGTTGTGGCCACGAGACGATGGTGGAGAACAGGAATACTACATAGGAATACATAGGAAGAATAGATACCAGGTGACCTATTGTTTCTATAACGAGGGTATCAGCTGAACTACATACCACTAACTAAGGAAGGAGGATGAGTAGGAGGATGTAGATATATAAGGGGATAGGATGTGGTCATAGGGAGTTATAGAAAGTGAGAGGTAAGGACTGAGAAAAAAAATTACATTATACACCTGATCTCCACTTTGCTCCACTTCCTGTATAGTAGGCTACACACCTTCTTTGGTAACTTAGTAACTATAGTAATATTTTCTTTTAGTCATCTTGGTCTTCCTAACTACGTGATGAAGAGAATATCGCTCACGTGTGGAAGAGGAAGCTTATGTCTTCTAACAAGTCGAACTAGACCCTTAAAGTATGATAAATGATAATACGATAATACCTCACCATGCCACATTGCTGTACACATCATAAAGCGCTTAATGCCAGTGTGTTTTGGTATGCGCGACCGACTTTTTTTGTGTGGGATTGAGAGAGAGAGAGAGAAGAGAGATAGAGAGAAGAGAGAGAGAGAGAGAGAGAGAGAGAGAGAGAGAGAGAGAGAGAGAGTTAAATTAAATTAAATTAAATTAAACAAAATTTCTCTATTTCCATAAATCATGGTTATTCTCTAAAACATACATCATAGACCTTTGGTATACACTTATACCAAAAAAGAAAAAATCTAAATCACAAAAATAAGTGTTTTACATAAAAAATCTGTCAAAAGAGACATTAAAAGTATAACTAAAAGTCACTTAAGATATATTTATAATACTACATAATAGGAGAGAGAGAGAGAGAGAGGAGAGAGGAGAGAGAGAGAGAGGAGAGAGAGAGAAAAAAGATGAGAGAGAGAGAGTAGAGAGAGGCAGAGAGAGAGAGAGAGAGAGAGAGAGAGAGAGAGAGAGAGAGAGAGAGAGAGAGAGAGCGAGAGAGGAGAGAGAGAGGAGAGAGAGAGAGAGAGAGAGAGAGAAGAGAGAGAGAGAGAATAGAGAGAGAGAGAGATAGAAGAGAGAGAGAGAGAGAGAGAGAGAGAGAGAGAGAGAGGAAGAGAGAGAGCGAGAGAGAGACGGAGAGAGAGAGAGTCGTATTGTATATGTCGCGAGAAGGCTTGCATGGGAAAAAGGGAAGAGAGGAAAGACAGGAGAAATCAAGTGGGAGGGAGGGATGCAGGAGGAAGTCATGGGGGAAGGAGGAGTCTGGGGCTCTGGCAGGTCCCTCACTGGCCTGAGATTTCCGAGGGTAATGACAATAAACACTCAACTAAATTGGTCCCCTCGGCTAGGGACTTGTGGCATTCAAAGGGGCCACTCAGGAAAGGCTTGATGAGGAGAGGAGGAGGAGGATGAGGAGAGAGGAGGAGGACGAGGAATAACGCCACCCCAGCCCCTTAATTATTTCCACTTTCACTTTTTTTTTTTTTTTTTTTTTTTTTTTTTTTTTCTTTTTTTCCCTTTCCACCCTCAGTAGAAACAAAACGACGACTTGACTTCCCAAACTTGTCATCCACAAAGAACCAAAACACTGGCTGGAATACTACTCTCGCTCCTCGTTCTCTCAAACAGTCTCTCCTCCCTCGTCTACTCATCCTCTTCCCTCTCTCTCTCTCTCTCTCTCCTCGCTCTCAACTTCTCTCTCTTCTCTCTCACCGTCTCTCTCTCTCAGCTCCTTCATCAAATTCCAACCCTACGTCAAAATTCCAGTTTCTCTTCTCCTATCTATTCGGGGTTGAATGGTGTTGTGTGCCTTTATGTGTTTGTGTTGCCAGGTTTGTGTAGTGTTAAATATGATGTTGACTGACGCTCAACCGCCCCCTCCAAGCACCCCTCCTCAAGTTACCCTCGGAGCTCTCTACCCCCGCCCCCCGACTTATCCCGACATACACACACACCCAACACAACACAACACACACACTCCACACACACAACACACACCACAACGAACCCACAACAAACACCCACACACTAACACGACACAAACACAGAACGAGGGGGGCCACCGGCAAACGACCTCACTCACTCATCCCTCAAACGTGTGTTTCAGGAGAGACGGGGAATGGGCTAAAATGTGTAAACCAATTTTTTCCTGCCGTGATTGTCTCCAGGTTACTCCGATGGGCTTCACCTCACCCCGCCCGCACCCAAGGGGCCTGTTGACACTGTATCGTATTTGTCTCACCTCAAAACCCGCCCGCACCAACCAGGCCTCATAACCTCAAACGCCGCCACGCACTGCCAGGCCTCTCGCCCTCACCTTAGCACGCCCGCAACCCAAGAGGCCTCACCCTACACGCAGCCCGCCCCGCAAACCCAGGCTTCACCCCTCACCCCGTCCCGCAAAAGATACACCAGGCCTCGACCTCAAACCCGCCCTCCGCACCCAGAGAAAGGCCTCAGTCACCCGTCTTCCTCACGCCTCTCACCACTCGCCCCCCCGCACCCATACCAGAGAAGCAGGGCCTCAACATGCAAACCACCCCACCCTCACCCCCCGCCCCGTCAACACCAGGCGTTCACCGCCCCTCCAACAACCTCCGCCCGGAGCACCATAAAAAGGCCGCAGACACGCGCCTCAACCCCGCCCGAACCACGCCAGGCCCACCCACCCCCACCTCAAACCCCGCCCGCGCAAACCCTAGGGCCGTCACCTCACACCTCACAAAGGCCCGGCCCCCACACTCAAGGCCTCAAACCCATCAACGCCCTTGCCGGGCCCTAGCACCCACTTGCACTCCAATACCCAGGGCCCTAGGCCCGCTGGGTGTCATCTCATAACGCCCGCCGGGCCCCACTTTTAACTCACCAACCAACCTCCGTCCTCAAGCAAACCCGCGGGGGCCGCCGGCCCACCCCAGGGCCCTAATGTCACCTCACCTCACCCCGCCCGCACCCAGGCCTCACCTCACCTCACCCCGCCCGCGCCCAGGCCAGGAATGCGGCACCACAAACCTTTTCATCCGCATGTCAAAGGCCTTCAGACCACGCCTTAGTTCTTCGCTTCATTCATTACAGGATTCCTCCTCTTTGTTGATACAGTTAATCACCCAGTTGCAGCCTTGCAGGGGTAGGATGTGAAAAACGAGACCTATTCAGAGCGAGCGCAGGTCGAGAGGAAGAGCGGCCACCCCCACGCCTCTACCTCGGCCGTGGGGGGCTGAACCGCTGTGTGGAGGGGCTGAACCGCTATGTGGGGGGCTGTGACTATGCTCCTGTCGTCTTTGCAAACACCACCCCAACCAAGGATAATATAAAGTGAATCGCTCCCCCAACGTAACCCCCACTTTTTTTTTTTTCCTACTCTTATATACATAGTGGCCTTTAAACTTTGCTATTCTATGTCTCTCACTTTAGATTAGATGGTATATAGAGTATTACACAAAGACCAACAGGACTGCCGCTGTTTGTTCTTCCTTTGTGTTCCTCCTCCTCCTCGTAAGCCGACCAAGGACACTCAAAAGGCTAAAATACGTAGATTTTGTGTAGTTCCTTTGTAATCCTTCTTTCTCGCTTCTTCACTGTCTCCTACCTTCCTCTCCCTTACTTTCCTACCTCTTTCCCTCCTCCCCAACCTCCTTCCGCGCCTTTTTCTTTTCTTTTTTCTCTTCTTTCTCTTTTTGTACTTTTTTTTGTTTTTTTCTTTTCCTTTTCCTTTTTTTTTTTTTTTTTTTTTCTCTTTTTTTGTTTTTTTCTTTTCTTTTTTTTCCCCCTATAGCACATAAGCATCGTCGCTATAAATCACGTCAGGATTCTACAAAAAAAACACAGAGGGAGGAAAAGATGGAGAACTTGGGCAGTATATTATTTTACGTAAAGTTGAGTGAAAGGCTTTTACTCTTTCTTTCTCTCCTCCAACCACTATAAATTATCCTCCTCTTCTACCCCAACCTCCTCCCGCTACACCAAATCCAACACCCCTACCACAATAACCTCATTTTCCTCCCACTTCCTCTGCATCTAACTACTTTTAAAATTTAAACACTAACACCTTAATAACTACTACCTCTTATATTCTAACCTCAACCCTCCTCCCGCTTACACCTAAATCCACCACCAAACAGCCCACCACAATAAACCTCTTTTTTCTTTTCCTTTCCCCCACTAACCATCTGCAGCCAAACCACGATTACTTCTACTTCTCCTTTTCTACCTCAACCTCCTCCCGATACACCAAATCAAACAACAACACCACCACAATAACTTCCTTCACATATCCTCTACGTCCTTCAATCAAAATAAATCCCACTCTCCTATTTCCTCAATGGATCCCCCCCTTGACCCTTCCGACATTCCCCAGACATCTCCCTCGATCCTTCATAAACTACTCCTTTACCCCCCCACCACGCCCCTTCCCCTCTCGCTCTCCCTTCATACTCTCCAGGGAATCCTCCCTCCAACCCACCCCCAACGCCCCTCTCTTCCTGCCCAGCCAAGCGTGCCAGTAATGCTAATGAAAGTGAGCATAAACAGCGTGATTCCACCGAACCAAGTGTTAATTTTTGGAGCCGTTTCAGTTGTTTTACAGCATATTACGTACAGAGTCTCTGCCGGTCTGTTCTACCTCCTCCTCCTCGCCTCCTCCTAACCTCCTCGTCCCTCCACCTCCTCCTCCTCCTCCTTCCTCCTCCTCTACTACTACTACAACTCTCAGAACAAGCTTTTGACCTGTGACGGGCTGTGGTTCATTAAGGGGGCCCCTGTCAGTTAGTGACCACCATCGGGGAATTTATATACCAGGGGCCATTCTGGCAGGGGGCACTTGAAGTGACGGCGTCCCTACTTGGAAATGCACTCGCGCAGTGGATTGAAACTTAGGGCTGGTGCCCAGTTGACTGCTTGCCCATCCCAAGAAAGCGCAGGCAAGCTGCCGCACCACCCTTGAACTTCCACACTGAGCCTACAACCAACAACTACATAGACCCATAACACAGCACAGATAGCCCCGAGTTAACGGTTACCTAAAACTACTCTTACTCCTCGACCTGTGACGGTTTGTGGACCAGTAAGGGTCCCTGTCCAGTTAGTGAGACCACCATCGGGAATTTAAGGTAGCCATGGTGTCAACCTCTGCTGCGGAGGCATTGCAGTGTACGGCGTCCTACATGGAAAGTTCACATCCGCAGTGGGATTGAACGGAAGCTGGGTCCCATGAATTGACTGCTGCCTCCCAAGAAAGCCGCCGAGGGAAGGCTGCCGCACCACAACCCGGGGTGAGCCCTTGACCTCCACACTGTGTCCTACACTGTGTTCACACATCATTCTCAAAACACGGCATACATGAACCAATCTATATCAGCCCTAAACCTACCCCCCCCACAAACTAGTAGTAGTTAGCCATAGAATACAGCTTTCAACTTTCCTCACAAATTCCATGGGCAGTTTTTCTATACTGCAATGGTATCCCTTCATTTCCGGCCACTTCGGCTGGAGTGATGGGTGGGTGGGGAGGAGCTTCTACTTTCCTATCCTTTCTCTCTCTTACTCATCTAGTTAGTGGTAGTGTAGTTAAATCAAACAGGCCCTTGTAAGGACCCTATCGGTCTGTTGCGTTTGTTGTTTCCTTTGTAAGCCTTTGGTAATCCTCTCCCTCGGCTCCTCCTCCTCCTCCTCACTCTCATACTATTTTGAGTAAGGAAAGTGTATGTTGTGTGCGGGGTGTGTGTTACTTTATTTTGTCATTGTAATGATAATTCCCAACGGTGGTAGAAATACGTATTTTCTTTTATCTAGTTACTTTTACAAATTAACATATATACACACACAAACAGACATGCCAATAGACAGGCAGACAAACACACACAAGCATACACACACACACACACACACACCACACCAACCCCCACACACCACACACCACCACACACACACACACACATACACACACAACACACACACAACACACATTTCAACCCCCACACCCCCCTCAACACACACACACACACACACACACACACACACTAAAAAACAACACACACTCAAACACACACAAAACAACACAAAACACACACACACACACACACACACACACACACACATGCAAAGATACACTCACAGACAGACAGACAAACGGAAAACAAAAACGACAACAAAAAGCGTAAAAAGTGCATGAGTGAGTTTGAAAGAAGCTAATTAACTGTTTTCCGGAGAGACAGACAGAGTAATATTTTTTGTTAAACTTTTCAGACTAATTATTTTCATACGGGAGCGAATGAAAAGAAGGAAAGGAAACGAAGGACAAAAAAACTTGAATAGAGAAATAATTGGAAGCGAAGAAGAGAATACTAAGAGGCACCTGAGGGAAAAGATGATGAGGGGGAGAGAGAAGAGAAGAGCAGAGAAGGAGGAGGAAGAGGAATTGACAGACAACGATGCAGAACGAAAGGGAAAAAAAGCAAAAAGCAAAAAACAAAAGACGATGAAAAAAGTCTAAGCAAAAAAAAAAAATAGCGTTGATAATCAGGTGATACAAATGGAAATCAAGTGACTGATATGAAAAGAAAAGAAAACTGGCTCCATGTGAAAGAAATGCATAATTAGGACCAAATTAACGGCTGAGAGAATTACACAAAGAATAATGGAAGTGGCGGGAAGGGGGGGAAGGGGGGAGTAAATAAAAGAAAGAGAGAAATTACTCGAACTTGAAGGGGGGAGGAGGAGGAGGAGGAGGAGGAGGAGGAGGAAGAAAATTAAGACTACATGGAAGAAAACAAAAAAAATGGATGGAGACGAGGAGGATGAAGACGAGGAGGAGGAGGAGGAGGAGGAGGAGGAGGGGGAGAAATAAAGGGCGTGGTAAGGAAGGGCACAGAGACCTTTTTTTGGTTAAATGAGCACGTGTCTGCCGAGAAGAAGGAAGAGAGAGGAGAGGGAAGAGAGGAGAGAGAGAAGAGAGAGAGAAACCTCCAATCCAAATATATCTAAACCCATCTTATCTCCCCTCTCTCTTTCTCTTCTCTCTCTCTTCTCTCCTCTCCTCCTCTTCTCTCTCGCTCCCTCCTCTCTCTCCTCCTCTTCAAACCCCACCAGCCTTTTCCTTCCCCGCTCCCCAACCCTCCCTCAACCCCAAAAACCCCAGCCTTATCTGTTTCCCCCCTCCTCTATCCCACCCCCAAACCCCACCACCACCAAAAACTCATTTTTCCCCCAAACCATCCCTCTCCGTCTCCAAATTCCTCCCAGATTTTTCCCTTTTCACACCTACAGAAAGTTAGTCCCCTCCTCCTCCTCCTCCTCCTCCTCCTCCTCTTCCCTTCTTCTTCTTTTTCCCCCCCTCCTCCTCCTCCTCCTCCTCCCCCTTCTCGTTTCATCCTTTCGTCTTTTTTTCCATTTTTTTTCGTTTTCGTCCTGTATTTTTAATTTTTTTTCCTCCTCCTCCTCCCCCTCCTTTTTTTTCCCTCCTCCTCCTCCTCCTCCTCCCCCCCCCTCCTCCTCCCTCCTCCCTTTTCCCCCCCCTCCTCCCCTCCTTTCTCCTCCTCTCCTCCACCCCCCCTCCTCCCTATACGTTCACTAGCCATTCCTCCTTACACACTGCCACCACCTCCCCTTTCCCCACCAGCAAATACCCCCCCCCACTATCACACACCCCACCACACACACACAGCTTTATGTTACGAGTCGAGAGCATTACGGGGGCAAGCACAGTCCACTGCACCCGTTTTTAAATTTACCTAAACAAAAATAAAATAATACTTTTAATTTTTTTTCGCCCTGGTGCAGTTGGGTTTGGACTTTGGTTCTAATGTTTTTTTTTTTCTCTTCCTCTCTCCTTCTCCCTCTCCCTCTTTTT
>JACEEZ010021684.1:330000-335000 GCA_016584305.1 Chionoecetes opilio
GTGAGGTCTTTCCCTTGCTGTAGGTGATAAAGGGGGGGCAAGGGAAATTTTTTCAAGTTTATTAACCCCCTTGGGGCCCCAAAATTTTTTTTCCCTTGCTTAAAAAAAATTGTATGTTGTCGAGCCCCCAAAGTTACGAAAAATTAATAAGATAAAATACTTTATCCTATCTAACACTTTGCAAAATACCCCTACAAGGTTATTGCTATACAAAACCCACCACGCCAGGACAACTTGGTGTTAAAAGTAACTGAAAAAAAAAACCAAATCATTAGTCGACAGGAAATAAATAGGTCATATCTATAAAAATTACTTTATCACTTAAAAACGTCTAATGGGACCAAAATACAATGGAAACTTTACCTAAATACACATTACAATTTACACACAACCAAATTAAAATTAAAAGTTTAACTTTAATTAACACATCACCACCAATCACTATGCGTATATCACACAACATTCAACTAAACAATACCAACTCATAATTAACACAAACAAAAAACAATTTATCTATACAACCCTCCTTTACACACACACACACATCAAAATTTAACAAATTTTCAACAAAACACTAATTATTCATTTCACCCAAACTTACCACTTTCACTCATTCCCCTTAACCTCTAACCCGAAATTATCTATAATAAAACCCCTAATCCTAAACCCAATCAACACAAATCTCTTAATTTCATAATCACAAAAACACTTTTACAACACTTAAACTTAACCTCATATTAAAGCAACAAAAAAAAAAAAATATTATAATTATAAACCCTTTAAGAAAATCTTAAAACCCTATTTAAACCCTAAAAAAAAAAAATTTAAAACAAAAAAAAACAAAAAAAAAAAAAAAATATAAAAAATTACCTCTAATAAAATAAAAATATACAAATACCAAAAACTACATTATTATTTAAAAAAAAAAATAAAACCAACAACAAAAAAAAATATTAAACAATATAAAAAAATTTAAAAAAACAAAAAAAAAGAAAATAAAGTTAAATTTATTTAAAAAACCAAAATAAACCTAAAATAAAAAAAATTAAAAAATATAAAAAATATAAATGCCTTTAAATAAAAACCAAATAACAAAATTAATAAATAAATTTTAAAAAAAATATAATCCAAAAACAAAAATAATACAAAAATACAACAATTAAACTAAAAATACACCACAAACCTAACTAACTAACAAACTTAACCGAAAAACTTAACAAAACCGCCTAATTTGGTGCATCTGCAAAATTCGATATTTTTAGATACAAGTCAGCAGTCCAGATCGTTGCTATATATCAGAAAAAGAGTAGGACCCAGACGAGCCCTGAGGCACCCCACTAGTAACATCTCACCAATCAGATGCCTTCTCCATTTATTCTACCCGTTGTTTTACGATTTGAAAGCCAATCGCCAATCCCTGACCATAATTGCTCGCCTAAGCCATTTTGCCCTTAGCTGGTCAACATCGCTTATGGGGAACTGTATCGAAAGCTTTCGAAAATCAAGGTATATTCATCCGAGGGAATTTTAGTTAGCTTCCAGTTTTGAATAAATGACTTAAAAAATCCAGTAGGTTTTGTTCAGCGGATCTTTTATTCGAATCCATGCTGGGAGTTTTAGTATTGAAGTTGTTTCATCGAGCAAAGAACACTATTTTATCCCGCAATATTTTCTCAATAGTTTTAACAATCACAGACGTGTAGACTAATTGGGCGATAATTACTGCTAGGCTTCTTACTCCCTTTCTGAGGAATATCGGTGTCCATACATACTAATTTACCCATACTGGGCACATTTTTTTGTCCATTAGCGATTATTGAGCAAATCTTTTAACGGAGCGAAAGATGACTGTGACATTCGCGAAGTAATGCGCGCGAAATTTCGGTCCACCCCACCCGGATTTGTGCTGGGTCCGGAGTTTCTGCAAATATTTGATATTTCGTCTAACTGTTATCGCTCCTATTTCCAATCTATCACTTTCGGGAGGAGGAGGAGGAGGAGGAGGAGGAGGGAGGAGGAGGAGGAGGAGGAGGAGGAGGAGGAGGAGGAGGAGAAGAGACTCATCGAGGAAAATATAGAGGGTAAACTATGGCAGAAAAGAACCATTGAGAAAACAAGGCTGGAAGAGGAGGTGGAGAAGGAGGAGGTCTTCGGTATTGCAGTTTTTTTCCCCATCATTCCTTCTTTTCCTCACTCATCCACCTACAGGAGACAAAAGATAAGTCACGTTTTATAACTTCAAGGAACGAGAACCTCTTCCCACGGCGTCTTCAAGGACTCTCTGGCAGGCAACACGTTTCTACGCACTAATGGACATGTAATTTTTGGTTTTAACGTGTTCGGTGAGGTCTTTCCCTTGCTGTAGGTAGATAGAAGGGGCGGCAAGGCAAGTTTACAAGTTTATTAACCCCTTGGCGCCAAGATTTTTCCATTGCTATAAAAAAAATTGTATGTTGTCGAGCCCTAAAGTTACGAAAAGTAAGATAAGATAAGATACTTTGATCCTATCTAGACACTTTGCAAGTACCAACTACAAGGTTATTGACTATACAAAGCGCCACCACGCCAGGACTAACTTGGTGTTACCAAAAGTAACTGAAAATACCAAATCAGTTGGTCGACAAGGATACTAAATAGTCTATCTATAAAATAATTTACTTTATTCCCTAAAAATCGTCTAACTGTAGCCAAACTACAATGGAATTACGTTCTGGGTCTCAAGGGTAAAAAAAAGGGGGGTGAGAGTAACCAAGAGGGGGGGGGGGGGTTACAAGAATAAAAAGAACACAGAAACATAGAAATACAGAACAAGGTTGAAAAGCGGCAAGGCAAGGTGGTACGGTGAGTGTTGTGTTTGGAGAGGGATGTGAGGGGCGGGGCTGCGAGTGGGTGTCGTTGAGAGGGAAGCTGTCAGGAAGGTTGTGGGTAAATGAGGTAATATTGGAAAGCCGTATATATGAATGATGGATAAAAACATACTGCCACCGACGCTGCAGATCTACGTTACTATATATATATAAGTCTTGTCTCCATTCATACATTCCATTATACATACTACATACATACTCCATACATCCTCCATGACATACTCCATACATACTCATAAACATACTCCCATAACATACTCATACATACTCCCATATACACACTCCATAATACATACCCATACATACTCCCTACATACTCCAAAAAGGAAAAAAGACTACTTGTTAGAGTAGTCCTTTGATACTCCATGCATACACACGGTCCCATACATAACTCCATACATACTCCATACATACTCCATACATACATAACATACATACACACTCATACATACTCCATACATACTCCAATATACTCCATACCTACTACACCTCATACATACTCCATACATCACACACTCCATAACATACCCATACCTACTCCAAAGACACACTTCCATATACATACTCCATACATACTCCATACATACTCCATACATACTCCATACACACTCCATACATACTCCATACATCTCCATACTACTCCATACATACTCCATACATACTCCATACATACTCCATACATAACTCCGACACACTCCATACATACTCCCATACTACTCCATACATACTCCATACATACTCCATACATCATTACATACATCCTACTCCATACATACTCCATACAACTCCATACATATCACACTCCATACATACTCCATACATACACACTCCCTACACTCCATACATAATCCCATGACATACCACTCCATACGATACTCATACATACTCACATACATACACACTCCATACATACTCCATACATACACACTCCATACATACTCCATACATACTCCATACATACTCCATACATACATACATACATCATACATACATACACACTCCATACATACTCCATACATACTCCATACATACGACATACATACATACATAACATCTCCTACATACTCTATACATACTCCATACATACATACATACATACACACTCCATACATACCTACTCCATACATACTTCCATACATACTACATAACATACATCATAATACTCCCATACAATACTCCATACATACTCCATACAATACGTACATACATAAATACATACATACTACATACATCCTCCGTACATACTCCATACATACACACTCCATCATACTCCATACATACTCCATACTACCCCATCATACTCCATACATACATACATACATACATACATACATACACACTCCATACATACTCATACATACTCCATAACCTACATACATACATACTACATACATGCATACTTCCCATCATACTCCTACATACCTCCATACATAATACATACATACCTAAATACATACTCCTACATTACTCCATACATACATACATACATACATACATATCATACATACTCCATACCTACATACATACATACATACATACTCCCATACATACATACTACATACATAATCTCCATACATACATACATACATACATACATTACTCCATACATACATACATACATACATACAATAACATACGTCCATACATACTCCATCATACTCCTACATACTACATACCTACACACTCCATCATACATACTCCATACATACATACTACACACTCCATACTCATACTCCATAAAAAAAACATAAAATTCCATACATACTCCAATACTACTCAATACATACTCCATACATACATACATACATATCATACATACACACTCCATACATCTCCTACATACTACTCATACATTACTCCTACCATACTTCCTACTACTCCATACATACAGCACACATACATACGTACACACTCCATACTACTCCTACATACATACTCCATACATACTCCCATACTACTCCATACATACTCCAACATACAACACACTCCCACATAATCCATCATACTCCATACATCCTCCTACTACTCCATACATACTCCATACATACTCCAGTACATACATACATACATACCACTCATACATAACCTCCATACATACTCCATACATACTCCATACATACTCCATACATACTC
>JACEEZ010021684.1:345000-347679 GCA_016584305.1 Chionoecetes opilio
GATATATGAAGAGGAGCGCTGGGAGTGAGGTTGGAAAATAGGAAGAGGAAAATGGGAAAAAAAAAGTCAGGCTATATGAAGAGGAGCGCTGGGTGTAAGGTTGGAAAATTGGAAAAAGAAAACGGAAAATAAAATAAAGGGGGGACTCTCTCGGCATGGCTCCAAGACATTAGTGGGGACAGGAATAACCTAAGCCACAAGGACTCTTTTAAGGGTGACTCGTGTATGCTGGGTTGCCGTCCCTTGACCCTCGCGACGTAATCTTCCCAAGCCTTGATTTACGGAAAATGAAAATGTACTATACACATGTTTTCTTGGACTTAGGACCGAGGAAGGAGGAGTAAGGGGAGGTTGTGGAGGCTATGTGGAGGACAGATAAGGAAGAAAGATTGAGCTGTTAGGTTCAGACACAGGGAGAGAGAGAGAGAGAGAGTTAGAGAGAGAGAGAGAGTTAGAGAGAGAGAGAGAGTTAGGTCGTTAGAGAGAGAGAGAGAGTTAGAGTTAGAGAGAGAAAAAAGAAGGAATGTATAGTGAAAACACGGAAAAAGGGTGGACAAATAACCAATATTGATAGTTAAAACAAAATAGAGGGAAGAAATCAAGAGAGAGAGAGAGGAGATGAGAGAGAGAGAGAGAAAAGAGAGAGAGAGAGAGAGAGAGAAGAGAGAGAGAGAAGAGAGAGAGAGAGAGAGATGAGAGAGAGAGAGGAGAGAGAGAGAGAGAGAGAGGAGAGAGAGAGAAAAAAAAAGAGGGGGGGGGGGAAGTATGCGTCTACAAACACGTCTATTATGACATCTCAATTAAAAATCAATTCCCTTAACAGATGACGACCTGAGGGCTGGCTGACGATGCAATCATGTGTGTGTGCGTGCGCTCACGCGCGCGCGCGTATATGTGTGTGTGTGTGTGTGTGTGTGTGTGTGTGTGTGTGTGTGTGTGTGTGTGTGTGTGTGTGTGTGTGTGTGTGTGTGTGTGGTGTGTGTGTGTGTGAAATGACTAGTATTAATAGTTCAATTAAATGGCGCTTTATTACAACAAAAATAAAGAGTAAGCTGTTGGAACACAATGTCATAGTCTATAATATAATATTTCAATAAGTAATATATTTTAATTATGCTATTGTTACATCTCTCTCTCTCTCTCTCTCTCTCTCTCTCTCTCTCTCTCTCTCTCTCTCTCTCTCTCTCTCTCTCTCTCTCTCTCTCTCTCTATTCCTGGAAGAGTAAGGACCATAATCTCGTCGGGGAGAAAGAAAAGTTGACATGTTCCCCACACACAATCCAGGCCGGACAAGACTTACGAACCAAAATGAATTCAGGAAAGAAAGGACCTGTGAATGCCGTTCCCAAAAAAGAAAAATAGAATTCCAAATATCCTCTTCTTGATTAAATCCCCGAGGCGTCTTAAAAATATAACAAAACAAAAAAAAATACTCTAATTGTAGTAAACCAGATTGAGAGAGTAAGATAGACTGTTAAGTGGGAATAGATAAATATATCTTTGTAGCCTATTAACCCTAATGATAAAAGTAATTAAAGAAGTAGAATAGATTAATAACAAGTAATAAATGAATAGAAAAATATAATCATTCTCTAATAAACGAGAAATAAATAATTGTAATCTAAATAAGAAATATGTTAACATAGAAATACAGAAATACAATAATTTTATATATATAGATAGAGATATATAATAGTAATCTAAGTATAAAAATATATCTTAAGAAATGTACCCTAGGCTAGTCAATCATCCTTTGTAAAGACTGCAAGGCGACTGTACCCATGTCTGACCCCCTTCACTCTTCCCCTCCCTTCCCTTCCCTTCCCTTCCCTTCCCTTCCCTTCCCTTCCCTTCCCTCCCTTTCCCTTCCCTTTCCCTTCCCTTCCCCTTCTCCCTTCCCTTCCCTCCTTCCCTTCCCTTCCCTTCCCCTTCCCTTCCCTTCCCCTTCCTCCCCTTCCTTCCCTTTCCCCTTCCCTTCCCTTCCCTTCCCTTCCCTTCCCTTCCCTTCCCTTCCCTTCCCTTCCCTTCCCTTCCCTTCCTTCCCTTCTTCCCTTCCCTTCCCTCCCCTTCCCGCCCTGCCCTGCACCGCCCTGCCACGCCCCACCCCGTCCTGCCCTGCTACACCCTATCCCGTACCTCCTGTCGGGAAAAAGATTCATAACTCGTTTTACTACAAGTTTTCAAGACATTTCCGTTCAGCCCCGTGATGGGAGAGCACAACGTTGCGTCTCTTATTCTTATTCTTTTTTAGCTCTTCTTTTTACCTTTTTTCTCTCTTTTCTCTTGCTATCTTTTCTTTGTCTCCTTCTCTTTTTCTCTCTCTTTCTATTTTTTCTTTCTGTCTTTCTTCCTATCTCTTACTCTCTCTTTTCTTTATCTCTTTCTCTATCTTTTCTTTCTGTCTCTTTCTTTCAATCTCTTACTCTCTCTTTTCTTTATCTCTCTCTATCTTTTCTTTCTGTCTCTTTCTTCCTATTTCTTACTCTCTCTTTTCTTTATCTCTCTCTCTATCTTTTCTTTCTATCTCTTTCTTTCTATCTCTTACTCTCTCTTTTCTCTTTTTCTCTCTCTTTCTATTTTTTCTTTCTGTCTCTTTCTTCCTATCTCTTACTCTCTCTTTTCTTTATCTCTCTCTCTACCCTTTTTCTCTTTCTAAACCTTTTTTTTTTTTCCCTTTTC
>JACEEZ010021685.1:8478-28478 GCA_016584305.1 Chionoecetes opilio
GAACTACACCCGCCCCGCGGTGGACTCAACTCCCAGATAGGGGGGCGCGCGGGGAATATACGGACGCCAGCACGGAAAAAACACGTGGGGAGCGGAGTGTGAAGTTTAAAAGGAAAAAGAACGTGAGACGGAAGAAAAGGGGAAAGGGGTCTCACCGGGCCTAGAATCCCCCTAAGAAAGGAGAGAAAGGGGAAGGGGGTATAAAGGCGACATCACCGGCAGGCTCCACCTCCCAGTGACGAAGGGGGAGCGCTTGGTCCACGAGGCCGACGGCCACCGAACCAACAGGGGCAGGCAGGCCGCCAGAGTGGGTGGCGCCGTCGACCACGCTTCAAGCCCCGCCACCACGACAAGGTGACTCTCCACAGCGGGGATATTGCCAAGAACCTTTTAAAATGACTGAACTGAACTTCTCGTTAAAGAAGCTATATTTTTATGAATAATATAACACCACAAAACTGGGCAGAAGCAGTGAAACATGCTGAACGGCTTCGGGAAACTGATGCAAGGCAAGACAAAGCGGTTGACAATCTTGTTGTTTCATTTGTTATCAACATCACAAAAAGTTCTGATGAATTTTCTGATTAAAACTCAGAGAGGATTAGGTCTGTGGGGGAAAAACCTCTATAAAAAAACGCACCTTGACTGTTACCTCATGGGGTGTGGAAAAAGTCAGAACACGATAATTTATAATGGAAAAAAATTTGAGAGAGAGGAAGGGGGGGAAAGAGACAGAGAGAGAAAGTGAGTGAAAGGGGGAGGGAAGGGGGGGGAGCGGGTAAGAGAGGAGTATTGTTTATAGTAGGTGGCGAGGCGAAGTGGCAACACAGCTCAAGGCCGTGGCACGTCATTCCGTGTAATGTTATAAAAAACAACCTAACATCAATGCTTCCTTTTTCCCGCGGACTTTATATTTTTTTCCACACAGTAGTAGGTTTCGGGGCAACATAAGTTTGATTAAATTTTCTTGTAAATGTAAGAACGGTTATGATAATCAAAAACAAGAAAAATACTCCCCCCCCCCCCCCCCCAAAAAAAAAAATACACGCACACGGGAACTCCATACTACAATCCCGGGCCTAGTTCCATTTTTCCTTCATATTTCCGTGTCGGTATGTTAGTAAGGCAGCTTGGGGCAAGATTTGACATGGATTGGACATTCCGGACAAAAGCGCCAAATTTTTACCCCATTCTACATAGTGCCTTAGCTTCCCATTTTTTATAGGCACCACTTCCTCCTGATACCCTTATGGCAGCCATCTTTTTACATCCTCTTTAAAGAGTGTCGGCTTGCAAATCAATCAGTTCCATCTGCAGTTCTCAGTAGCTGTTTCAATGTCACAGGCAAAGGTGAGCTGAGCAAATCGAACGTCTTTCAATTTCCTTGAAATTTAGCAAATCTTCTGATAATTCCTCTTTTAAAAGCCATCAACTGGGACTGTATTTTGTCTGATAATGCTTGTGTAACCGCTCGTGTTTTCAACAAAGGAAAATGAACAAAGTTTTGCTCATCAGCTGCTTGGCAAAAATTTAGTTTCGTTTGAAGGACTTTCACTTCCAGGTACAATTCAGGAGAAAATACACCTTTGCCTTGTAGTTTTGTGTTTAGCTCATTCAGTTTTTGCAGTATGTCCACAGCAAATGCAAAAACAAAAACCCCATTCGTCATTCTCCTTTTCCCTTTTGAAAAAGTCCAAGAGATGTCTTTCATATTGAAAAACATGACAATCTCTGCTTTGAGGTCCCACACCCTCTTTAGTATTTTTCCCCATGGCTTAACCAGCGACATTTGTGTGGTACGCACATTAGTAAAATCTGCCTCGATGTCTTCCAAAAAACTTCGGAATTGCCTGTGTCCCCGTGCTCTTTTTGAATTACCGCATTCGTCTTAAATTTTTCGCTTTTTAGATAGCTTCGAACAACTCATTTTGGGTAAATTTTGTAAGATAATAAAAGCTAGTCTGAAAAAAAAATGTCCCACTCTTTTTTATTTACTAAAAGCTTGTATATGAAGAGCTTATACGGGCACGTCTTATCTCTTTGGCATCTGCCAGGACACTAGTGTATAAGACTCGCGAGTCACTCGTTCAAACGAACGACTCCTTTCACTGAATCGGGTGTATCGAGACTCGCGAGTCACTCGTTCAAATCGAACGACTCCTTTCACTGAATCGCGTTATCGAAATCATCATGTCTATTAACTCGTTCATTAGAATTTGTTTAATTCCTATTTTCCCAGCATCATAAAAAATCGAGTCACTAAATAGAATAGAGTTTCCCTGCTCTACAGGACAATGAAATGAAAGCCATATAATAATTTGCGCTGTAACAAAGTTGCCAGATTAGCCATTTGCGGGTAACGTGTTTAATGTTCACAATATATTTGGCGTTGCGTGGGAACTTTTTTTCTTTAATTTTTCTAACATTTTGTCCCCAAATAAGTGAGTATGGATCTTGTAATAACTCGATCTTGGGGGGCCGCATGAAAACCTTTGGCGGGCCACAAGCGGCCCGCGGGCCGTAGTTTGCCCACCCCCGGGTTAGGCTTTGGTCACTATGATCACTGTAACTTTGAGTGGGAATCACAAAGAGGTTATTTTCAAGAAAATCCTGTGGTTAGTTTCGGAGCTACAGCCATGCGTAGAGGGCAGCCAGCTGCCGAAAAGGGCGACGCATGGGGAATATGCTCCCGGGGCTCTCTCGCTAAAAAAGCTCCCTCAACACTGGGATTACGGGAAATCTATTAATTAAATCTCATGGCAAGGGAGAGGTATGATAAAATTCTTGAAAAACGGATACACCATAAGAAAATAAGGAAGTTACAAGAGCCATGAGACCTACACGTGGTAGTTCCTGTTACTTAACAATACCTACATCCACCTTTCATCCCCGTCCATGAAATTGTCTAGCCTCCTTTCAAAGCTCCCCATTGACTCCGCACTAACTCCTGACGACTGAGTCCATTCCCAAATCATTTACCACCCTATTTGTGAACCAGTTTCTCCCTATTTCTTTTTTATGTCTATGTTTTTCCAGTTTGAATCCGTTACTTCTTCTATAATGTATAAGCGAAAGTGTGTCTCTGTCTGTCTGCCTGTTTTTCTGTGTGTGTGTGCCGCGATAGGTGCCCCCCCCCGGGCACAATCCCCATCATATGGCACAGTTTTGGAACCAGCTCGACCGGGGCACATTTTAAGCCCACTTATTTGATGATCCGATCACTTTTCTTCTTCTTTTTTTTAGTAGCCTATTAGCGAGAATTGTGAAAAAAAATGTGGGTTGCGAGAATTGAGGAAACCTTGAGTAGGGTGATGGGTAATGGGTGATTGAATGGGTGGGGTGATGGGTAATGGGTGTGGGGTGATGGTGAGTGAATGGGGGGGGGGTGGGGGGTGATGGGTAATGGGTGATTGAATGGGTGGGGTGGTGATGGGTAATAGGTGAGTGAATGGGTGGGGGGTAAAAAAGACCAAGAACCCATTGTCTCCCCTGCTGCTTTGCAGTAATACAGGTGAGGATGGGTTGGGGTGATGTGAATGGGTTGGGGGTGATGTGAATGGGTTGGCGTTAATACATACATTTCCATGATTTCAGGAAAGTTAGAAGGGGCTATCTGGAGAGTCTGTGTTTGGTGGCCGAAGGCCCACCAAACACAGGTGGTGGCCGCAGGCCCACAATAGCCTCCGCAGGAGCTAGCCAAAAAGTCCGCCCGGAGGGCGGCTTTGCGGCTAGTGTTCTATAATAATGAGTGGGAAGTTGTCGTTGCATTAATACTCGTGATGGAGTGGCAAATTTTTCAGTCGTATTTCATTTCTTCCTGACATGTCGAACTAAGTCTTGTGACAGCAGACGACAATTAAGAAACTTGATAGAGCATTAGAGAGGCTTTATATAATTCCACCGAGTAACTATTGGCGAGCAATTTTTTGGGGGCCCGCACTCCACTCGGCATCTTACCTACCATAACGAGATAACTTCTGTCCCTCTAACTTGTAACTTTTAAAGATGATTCAAAGCTTTGTGCCTGGACGCATCAAGAGAGAGAGAGAGAGGAGAGGAGAGAGAGAGAGAGAGAGAGAGAGAGAGAGAGAGAGAGAGAGGGGAGAGAGAAGAGAGAGAGAGAGAGAGAGAAAAGAGAGAGAGGAGAGAGTGTTATTATTCAACACTTTCCCCGACAGGCTTCTGTAGCCTGTAGGTCAGGAAAAAAAAATCCAGAACGACACGGCCATTGTTTCATGGTGGAATAATGAAGGATTGATGATGGATATTCCTGCATCAGTAAAATAAGGGTATATGACGGGATATTTGGAATTAGTGTTGAATGTATGAATAGATAATATTTTGAAAACTCGATGATAAAAGAACGATAATCATCAGCAGAGTCACCCCCTGTACCTTCTGGATTAGTCAGATATGTTAGATAAGTAAGATATTTTGTTATGTTAATTATTGATCTGAAATGTTAGGTAAGTTATACCGCAGCCTTGATCACCATATCTTCTTCACCGTCCACACATGATTGATTGATTGATTGATGTTTTATGAGGCTTAACATAAACATACATAAGTTAATTATGCATTACTTACATATATACAACCCGCGTTCCATTGAGCCGAGACTCTTTTATGGACCTGACGACTTAGATTTTTTTCATTACAACATTCGTGGAATCAAATGGACTTAAATATCGAACAGGTATACGAGAAAAAAATATATAGATATAGGTTCATTTAAAGTTATAATAAAAACAGTTGAAACCGGCATGAAAATAATCATTAAAAACTCAGCGTCTCTGGGGTTTTCTATTAATCGTGACATCAGTTACTGGACTGAGTTTTGGGACCTGTTCGGAAGCTCATGGATGTGTTCTACCTTGACAACAGGAATAAAAAATGAAACACCTGCACTAACAACGAGGAAGGGACAAATTAGCATAAAGATACTGCACGGTAGTCTGAGTGCAGCTGGGGCCCCTGGACACACACACACACACACATAGACACACACACACATTCATTCTGTATACCTTATGTCATTCTAGGGGAAGCGTACATCTGTTTCCATTTGTTTACAAGTGCCCCAACATGAGCCTTAGCTCATTAGCCGTGTCTTTCCCTTCCTGACATCTGTGTTTATACCCTCACGGCTGTTTATATTTCAGTTTTAACAACAACCTTCCTTCCCTATATCCTTCTTTCCTCTCCTTTATCATTTATTCCTCCTTTCTCCCAATCATCTTTATTTTCCTATTTTCTTCCTTTCGCCGCGCTGAATAGTGTTGCAAAGCGGCTGCAACAGATATGACCAGCGCAACTTGTATCAAGAAACTCGCAGTGGCCATGTCTGCTGTAACATATTCGGTTTGGGATTTCGATGCATAGGGTGGGGGGTGATGTGGTAACATTGAAGGTCGATTTACAGCTGTGAAATATCTTGAAATTAAGTGGTGGTTGTGGCCTTGTGACATATCTTTAGTGGTGGTTGTGGCCTTTACCATCGTCGGGATGTCCCCTTCTCTGTCATCCCGCTGCAATCACCCTTGCAGGCTGTAGCAGATCGTATCCATCTGCACAAGACCTACACTGTCTGCTCAATATATCTACCTCCAAATGACGACATACCCCCCCAAAGATCTTGAGGATCTTATCCGCCAGCTTCCCCGTCCATTTTTTCTCCTTGGAGACATGAATGGGTGACATTTTCTGTGGGGAGATTCCACCAGAAATCGTCGCGGTGATTCTCTCGTAACTTTTATAGATGGCAACAACCTAAATATATTAAACACAGGAGAACCTACACATTTCCATTCGCAGACGGGAACATTGACTGCTATTGACCTATCTCTCTGCAGTCCACAGGTCGCCCTCGATTTCTCATGGAGGTGGCCGATTCTTTTCGGGGGAGTGACCATTATCCCATAATACTAAGAGCAGTGTCATCGCCCCCTTCGCGATGTCTCCCAAAATGGTGCCTCTCACGTGCAGACTGGGAAGGCTTTCAAAAGGCTTGTGTTTTTGAACAGCATATTGATAACTTTCAGATAATAGATGAGGTCGTTGATTACTTTGTGTCTCGAATCCATTGTGCAGCCTCGCTGAGCATCCCCCGCACTTCTGGCTTTTTCCCCCGCCGGCCTGTTCCGTGGTGGAATCAGGATTGTACGGCAGCGAGGAGTCACTCCCGCCGTGCTGAGGCTCAATACATATCGCGGCCAACTTCAGAAAACCTAAAAATATTTTTTCACAGGTCAAGAGCTCGATACCGTCGGGTAATGAAGGAGGCTCGTCACTCCTCTTGGAGGGCTTATATAAGTTCGAACTGTGCAGATACCCCGGTGTCCAAGGTTGGGCAAAGAGTGAGAAAAATGAAGGGGAAGTTTTTCACTCCCTCCCCTCCAGTTCTATCGATTAATGGAGACCCTATGGCAGATCCCTTGCTGTAGCAGAGGAATTTGCTTCCCATTTTGTATCAGTGGCGCAGGCAGACCTTGCGTCTCCAAGTGCTAGGGAGAGACTGCGACAGGAACAGAGAGGCTTAGATTTTTCATATAGCGGCGGAGAATCTTACAATGTTCTTTATACGCCTCGGGAGATTTGTCAAGCCATGAAGGTTTGCGCTGATACTTCCCGGGGCCATGATGATATATCATATGCGATGCTCTGTCATGTAAGAGATGAGACTCTAGATTTCTTGTTGAGCATCTATAATAGAATATGGATTGAAGGAACCTTCCCAATTACCTGGGGTGTGGCGGTGGTGATCCCGATCCCTAAGCCTGGGAAGGACCACTCACTACCGATGAATTTCCGCCCCATATCCTTAACTTCATATGTGTGTAAGCTGTTCGAAAAAATGGTAAATGGTCGACTTATATGGTTTTTGGAACGGGAAAACTTTTTCTCCCGTTCTCAGTGTGGATTCCGTAAGCATCACTCCACTACGGAAGCGCTTATTTCCTTAGAGTCATCCATATGCGGGGAATTTGCCTCTCGACAACACCATGTGACCATATTTTTCGACCTTGAGAAGTCTTACGACACAGATTTGGGGACACGGTATATTGCAGTCCCCTGTATGATATTGGTCTAAGAGGACGTTTGCCTGTATTCCTCTAGAGTTTCCTAACCAACCGGGTTCTTCGAGTTCGAGTTGGCAATATACTGTCTTCTGAACACCTGCTCCCAGATGGCATCCCCCAAGGAAGCGTCTTGAGTGTAGCTCTGTTCGCTGTGGCCATAGCGGGGGGTTGGGGGGGTTCTCGACACTTCGATCATCATTCTGTGAGGATCGTCAGGTTCACACGTCTCTGGACTCTGAAGAAATCCAATGAATTTTCCCTAGATCTAGGAACTTTTTTCAGCACCTCTAACTCAAAAACTGTGGTTGCGACGCTATTTTGTACCCCAGCCAAATATCCCACATTCCCCCAGGTCCCCAAGCTTGTTTTGTGGAAGAGGGGGAGTATGGGCAAACAATAGAATAATACCGAAATAACTTGTGTACGAACTGACTGCACCCCCCTCCTAAGTGGGCGCTCCATATACCTCGAACCCCCCCGGTAACCTAACAAAATTCTACAACACACTTTATAATTACGTTTTAGAGGTATCTGAGGGAACTTGTGAAGGTTTGGTGGAAAACCCCCCAGTAATAGGAGCGGAAAGGACTCTAGAATTTTACCTGTACTTATACCGTCTTGGATGATGCTGGCGGCGGCGGGCGTCCCCTCTTACGGCAACACTCTGTCATTTGCCTCACCTGTGCCTTCCTGAAGAAGACAGGTCAGCTGCCACGTCTGTTATAGCATCATATGACATCACCAGGGCTTATAGTGTTCCCCAAGAGATCCTCGCAGCACTATACAACACCAACATAAACCGCAATGGCATATTGAAGTGACATACTTAGAAATGCCTTACAGGAAAACCAATTTCCTACTTACCAATACATACACTGATCGTGGAATAGAAAGGTTTACTGCAAGGGAGGCGAAGGGCGGCAGGATATCACACCCAGGGACCAGATCCAGCAACAAAGCGTAAGTCAAGCGGCGTAAGTATGGCGTAAATGCTACTCCGGCGCAACCCTCGCCCCCCCTTGCGCCGGGGCTGTTTGAAAAATCCGCCGAAGATGGACTTACGCCGGCGCAAGGAGGAGTATCTCGGAGTATCTCCACAGAGACAACTGATTGGCGGGCGAATACAATGACGTCATCCTCGATAATAGCGAATCACAGCAGTGATTTATATTATCTATTCAGATCTATCAGCCAATCACAAGTCTGCCACGAGATAAATAGTGTTTACAAACATTACTCAGCTGATTACTCAGCTGGCATCTGGCTTGACACAACAACGCGATGTGCCCTGTATAAAGCGATGAGGAAGGGCCCCTGATTGACCAGAAATAAAGATTTGGTGACAGTAAGGCGCAAACATCCTAATTGACTTTAAAAATAATTCAGGGGCAATAATGGGCAAGCCATCCTGTTTTAACCTAACAATTCCGGGACAATAAGGGGCAGACATCATGGTTGACCATAAAAATATAATTCAAGGGCGTTAAGAGGCAGACATTCTGAGTGACCTAATCATATAATTCAGGGATAATGAGATCTGTACATACCTGGTACTCTTTTCTACCGAAATTCTCGTCCAGACACAACCGGGAACTCTCGCCGACGGAAAGGGTTTTAGGTTAGTAGGATAGTAAGGGAACGATACCGGTAAAAATGGACGAGACTGCGCGGTCATTTTCTGAGACACTGACTAATTTTCCTTGGGTAAAATTAGTGCTTTTGATAAAAATGGACGAAGACTGCGCGGCTATTTTCTGACACACTGACTAATTTTTCCTTTGGGTAAAATTAGTGCTTTTGGTCAAAATGGACAAGGACTTCGTAGTCATTATCTGAGAGACTGACTTTTTTTGCCTTGCCTAAAATTAGTGCTTTTGGTCAAAATGGACGAGGACTGCGCGGTCATTTTCTGAGACACTGACTTTTTTTGCCTTGCCTAAAATTTGTATTTTTTCAGATGGATAGAACCAAATCTAACCTCCTAACGTGAGGGCTCCGCCCCCCTCGACCCCCCGGCGAGATTATGAACCTAACCTAACCTCCTATATATCTGGAAGGGGAGGTTGTGTCTGTATGAGTATGTCTTAGACAACTATATAATTTCTACAATATGTATATAAGTTTTAAAGGTTACGCGGAAGTGCATTAATACTCGTCCATTATAATTGAAGCACCAACCGAGAAGACAAAGTTTTTCGTTTGTCCCAAAACAATTTAAAACTACACTTTGATACAATACATGGACATTGGTTACGTAGCATGCCAAAACCCCAGACATGCCCTTATATGAGATAAGTTTATATATTAATATAAAAGTACCCAATCTATATATTTAACAGCTATTACCCGTGTTTCTGAAGTCAAAGATTGAATATTGGGGTTAGTTTAGCCGAGGTTAGTTTAGTGATGCCCTCCATCACTAAACTAACCTCGGCTAAACTAACCCCCGATATTCAATCAAAGTTTAGCCGAGGTTAGTTTAGTGATGCCTTCCATCACTAAACTAACCTCGGCTAAACTAACCCCCGATATTCAATCAAAGTTTAGCCGAGGTTGTTTAGTGATGTCCTCTATCACTAAACTAACCTCGGCTAAACTAACCCCCGATATTCAATCAAAGTTTAGCCGAGGTTAGTTTAGTGATGCCCTCCATCACTAAACTAACCTCGGCTAAACGGTATCCGGTAAATTTCTCGAAATCAATTGCTCGAAGTAAATTGCTCGAATCAATTTGCTCGAAAAATAATTTCTCGAACAAATCAATTGCTCGAAAGGCAGATTGCTCGAAAATAGTGGTTTAATGAAGAATATTCAAAACTGAGATTAAAAAACAACTTTATTATTGTTAAATGAACAGATAAAATTAAGAAAGAGTACATTTATATTATACAACAGTTCTTAAATATTCTTCTACATTGTTTGTTTCGTCATAGTTTAAAATAAGAACGGGTACATTTTAATTATTTTTGTTGTTCTTCATACTTAAAAAATAAATACATAAAAATGTATTATTGTTAATATTTAACTCTATTAGTATGAAATATTGTATGCAAACACTTCTTAAATATTCTTCTACATTGCTTGTTTCGTCATAGTTTGATACAATATTCTTTAATCGCATTGCACAGTCACGGTACTTTTTTCTGCCCCCAGCTGTACTCACTCCTCCCACATGTTGTTCTATTCGCAATTCTTGTAAACTTTGTTCTCTCTTTAGTCCATCTATAAAATTCCAAATAGACGGATGACGAGCACTTATTTGATGCGCAAAACTGTTGTGCCACCTTCAATTGCATTGTTTGTTTTCGCCATTCCTTCTACAACATTATCGAAACAGTTCCACATTTCATGTTTAAACAAAGGAGCACGTCTACGGCTGCGTCTATACGGCCGCCCAATCCACGTGTCTTAAAAATAATCCACTACTCCTTGAAGTTCATCTGGAAAAATTTCCTTTTCAACTAGAAATTCAAATGTTTCCACAACATTGGGTACAGGTATAAATGCCAACGCAGATAAGAGACGAACTTAAGAGCAAATTCAGCATTGGTGTCGTACATTACCTTAAGGCCACTTGCTTGAATTTTTCGATAAAGGCTTTGACTGAAATGAAAAAACACCCACAAACATTTAGACATTGGAAATTCTTGTTCTATGGCCTTAATCATGGCAAGTTCAAAATCAATCATTATTGTCAATGGCTGGAATATGGGGATTTCTTCTTTAAGAACCTTCAGCAACCTCTTATAGGTTTCTTCGGTTTTGTTAGGTAACAGTGCATATACGAGGGTGTAATATTACCTGACTTCACACCATGTACAGTTGACCAAAAATCAAAGGCAAGATTCATGTCAAGGCTAAGGGTTTCCTTCTGTGTGCACTATCTCTCTCTCACTCTGTGTGTGTGTGTGTGTGTGTGTGTGTGTGTGTGTGTGTGTGTGTGTGTGGTGTGTGGGGTTTTGTGTGTGTGTGTGTGTGTGTTTAGTGCCTGTGTGCGGGGGTGCGTGCCTGCCCGAGGCCCACGAGAGAGAAGGCCTGTTCGGTGGGGGTAATACGTCACAACATAGTGCGCTCAGTTCAAGGTTCGCAGAGTGGACTTAACTCTCTCTCCCCTGTAAAATACTGTATCTCACGTTTTAAGGAATCATATTTTCTATTATTAGTTTTTGACAAATTACATAACATGTGAAAATAAGGAAGCTAGAAGAGGCCGTGAGACCTATACAAGCTAGGTAGTTCCTGTAGACTATGCAGTAAATTACATGCAGATTAAAGCATTACTCCAGCAAGGTTAAGAATAAGAATAATATATACATACATTATATACATTTTATTAACATTCATAATACAGTATATGCACCAACAAAATATTTTCCTTCCTTAATGATACTGGGCCATATTCAAGAAACTTTATTGACGCGTTGCGTCGCGGGGCGGTATACAAGAATCATTTGAAAACATCCACTCGTCGCGCTCCACTGGTTGCGTTGAGTCAGGTGTTTACACATCCCACCTGCATTCTGCTCTGCCTTATTTCCTAATCCTATTTCTTCCCAGACCATTACAGGTGAGTTTTCAACACAACCGAGAGTAACATGCATACCTTGTGAATGCACACGTGTCATAATTAAGGTAAAATCAGGTCCAGGAGGCCTTATATAGGTGTGTGAAGTTGTGAGGAAGCCAGGCAGCGGCGGGAGGTGGAGGTCAGCCATCGTGGTGCAGTACTGGCGGGCCGTTCAAATGTACTCGCAAGCATAACTCGGGCCCAGTTTTTCTACACCAACGCCTCAGAGAAGTGGCGAACACTAACTAAGCTATTATTTTAATGTCAGAAACGATAAATTACACTAGTAAAATGTATTAGATATGTATAAAACAGTCAAAATACTGATGCCACCTTGGACTCACTTGTGTTGGTACGCCTGCTTTTGCAGCCACCGCTTGTGTTGGTACGACTGTCAAATATTCACCGGTCGGGCATTTCTTGTAGATGCCACCAGTGGAGATACGACTTTGGGCCGGGATTTGACGAGCATTCTTGAATATAGCCCGTAGTCAGGTCCTAGGTCTGTCAAGCTTTGCCATCAGCTTTCTCCCAGTAGCCTCATCGAAGAACGTAGTATCATATACTTGATCCTCAGGTTTGAAGTGCAGTTCACATACCTGAAAAATAGTTGAACATTGCTAACCTCCCTTTCCATAACTCTGCCTTTGTTTATTTTCATGCTTATATATTACGGTTATGTTGAATTTTGCCAACCCTGTTTAAGCATTCAAAATATTTAAAATGACTGGAAATACCAAATTAGACTTAAGATTTTAAGTATCTCGAGGCCGGACATCTCCTTTATAATATTCCTTTAACGACTTAATAACTATCAGACCACCCCTTAAGGCCTATCCAGACGAGCGGGCCTGATCGGGGGTCATGCCCGTCATCGGGCAAATTTGACGGGCAAACCATCGAAATGCCCGATCCCCCGTTGAGCGAAATCACCGGGCAGTGGGCGGTGGCTTGAGGAGCTACCATTCTGCCAGAAGCAAGTTAACATTGGGGATCCATCCAAGGCTTGCCTCCCACTTATCACTTCGTTGTAGCACGGTTCACCTCAATAACTTATACACACAGCAAAATTATGCTACACAATACTTTATTCGCAGTAGTACTGGATACCATGTGTATCGTACCGCACTCGACAACCTACTGGCATCGTCGGGCACGCCCGTCCATTCATCGACTCTGCCGTGTGGACAACATTCACGGGCATGCCCGGCACAATTTGTCCGCCGACCGCGCTGCCTGCGGGCACGCCCGCTCGTCTGGATAGGCTTTTTTTTTTTTACTCTCCGCCTCTCGAGTCGAGTGTCAATTCAATAGCATCAATTTCCTCTCATAACTTATAGTTACGCATCCCCTGTATCACTTTAGTCATCCTTCTCTGCACTGATTCTAACAATGCTATATCCATCCCGTAATACTAAAATAATATATAATTCAAGCTAAACGTGCTTTATATATAAAAAAATAAAAAATAAAATTGGAAACAACAGTAACACATTACCTACCCTGCTGTTTTTTATTTGGAGTGTAGTGGTCTCTCATGATAGCCTGCAACTACTTGTCAGACTCTCCTCACTTCTTGGAAAAGAAAAGACACTGACTCTTGGTCCTTTTCGATAATTCACTTTACAATTTGGGATACAATACATGAAAGACATGCTTACCTCAATGAATAGTCTCAACTTTCGTCCTATTGGAGAAACGACGTGACCTCTCACGTCCACGTCTGAATCAGCCCTGATGAAATGAAGCACTACTGTTGTCTCGTCATCACTCTCTGATGTATGCGCAAATATGATAATGCATCAAATGCATAGTTTATGTACAAGAACGTCTGTTCAAGAACGAATGTTTGTATGTTTTGTGGCTTATTCAAATGCATTCACACAATTCTTGTTTTGAATATTATAATCTTTTATATTTCAATGAAACGATAATATAGTAAACATATACATGTACTCCCACATGTTCTTGTACAACCCTTTCACATTATAGTATCCATTTTTCAAGATGGGTGGAAAGAAAACCCCTTACAAAGTTATATATTTATTGATGAAGGTTTTATAGGTAAAATGACATACAGGACAAGATGTATACAGTGAAAGCACAAGATTTGAAATGCGAGAAGATATTGCAACTAGAAAGAAAACGATGCAGCCATATAAAATATTCAGGGCACTTGACACAGGGCCCGGGCTCTCTTGCCGGCGGTGGAAGAAAGGTGAGGGGAGGACTCTTCGTCAACTTGCATATCCATGGCAGCCACGGATCCAGTGTGATGTGTCCGCCATGGCTGACAACGCAGACATAAACACTGGATGCACTGACGGTAAGCAGCCTGAAACACCGCCCAGCGAAGTGTAGTGTACCCACAACGGGGCTGGCGATGGTAGCGAGGAGACAAGCTGACACGTCTACACAACTGGGCTGGCAGACGGCAACTCCATAGGCTCATAGCTAGCTTCATAGTCACAGCTCAATTGACGCTAACGCCCTCATCTAGTGGACGAAAGAACTAAAGAGTAACCAGTTAGCCTTTCTACACTTTATTTTGAACCTTTCCTGTCTTTCTTTAGTATACGTCTTGGTCTTAGCATGCGTCTTGGAGTGCTGAACTCAATGTCCCGAGTTCGAATCCTGCCGGGGGCAACTCTTTCAAGAGCCTGGTAGGGAGCAGAAGATCACGAGTTTGAGTCTCACCAAGGAGCAACTGTCAAAGCCATCGTCGAGTGACCGAAGCAACCCACATGCAGCGTATACCTGTCTGCCGATTGCGAGTGTGACGGTGGACTCTAGGGCTGCATGTGCCTAACCTGGAGATCAAGAACATCATAGAAAATGAGATCTTCACCTGAGACCACAGGTGTCACTATAAAAAATCCAGCCTGCGCCACCAACGGGCGAGTTCGACCAACATCAAGACTCTCCATATGCCTACAGGCGCTATAGGCTACAACGTAAAAAAAATATATATATATATATATACGGTTTTTGACCTCGGCCTGCCTGCCTGCGTGCGTGTGCGTACGTGTGGTGTGTGTGTGTGTGTGTGTGTCATTCACTCATGTTTGTCCATGCGAGTCGGACTCGCAATCGCCAGTTTCACTCTCCCGGTGCTGCGAGCTTGGAGCTCAATATTACCGGTCTTTGGGTAATGTTTGGACCTCAAACACCACACATACCCATCCCCTTGCTCAGGGGGACAGTAATCCGCCCAAAATAGTCAGTGAAAAATCCTCGGGAGCAGTGAGGATTCGAAACGGCTAACCACAGAATGGCACCCAAACGTCTATCCACTTGACCATCGTGGTGTGTGTGTGTGTGGTGATTCACCAATGACCTAACAACCGCCGCTGTATAATTATTGCTTCCATGTCAGAGACCCATCTCTTTGTGCAGAGCGCATAACTGAGGTCATTGTGTCACATTCCACACACTTTCTCTAAACCTAAAGCTCGTCAACCTTGGTTTAGCTTAGCTTGTGTTCATGCTGTCCAAGATAGAGAGGCGAACTCGCAGATGGTACCGTAACCATCCAATTCCTCTTAAACTCATGCCCTCTATATTTCTGACGGTAATCATGCCAAATGTTTTCTTCAACTTACCAAAAACTCCTACATTCATAAAATTGTCATAATCTTTCTGAATGAAACTCCTCTCGTGACCTGACATCTAGCTAAAAACTCTCTAAACTTTTTAAACATTTTTCTTCTTCATCTATCCCTACAATGCTTCTCCTGGATGGCTCCACAGCTGTTCTCATCTATTTCTAAAGCTGAACTCTTTGCTCAAACCTTTGATAAAAATAATTCTACTCTGGTTGATGAAGGGCTTGTTCTTTCTTCTCCTCACCCCTCCGACTATATTATGCCTGTTAATAAGATCCTTCGTAATGATGTTTTATTTGCCCTTTCTGGCTTAGATCCTCGGAAGGCTTGCGGTCCTGACGGAGTCCCTCCCATTGTTATCAAAAATTGTGCTTTTGTGCTTGCACCCTGCCTGTCAAACTTTTCCGTCTTTTGTCTATCTACTTCCACCTTTCCTTCTTGCTGGTTGTTTGCTCACATTCAACCTGTTCCTAAGAAGGATGCCCGTTCTAATCCTTCAAACTACTTCTGCCTGTCTAAAGCTTTTGAATATGTAACTATATACTTGATAAGACAATTCATTAGCATATATCTGCTCACAATCTTCTATCTGATCGTCAATACGGATTTCGTAAAGTGCGATCTACTGGCATCATATAGCTTTCCCAACTGAATCTTGGTCATCCTCCTTTAGGGGTTTCGGTGAAACTTTTGCTGTTGCCCTTGAGATATCAAAAGCTTTTGATAAAGTCTGGCACAAATCTGTAATATCCAAACTACCCTCATTCGGTGTTTTTCCTTCTCACTGCACTTTCATCTTTAGTTTCGTTTCAAACCGTTCTATTGCAGATTCTGTAGACGTCATTGTTTTTACCTTAGTTTATCAATAGTGGTGATGCTCAGGGTTATGTCCTATACCCCACTGTCTTATATCATTCATTAATTATCTTCTAAGTCTACCTCAATAGTATAGCCACTTAGGCGGTGGTGGTCGTGGCTGTGCTGTTTCTNAGGGTTTTTTTTTTTTTTGGGGCTTATTCAAACATTCACACAATTCTTGTTTTAATATTATAATCTTTTATATTTAAATGAAACGATAATATAGTAACATAACTGTACCCCCAATTTCTTTTACCCCTTTCACTTATAGTATCCTTTTTTAAAGAGGGTGGAAAAAAACCCCTTAAAAAGTTATAATTTTTGATGAAGGTTTTATGGTAAAATGACATACGGACAAATGTAACATGAAAGCAAAAATTTTGAAATGCGAGAAGATTTTGCAACTAAAAGAAAACGTGAGCCATAAAATATTCGGGGCCTTGACACAGGGCCCGGGCCCCTTTTGCCGCGGGGGAAGAAGGTGAGGGGGGAAATCTTCGTCAACTTGCATATCCAGGCGCCACGGATCCATTGGAGTGTCCCCCCATGGCTGACAACGCAGAATAAACACGATGCACTGCGGTAAGCAGCCTGAACCCCGCCCACAAAGTGTATGTCCCCCAAAAAGGGGGCTGGCTGGTACGAGGAACAAGCTGACCGTCACACAACGGCGGGCAGACGGCAACTCCTAGGCCCCTACTTTTTCATAGTCACAGCTAAATTTGACGCTAACGCCCCTCAGTGGCAAAGACAAAAGATACCAGTTAGCCTTTCTTTAATTTTATTTTGAACCTTTCCTGTCTTTCTTTAGAAACGTCCTTGGTCTAGCATGCGTCTTGGATCTGAACTAAATGCCCCGATTCAAATCCTCCGGGGGCAACTCTTTAAGACCGGGTAGGGACAAAGATCACGATTTGGTCTCCCAAGGAAAACTGAAAAGCCATGTCGGTGACGAAGAACCCACAGCCTTTCCCTGCTCCCGATTGCGAGTTGACGGGACTCTAGGGCTGCATGTGCCAAACCTGAGATCAAGAAATCTAGAAAATGAATCTCCCCTGGACCACGGGTGTCACTAAAAAAAAATCCACCCTGCCCCCAACGGCAGTTCGACCAACATCAAGATCTCCTATGCCTACAGGCGCTAAGCTAAAACGTAAAAAAAATATATATATATTATACGGTTTTTGACCTGGGCCTGCCTGCCTGCGTCGTGTGCGTACTTGGTGTGGTGTGTGTGTGTTCATTCACTATGGTTTGTCCATGCAGTCGGACTCCAATCGCCAGTTTCACTCCCCGTGCTGCGGCTTGGACTAAATATTCCCGGGTCTTTGGGTAATGTTGGACCCTCAACACCACCTACCCCCCCCTTGCTCAGGGGGACAGAAATCCCCCCAAATGTCGGGAAAAACCCTCGGAGCAGTGAGGATTCAAAACGGCTAACCACAAAAAGGACCCAAAGGGTCTACCCCATTTTGACCATCGGGGGGGGGTGTGTGTGGGGTGGGGTGATTCCCCAAATGCCTAAAAACCCGCTGTAAAATTTATTGTTTCCATGTCGAGACCCTCTCTTTGTGCAACGCATAACTGAGGTCATTGTGTCACATTCCACACACTTTCTCTAAACCAAAAAGCTCGTCAACCTTGGGTTTAGTTTAGCTTGGTTCATGCTGCCAAAGATAAGAGGCAACTCGCAGATGGTACCTACCACCCAATTCCTCTTAAACTCTGCCCTCTATATTTCTGACGGTACAGAAAATTTTCTTAAAACTTACCCAAAAACTCCTCATTCATAAAATTGCATAATCTTTCTGATGAAACTCCTCTCGTGACCTACACTAGCTAAAACTCTCTAACTTTTTAAAATTTTTTTTCTTCATCTATCCCTACAATGCTTCTCCTGGATGGCTCCACAGCTGTCTCATCTTTTTTCTAAAGCTGACTCTTTGCTCAAACCTTTATAAAAATAATTCTACCTGGTTGATGAAGGGCTTTTTCTTTCTTCTCCTCCCCCCCCTCCGACATATACCCTGTTAAAAAGACCTTCGTAATGATTTTTTATTTGCCCTTTCTGGCTTAGACCTGGGAAGGTTTGGGGTCCTGACGGAGTCCCCCCCTTTGTTATCAAAAAATTTTGCTTTTTTGCTTGCACCCTGCCTGGTCAAAATTTTTTCCCTCTTTTTCTATCTACTTCCCCTTTCCTTCTTGCTGGTTTTTTGCTCACATTCAACCTGTTCCTAAAAGGGTGCCGTTCTAATCCTTTAAACTACTTTGCCCGTCTAAGCTTTTTAATTTAACTATACTTGATAAACAATTCATTAGCATAACTGCTCACAATCTTCTATCTGATCGTCAAAACGGATTTCGTAAAGTGCGATCACTGGGATCATAACTTTCCCCCAAATGAATCTTGGTCATCCTCCTTTAGGGGTTTCGGTGAAACTTTTGCTGTTTCCCCCTTTAGAATAAAAGCTTTTGATAAAATCTGGACAAATCTGTAATTCCAAACTACCCTCATTCGGGTTTTTCCTTCCATTCATTTCATCTTTGTTTCGTTCAAACCCTTTTATTCAGATTCTGTAACTCATTGTTTTTTTCCTTAGTTTTTCAATAGTGGTGTGCTCGGGGTTTGTCCATACCCCCACCCGTCTTATATCATTTATTAATTATCTTCTAAGTCTACCTCAATAGATGCCCTTAGGGTGGTGGTCGTGGCTGTCTGTTTACCTTTCCTTCCCTCGTTTCTCCGCTTTTTTGCTCTTTTTTTACGCACCTGGCTTCCTTCAACCACCACCAAACCCCCACCATATTTTTTAGTGCCAGAGCCTTGGCCGAAACGCCAAAATTACCGGGGGGCACTTGGGCATAAAAAAACGCTGTCGTCAAAATGGCTGCCGGGAAATAAAAAAAACCCCCGAGCTTCACTTTTAGTTGGGGTCCCCGCGGATCTGTCGTAAGCCCTTTGGGGCAGGGGTTCTCCCCCTACACGTAATATGTTGATTTCTAACCCAAAATGATCCATCGGGCGGTGCATTCTGGGGCCCCTCATTCCGTGACGTCACACCCTCTCGCCAAAAGTGAATTTGAAGGGCCAAAATTGGGGTTTTTGGTACCATATCCAACCCCCTCTCCAATACTGTGTTTCGCCAAGCGAGATTCACCAAACGAAGGCCCTGATTTTCCCGTTTGACACCGAATTCACTTTAAACCCAATTAACCCTTTTCTTTTTTGGGTTTTGGTTAAATTAGGTTAAGTATAATTTGGTTATTAAAATTCGGGTTAGGGTTTAATTTGTTTTCAATATTTTTTTTGTCGGAATCTTAAAAAAATTAAAATAACAGATTTGCGACAGACCGGTTAGCAGATTAATTTAAACACTCAAAATTCGCCAAAAAAAAATTTTTGTCCACCAAGTGAATTCTGTGTCAAAATGGAAAATTTTCCCAAAAATCTTTCATTTTTTATAACATTACAAATGGTAAAGGTTTTTTTTTTTTGTAAATGCGGGTTGAAAAAAAAGAAAAGGGTAAACTGCCGCCAGGACTGGCGATCCAGCACGTTGAAAAAAGACCCTGGGGATACACCCACGGAGCAAACCCACTAACTTACCTTTATATTTAAACCCCGTGTCCCCTGGCGCAAAACACTTTAGATCAAACGTAACAAAAAACAACACAAAATAAAGAAACACACGTCCAACCTAAGTAAAAAAAGTCACAGTTTAACTTTCGTGTTTCCGCAACAAAATAACTCAAACACGTAATGGCGTTGAATTCAAGGGACCATGACTGATAAAATAACCCATACAGCTTTAGAAAGATAGCAGGTGGTAGTATTTACGTGACATAAAGAAATTATGTGAAGAGAGAGTGTGTGCTCCACGCTGGCTTGCC
>JACEEZ010021686.1:0-82500 GCA_016584305.1 Chionoecetes opilio
CTTTTCTCAAACACACACACACACACGCTTCTCTCCAAAACACCACACACCACACCCCACACACAACCCCCCATTCTCTCCAAACAAAACCACACCATTTCTCTCTAAAACACTCACACCACCACACCAAATTCTCTCTCAAACACACACCACCACACGCATTCTCTCTATCAAACACTCACACACACACACAACACCATTCTCTCTCAAACACACACACACACACGCATTCTCTCCTCTCAAACACTCACCCACACACATTCTCTCTCAAACACACACACACGCATTCCTCTCTCTCAAACACACACATACACACACGCATTCTCTCTCAAACACACAACACACACACACACACGCATTCTCTCTCTCAAACACTCACACACACATTCTCTCTCAAACACACACGCATTCTCTCTCAACACTCACACACACACACACACGCATTCTCTCTCTCATACACTCACACACACACACACACACACTGCATTCCTCTCTCTCAAACACACACACGCATTCGCTCTCAAACACACACACAAACACGCATTCTCTCTCTCAAACACACACACACACACACACACACACACACGCATTCTCTCTCACACACACACACACACACACACACACACACACGTTCTCTCTCACACACACACACACACGCATTCTCTCTCAGACAAACAAACACACACACGCATTCTCTCTCAACACACACACACACACACACACGCGCATTCCTCTCTAACACACACACACACACACACACACATTCTCTCTCTCAAACACACACACACACACACACACGCATTCTCTCAAACACACACACACGCATTCTCTCTCAAACACACCACACACACAACGCATTCTCTCTCAAACAAACACACACACCACACACACACGCATTCTCTCTCAAACAAACAAACACACAAACACACGCATTCTCTCTCTCAAACACACACACACACACACAATTCTCTCTCAAACACACACACACACACACACACACATTCTCTCTCTCAAACACACACACACACACACACGCATTCTTTCTCAACAAACACACACACACGCATTCTCTCTCAAACAAGCAAACACACACACACGCATTCTCTCTCAAACACACACACACACCACACACACACACACACAACACCACACACACACACAACCACATTCTCTCTCTTCAAACAAAACACACACACATTCTCTCTCTCAAACACACACACACACATTCTCTCTCAACACACACCACACAAACGCATTCTCTCTCTCAAACACACACACGCATTCTCTCTCAAACACACACACACGCATTCTCTCTCTCAAACACACACACACACGCATTCTCTCTCTCAAACACACACACACACACACACACACAACACACACACACACACACACACACACACACACACACACACACACGTATTCTCTCTCAAACACACACACACGCATTCTCTCTCAAACACACACACACACACGCGCGCATTCTCTCTCAAACACACACAGGCATTCTCTCTCGCAAACACACACACGCACGCATTCTCGCGTGGCTCATGTCTCTCAGGACCGGCTTGACCAATCAGAACGCTGAGATGAGCTGTGACATTATAGGGGGAGGAGACAAAGTCACCCGCGTAATTTGAGTAGCGTCTGTGAGGCGACCAATTTTAAAATAGCTGCCATACCTACACTGAAGATTATTTTCAGTGGCTCCATATCCAAAATGGATTGCATATGCATGTTCTAACTTTGTTCCAAGTACGGTTGTTATTACTAAAAAATGCAGGGTTTGGTATATATTGTGCACATATCCGCTGGACTAGGGGGGGTAGGATGGAACACGTGACTCAGCTGATCGGCGTGAGGCCTCGCAGCCTAGTCCCTCCTTCCTCCCCCGCCCCGACGCTTTGCCACTTAGCCTTTTACAGTATTGTTTATTACAGCCCTGCTGTTCTCATGTACTGCTTATTTAGTAATAACATGTCCATTAATACCAATTGTGTTGTTATAAGATAATGTAATGCTCCATTACTAGTAAACATTATGATTAAATCATTCAAAATGTCAACGAGCGGCAATCGCCTGCCATGGTGAAATTACTGGCCGCGCTAATTTTTCTAACTTCATCTCACGTCTAAAGGAAGCTTCAAAAAGCATATGGTTATAGAATATTTTGTGCTTAGAATTTCATGTTCTTTCACCTGTATCAATATTTGCAGAAACTCGTGTTACACCCTGATTTAATCTGCGATTCAGAAATGTTTCCAGCAATGTTTCATCTGGTTCTTGCGGCGCACGGGTTTTTGAAGGCGGACGGCCTCGCCGACGACACCGGCGCCACCTTCACGGGAGCTCCGATCGGCGATACCCTCAGCACAGACCCCGGGCAGGGATCTGTGCTGAGGGTGTCCCGGATCGGAGCTCCCGTGAAGGAGGCGCATACCACACATCAGTCATCTGACCATCCTTACTAACTTCGTAGTCTTGTTCATCGATTTTCATTTCCATATATTTAGTTTAAGATGTTTATTAAGATCGATAAGCGATTTTTAGGAAGGATTATTTGTACAATGCATATTTTATTATCCTTTTTCATATATTACAAATACTTATTTATTTTCTTTACCTATTTAACATTGTATACTTATATATATATATATTTTCCTTTCTCTATTCTTACTAGGCTCTTGGGATGTTCCCAACTCCAGTTGTTTTGTTTGTGTTCTACCTTGTCGAGATGGGGATATCTCGAGGGCGTGACCGAGCATATGTGGAGATGTATTTTATATGGTTATATTCGTAATAGGGTAAAATAGGTATTTGCTATGTTTAAATATTCCCCTTAGGCAACTTTTCGGTTGAATATCAAGACCGGCCTGTGCCCTGTGCGCCGCTAATCAGTCCGACTCGAGCCATTCTGAGTGCAACTCGTGCTGTGTGTAATCGCCACCTTCCTCAACAAGAATAAAGCCAAGTAACGCTGGAATAGCTTTCTTTCACCTGCACCACCTCATAAGACGACACCAAGGCCCGTACCGATAGTCGAGGCGGTAGAGCGACGAATGACGACGTACCGACGAAGGTAAGGTCGCGGTAGAACCTTCAAATCGTTACCGAGAGTGAACAGAAAGGGAGGGTTGGTTGAGGTTTCACGCGGCGGTGTATTGGCAACAATGTTGCTTCAAACTGCGGAGCCAACAGTACGACTAAAATAGTGTATAATGCGAATTTGCCCTTATACTCATCAAAAACATCAACAGAAACGTTGCGATCGGCTATGAAGTTGATGAAATATATATTTAATGAAGTTAATTAACAGTAAAGGCGTGTATACGTAAGTTTCTCTACCGCTCATGTGAACATATGCGGTAAGAGAACCGTCCTGGCGGGTTCTGGCAGCGACCTTCATGATGGCGACGGCTCAAGCCACTACCCACCCCTCTAACCTGAACCTCCTTAATTATTATCACTAAAATCACTTATTGCCGCATATGTAATACCTAATAATCTTATACTTATACTTAAATACATATTGGAAAGAAATTTTTTAACATATCTCTTAATCCCTCCAGATTAGGAATGTAATAAAAATTCATCGAAGGTTGCCTGAAGACACAGGGATACCCGTATCTCCAACCGTGACCGCCAACCTCGTCCCTGCTCTTCGTTCCAAAATTACAGGGTATTTTATCCCTCTTATGGTAAGCGAAGGTCTGCCGCTCGTCGTTCTACCGCCTACCGTCATGACTCTCGGTACGGGCCCAAGACACGTCCAACAGATGTTTCCCGAATACGATGCGATCCCTATGTTCCCCGGTACCGATGTTCCCCACCTCCTACTAGGTACCGATATTCCCCGGTATCTATAAGGTGACAATGTTTAGGTTAGGTTCAATAGGTTCAAAAAGTGTAGGTTCAAAGGAATAAAAATATTAAGGTTCAAAGAGTTCAACAAATTTAGGTTCAAAAAGTTTTTTAGATTTAGGTTCAAAGGGTTAAACATTTAGGTTCAAAGGGTTAAAAAATATTGGTTCAAAGGGTTACAAAAACTAGGTTCAAATGGTTCAAAGGGTTAAAAAAGTTTAGGTTCAAAGGGTTTAAAAAAAACTAGGTTCAAATGGTTACAAAATAATGGTTCAAAGGCTTACAGAAATTTAGGTTCAAATGGTTAAAAAAAATGTAGATTAAAAGGGTTTAAAACATTTAGGTTGAAAGGGTAAAAAAAAAAATGCAGGTGTGTGTGTGTCCGCGATAGGTGCCGCCCCCAGTGCCCCAATCCCATCATATGGCACAGTTTTGGAACCGAGTCGACCAGCGACACATTTTAAGCTCACTTATGGGATGATCCGATCACTTTATTATTTTTATTTTTAGTAGCCTATTAGCGAGAATTGTGAAAAAAAAGTGGGTTGCGAGAATTGAGGAAACCTTGATGTAGGGTGATGGGTAATGGGTGAGTGAATGGGTGGGGGTGATGGGTAATGGGTGAGTGAATGGGTTGGGGGTGATGGGTGATGGGTGAGGGAATAGGGGGGGGGGGGGTGAGGGGTAATGGGTGAGTGAATGGATGTGTGGTGATGGGTAATGGGTGAGTGAATGGGTGGGGGTGATGGGTAATGGGTGAGTGAATGGGTGGGGGAATACATACATTTCTACATCCATGATTTCAGGAAAGTTAGAAGGGGCTATCTGGAGAGTCTGTGTTTGGTGGGCCTTCGGCCCACCAAACACAGGTGGTGGGCCGAAGGCCGAAGGCCCACCAATAGCCCTCCGCCGGAGCTAGCCAAAAAGTTCGCCCGGAGGGCGGCTTTGCGGCTAGTATTATGTATTTTAGACTATATATAGTACTAGCCGCAAAGCCGCCCTCCGGGCGGACTTTTTTGGCTAGCTCCTGCGGAGGGCTATTGGTGGGACTTCGGCCCACCAAACACACTCTCTCCAGATAGCCCCTTCTAACTTTCCTGAAATCATGGATGTAGAAATGTATGTATTAACGCCAGCCCATTCACATCACCCCCAACCCATTCACTCACCCATTACCCATCACCCCCCACCCATTCACTCACCCATTACCCATCACCCCCCACCCATTCACTCACCCATTACCCATCACCACACACCCATTCACTCACCCATTACCCAACAACCCCCCGCCCATTCACTCACCCATCACCCCACACCCATTACCCATCACCCCACCCATTCACTCACCCATTACCCATCACCCTACATCAAGGTTTCCTCAATTCTCGCAACCCACATTTTTTTTTCACAATTCTCGCTAATAGGCTACTAATTTTTTTTTTTTTTAAGTGATCGGATCATCCATAAATGGGCTTAAAATGTGCCCCTGGTCGAGCTGGTTCCAAAATTGTGCCATATGATGGGATTGTGCCACGGGGGGAGGCACCTATCGTGGACACACAGACACACACACACACTTTCGCTTATATTATTATAGATATTAGGCTGTATAATACACTATATATAGTATATTAGGCTGTATAATACACTATATATATCTATAATAATATAAGCGAAAGTGTGTGTGTGTGTGTCCGCGATAGGTTCCGCCCCCAGTGACGCAATCCCATCATATGGCACAGTTTTGGAACCAGGTCGACCAAGGGCACATTTTAAGTCCACTTATGGGATGATCCGATCACTTTTATCTTATTTTTATTTTTAGTAGCCTATTAGCGAGAATTGTGAGAAAAAAAATGTGGGTTGCGAGAATTGAGGAAACCTTGATGTAGGGTGATGGGTAATGGGTGAGTGAATGGGTGGGGTGATGGGTAATGGGTGTGGGGTGATGGGTGAGTGAATGGGTGGGGGGTGATGGGTGATGGGTGAGGGGTGATGGGTAATGGGTGAGTGAATGGGTGGGGGGTGATGGGTAATGGTGAGTGAATGGGTGGGGGGTGATGGGTAAGGCGTTAATACATACATTTCTACATCCATGATTTCATGAAAGATAGAAGGGGCTATCTGGAGAGTCTGTGTTTGGTGGGCCGAAGGCCCACCAATAGCCCTCCGCAGGAGCTAGCCAAAAAGTCCGCCCGGAGGGCGGCTTTTCGGCTAGTCTATAATAATATAAGCGAAAGTGTGTCTGTGTGTGTGTGTGTCCGCGATAGGTGCCGCCCCCAGTGCCCCAATCCCGTCATATGGCACAGTTTTGGAACCAGGTCGACCAGGGGCACATTTTAAGCCCACTTATGGGATGATCCGATCACTTTTTTTTCTTCTTTTTTTTAGTAGCCTATTAGCGAGATTTGTGAAAAAAAAAAGTGGGTTGCGAGAATTGAGGAAACATTGATGTAGGGTGATGGGTAATGGGTGAGTGAATGGGTGGGGTGATGGGTAATGGGTGAGTGAATGGGTTGGGGGTGATGGGTGAGGGAATAGGTGGGGGGTGATGGGTAATGGGTGAGTGAATGGGTGTGTGGTGATGGGTAATGGGTGAGTGAATGGGTGGGGGGTGATGGGTAATGGGTGGGGGGAATACATACATTTCTATATCCATGATTTCAGGAAAGTTAGAAGGGGCTATCTGGAGAGTCTGTGTTTGGTGGGCCGAAGTCCCACCAATAGCCCTCCGCAGGAGCTAGCCAAAAAGTCCGCCCGGGGGGCGGCTTTGCGGCTAGTATATATATATATATATATATATATATATATATATATATATATATATATATATATATATATATATATATATATATATATATATATATATATATATATATATATATATATATATACTATATACAGTATATGAAAACTATGGTGCCCCCCCGTTTTTACACCCCTTGTTCCGCCCCTCGGTGAGGTTAGGTTAATTAATAAGCTTCTTGGGTAGGCGGTGAGATTAGGTTAATGGCGAGATGAGATCTTTAGGAGATGAGGTTAATGGTGAAAACCCTGTTTGGGGTGGGCTGAGTGGACTAGATATGGTTTCTGTGTTTTTTTGGGTGGACTAGATATGGTTTCTAGTTTATGGTTTCTATCCTAGCTGGGATATTATTTGATGAGGTTAGTACGTTGCTTTACTCGTAAATCACTTGGGATCTTGTCTCTTCTCATCAGAAAACCCTGCCTACCAGCAGCCCCAAGCTTGCTGGGGGATAGGGATATTAAAAAAAAAAAAAAAAAAACAGAGGGTAATTTTCAAGATGAAAACCTACTTCCTTTGGTGAACGAAACTTTTTTTTCTGGCGAGTATTGATATGTTTCGAATTTATCTGCTAACCAGTTATGTCGCAAATAACTATTTTTTGTGATTTAGAACAAAAATGACAAAAAACTAATTGAACCTAACCGAACCTATACCTAACCTAACTATATAAATAAAATGATTTGTGAAAGAAACGGTTAGCAGATTAATTATAAATGCATCAAAACTCACCAGAAAAAAAATATTTCGTCTACCAAAGTGAATTCGGTGTTCATTTGGAATAATACCTACCTAAAAGAGTCTGAATTTCCAAAGGGAATGACGTCGTCACTGAACTTCCCCATCAAGGTGCTCTTATTCTGCTTCACCGCCTCCACCAGGACAAACAGTTCCCTGCTGGTAAAGTTGTGTTTTCTTGACCGTTTTCCTGTGGGCTGCTCCATGGTCGCTACACTGAAAAACACACTCTACCACACTTTACCATACCCCAAATAATCAAACACACTCATAACCCCCCTAACACACTACCACATACCCTAACATACTTAAACCCACCCAAACACACTCTATTACCCTCAAAAACACACTCACATACCCACACACACACACCCCGCCGGTGTGTTTGTGTCATCAGCTGTGGTCTGTTGTTGATGTTTATACGTATTTCCCGCCACAGACCGACTTGTGTCGCGCGCACTGATTGGTTGAAGCGGAGGTGGTGGCGCTAAGAAGGGTTGGCCTTACACGAGGCTAAGAAGACGTTAAAAAACGCTTCATTAGTAGTCTTCTTAGCCCGGTATAACTAAGTAGTTCTTAGGACGCTAAGAAGGTGTCGTTTAGAACCCCTTCGAAAATGCCCCCCCACTGGTTCAGAAATAGGGTGGTAAATGATTGGAATGGACTCGGTCATCAGGTAGTTAGTGGAGAGTCAATAGGGAGTTTTAAAAGGAGGCTGGACAATTTCATGGATGGGAATGAAAGGTGGATGTATATAGTGTTAAGTAACAGGAACTACCACATGTAGGTCTCACGACCTCTTGTAGCTTCTTTATTTTCAAATGTTCTTATGTATACTATTTGAAAACCTTGATAAAAAAAATCAGTTAGTGTGAAAATAAACTAGAACCTTACAACCAATATTATCACTGCTAGTACTGAAAAATAGTTGCGACACGTACAGCAAGCAAAACAATTATGTTAAAGAAACTTGACCATCTTTGTCACCTCACATCTGAAGTCATGTATAAAACACCAAAACATGCCAGAAATTAAAGTGGCTGCATACGCCCCAATATGTTCCCTTTGTGCTGTCGTTACATCCTCTCCCCAAATACAGCAACCTGGTATTGCATCCATGTTAGCACAATGCATTTTCATGAAGAAACCTGCCGATAAGTGCTCGGCGCACACCCTTGTTGCTTCACCGCGTTGGTCACTGTTCAGAGGTGTGGCGGGGTGCATGCTGGGCAAGGTGGTGTTGGTATCAAGGGCTCTCTTCCCGCACGTGGTTCATCAGGAAAGTGCGCATACGGCGCCAGAGGTCTTCCTGCGCGGTGCATGTAGGCTGCGCCTGTCCCCCCCACTCCAATGCTACCCCTTGGTCCCAGTCACTGCCGGGAACGTAGCGATGGAAAGCCTGACTGATGAGTGGGCCGTAGGGAGGCTCTATGATATGGCCAGTGCCGGGATACAGAATAGTATCGAAATTGTTTTTGTTGTGGCTCAGCATCCTTTCTCGGAAGGTGGGCAGAGAGTACTTCATACCCCAGGGGTCTTCATTCCCTGCGACCAGGAGGAAGTGGGTGTCCTTGTCTGCTTCTTCTACGGGGATCGTATTGGGATTGTCGTTTGTGAAATGGTGCTGCAAGTCGTACATCACAGTGCCTCGTTCGGTCATTGTTACGGTACCTCCGTCAAATAAACCAGTGCCCTGCCTGAAGAGCTTCCCTTTGTAGATCATTCGTGAGTGCAGTGCGAATGTGGTGCTGCTGATAATCACTACGGCCTTCACGGTGGGAAACAGAGTGGCCATGCTCAGGAGGATGTCGCCACTCTTGCTGTTGGCTATGGCCCCACATCGGTCCGGTATCACTTTTGGTACTGCCAGCAACACCTCTACGGCCTCTTCAAAATAATCCAGGTCAACGAGATCCAGGTTTGTAGGAAGATCATCGTAACCGAATAAAGCCAGCGCCAGACTTGCGAAGCCCCGTGACGCCATCATAGCTGTAAGGGTGAAATTGTAGATAAACTAAGTTGGCCTAAGATGGATGATACCTTCCGATGGCTGGGTGTCAATTACTGCACTACAAGTAGTCATAACTCATGACATTCACTTACCTGACCTGAATTCCATGAGTCCACCAACAGCACCGAACATGTCGACCACCCCTGGGAAGGGTCCATCCCCAGAGGGTAGATATAGTACCCCTCTCACCCTACCTTCACGCACGGGCAGCCGTCGCACCCCAGAGGCCATCAGATGCCTCTTCAACTCCACCATAGCAATCACCTCTGCCTTCGATTCAAGTGGCTGGTGGCCATCCATCACACTCACCTGAATCTGAGTCCAGTATCAAATGGGTCAAAATAGGAGAGAGGAGGATGGTACAAATAATCACCCCAACAGGAGAGACAAATCTTCTTGAGTGAGATAGGTGGGTTGTCATCCTCACGCATCGGAGTAAGAGAGAGAGAGAAAGAGAAAGAGAGAGAGAGAGAGAGAGAGAGAGAGAGAGAGAGAGAGAGAGAGAGAGAGAGAGAGAGAGAGAGAGAGAGAGAGAGAGAGAGAGAGAGAGAGAGAGAGAGAGAGAGAGAGAGAGAGAGAGAGAAAGAGAAAGAGAAAGTGGAATGGACACAAAGTAAGTCACTCACCTTCCAAGGGAGCGAGGTGTTGCGGCGGTAGAGTCTGATTGACGGCAGCTCATGGGGGGCGGGCGCCAGTGTGGTGAGCAAACCTGCCGGGAAGACTCCCTCATAGGATCCGCCTACTGATTCAGCCACACGCACGTCAACGCCCCCAAACCGGTCTGTCATGTAGTGGCCGCAGGAACAGAACTGTAGATGTAGACAGCACATTCAGCGCCATCCTGCTATCGATTGTTATTTGAATAAAAATTCCAGGTAATTTAACCACATTCGTTAAAGGAACCACAAGTATTTACGGCTACTGATGCGAAGCATACATAGCCAGAACAGAGTGGTTTTACTTGATTGTTGTAGTAACCTATATATCTGCACATTTTCTTATATAATCAAAAAAATAATAATGTCAACAAGAGATAGTTATATTAAAAAAAATTGAAATAATAAATACAGATCGACTGGTTTTGTATAACTTAGCAGTCAACCTGTAGAATGATATTCTTTTAATCGCCTTTCTCATCGTATTTAAAACCGTATACAAGTATATCGGGTAAATGTAATTGTATATATAAATAAGTACTACAAAATATAATTAACACATGCTATGTGTTATGCTATATATTTGGGGAGGCGGTAGCGGAGCGGTTAGAGTCTCCGACTGGCGTTCTCGGTGACCCGAGTTCGATCCCCGAAGAAACCCAAAACCTTTCTGCACCGTCGAGTGGCCTAAGAACACCCACATGCCCTGCCTATCAACTCTACCTTCGACTGCGAGTGCATCGGAGGACACAGGGGGGCGGCATGAGCTTCACAGGCGTCACTATAAGAATCCTGCCTGCGCCACCAACGGGCGAGGGCCAACCATCAGAACCCTCAAGTGAACCTTCAGAGCCTACCATCCGAGCCCTGGGTCACCACTGCCTACAGGCGCTATAGGCACAGATGTAAAAAAAAAAAAAAAAAAAAAATGTATAAACTTCAAATAATATGATTACTTCCATGAAGGGCTTGATTATTAAGCATAATGCTGCTTTTACCTGTCTTTTGTCCCGCACATGTTGTATATGTAGAAGGCTGTCAAGGGAGACCATACATCCGTTTGAGCACAGCCGGCTCTTTTGGCGCTGCAGCTCCAAGGAACACCTTCCACCATCTAAAAGCCGTCCTTGTAAATCACAGGTAGGTGTCAGTGGTAGTGGGGACGGATTCAAGGGCCTTAAAGGAGTCCAGTCACCTGTACATGACCTGCACTAAAGTACGCTTATGCTTTCAACCAGTGACCAACCTTGCTGTCCACGTATCCGCTCTTGCGTTGAGCTAACAATGTTGAAGGACCATGAGTCATTTACGCCTGCTGCCATCAATAACTGTGTTGTCGTTAGGATAAACTTAGGTCTGCAGTTCTTGTCCCTGTGTTATAATATAAAATTTATTTTTTATGTTTGGATTTATGAATGGATTTATGATTGCTGGGGTCAGTATTATAACGGGATTACTAAGATGATACAAGGTATGCGCTACTTTGCATACACGAGAGGGGATTAGCTTTTGATTTACAATCACTGGAGAAGAGTAGAGTAAGAAGTCTACTTTGCATTTTTCAACGTCATTCAATAGACGTCCAACTCAACAGGAACAAAGTGATTCACGGAGAGATGCCACAGAGTGCCTAACTTCTGATCTTTCTATAATTTCTGATTGGAGCAAAGCAAGCCTTGTTTTGTTCAATGCCTTAAAAACTCAATGTCTTAACCTATCAACTCGACATAACCTTCCAGACAACTATCCCCTCTTCTTCAACGACACAAAACTGTCTCCCTCTTCTACAATGAACATACTAGGAGTATCCTTTACTATAAATCTGAACTGGAAATTTCACATCTCACCTCTTGCTAAAGCAGCCTCTATGGAGTTAGGTGTACTGTGGCGTCTGCGTCCATTTTTTTCCCCTCCCAGTTGCTTGCTCTGTACAGGGGCCTTACCCGCCCATGTATGGAGTATGCCTCTCATGTTTGGGGGGATCCACTCATACAGCCCTCCTAAACAGGGTTGAGTAAAAAGCTTTTCGTTTCATCACCTCCCCTCCTCTGACTGACTGTCTTCAATCTTTAAATCACCGCCGCAATGTTGCTTCTCTTGCTATCTTCTACCGTTATTTTCATGCTCACTGCTCTTCTGAACTTGCTAAAGGGGCGGTCACACTAGCCATTTTTATCCGTGGACTGGGCGGTTTTGCGTGGGCTGGGCGTCCACTGGCCGTCCAGTGGCTGAAAAACTGCCCAGCATCGACGCCCAGCGGTGGACGGAGCGAATCGTTTATCCGTGGGTGACCCAGCCTCACTATGTCTGGGCAGCAGAGAGGATTGAGGGTCTATAGTATTGACAGCAAGCTAATTTAAGACAATTATGTATCTTTATTCAAGAATAAGGATAATACATCGTAGTAATCCTAGATAATTACATTTTTCTGAGATGATCAACGATGAGGGACTATACAATGATCACTAAATCAAAGCTACACACTCGCTTGACCTTGGAGCTTCAAGTATAAACAAAGCCGTAATGCCGTATGAATAAAACCCGTTCTTTGTGTTATTAAGGATTGCGATGATTCCCTGAGGAACTCTATGACCCCTGGTGATGTCCTATGATGCTATCACAGGCGTGGCACCAGCAGTAGTGAGGGGTAGGGGACAGACGTAGGCGGTGCGGTTTATGAAACTCATCGATGGGAGTTTTTGCCGAAAAACCAACCAAGAATTCTCGCCGACGTGGAAATTTTAACCTAACCAGGACATTGGCATCTTACTTAACCTAAATGAGCAAGCTTTTGCTGGCATTTCATCCCTGAATGCAGAAATACAGGTAAAACCTACCGTAGATAACAGTGAAGTCGCCAGTTCTACGTTTCTTTGTTATTTACAGACGTGTGGTGGCGTTAATACTTACTTACATTTCTACATCCATGATTTCAGGAAAGTTAGAAGGGTCTATCTGGAAAGTCTGTGTCATTTTGTGTCTTCATCTGTGTCATATTAGGGCTATAAATGAACAAATTACAAAAATAAAACCGAGTGGCGACCTCACTATACCTACTACAGTAAAGTCGCCAGCTAGTATTTTAACCCAACAGCTGAGTCGCCACTCTGGGGAATTCAGGGAAATTAGAGGTAAAGTAAAACAAGTCTATATATATTAGCTGCGGAAGATGCTTGGATATATAAAAAATTCCTCTGCCAACGTGAAAATACATTCTATTCAATTTTGAAAGATCTGGCAAGTCTGTGTCCTGTCGCCCGAAAAGCTACTGTTTACGGTCTGTCATCGCGCGAAGAAAAACGTGAGAAGCAAAATGCGCAACAGTTATATTTGCAGATACAAAGCATAAAACAACGCTGAAATAGGGTAGATTAATATATTATATATATATATAATTATACAGCCATGATATAAACTACTGTGTAACATCTTCAGTGGCACATCAAAATCAGTAGTGATGCTATAATTCGTAATATTTGGCGCCTGGCGACTTCACTGTAGGTGGCGACTTCACTGTTATCTACGGTAGGTAATAATGGACGAGGACTGCGCGGTCATTTTCAGTAACACCGACAAATTTTTCCTGCCCCAAAATAGGTGCTTTTTCGAATGGAGATAGTTTCATTTATTCGTGGGCGACCCAGCCTCACTATGTCTGGGCAGCAGAGAGGATTGAGGGTCTATAGTATTTAAGCAAGCTAATTTAAGACAATTATATATCTTTATTCAAGAATAAGGATAATACATCGTAGTAATCCTAGATAATTACATTTTTCTGAGATGATCAACGATGAGGGACTATACAATGATCACTAAATCAAAGCTACACACTCGCTTGACCTTGGAGCTTCAAGTATAAACAAAGCCGTAATGCCGTATGAATAAAACCCGTTCTTTGTGTTATTAAGGATTGCGATGATTCCCTGAGGAACTCTATGACCCCTGGTGATGTCCTATGATGCTATCACAGGCGTGGCACCAGCAGTAGTGGGGGGTAGGGGACAGACGTAGGCGGTGCGGTTTATGAAACTCATCGATGGGAGTTTTTGCCGAAAAACCAACCGAGAATTCTCGCCGACGTGGAAATTTTAACCTAACCAGGACATTGGCATCTTACTTAACCTAAATGAGCAAGCTTTTGCTGGCATTTCATCCCTGAATGCAGAAATACAGGTAAAACCTAGATAATAATGGACAAGGACTGCTCGGTCATTTTCAGTAACACCGACAAATTTTTCCTGTCCCAAAATAGGTGCTTTTTCGAATGGAGATAGTCTTATTTTCCGAAAACCAATAGTTTTCATACAAAAAAAAAAATAATCACCGAATTTTATGGTCGCCGTTTCCATTAATAACACTGAATCTCCATCAGAAAAAGCACTAAATCTTGAACGGGTCAGGGTGTCAGATAACAGTGAAGTGATTGAATAGAACATACCAAACCTAACCTTAACCTAACCTTATAGGTTTTAATGAAACCTAACCTAACCTTAACCACAAAGTATACCTAACCTAACCTTATAGGTTTTAACGAAACCTAACCTAACCTTAACCACAAAGTATACCTAACCTAACCTAGGTTTTAATAAAGCCTAACCTAACCTTAACCTAAGGTTAGGTTAGGTATACTTAGTGGTTAAGGTTAGGCTAAGTTTCATTAAAACCTATAAGGTTAGGCTAAGGTCAGGTTTGGTATGTTCTATTCAATCACTTCCCAGTTATCTGAGACCCTGACAAATTTTTCTTGGTAAAGTTTTAGTGTTTTTTTTATAGAAATTCAGTGTTTTTAATGGAAACGGCGACCATAAAATTCGGTGAAGAATTTTTTTTATTGTATGAAAACTATTGCTTTCCGGAAAATAAAATTATCTCCATTAGAAAAAGCACTATTTTGGGGCAGGAAAAATTTGTCAGTGTCTCTGAAAATGACCGCGAAGTCCTCGTCCATTATTACCAAAGCCTGATTAAATGTGTAAATTGGGTCCTGTAATATCAAGAATTGGAAGACTCGCCGCTGACGGCGAGAGTTCCGATCGGCGACAGTTCCAGGTACCCACCGCCGATAGGAATTCTCGCCGCCGTCGTCAAGTGTTCCAATTCTTGATATTACAGGACCCAATATCATTTAATCAAGTTTTACCCGTGTTTCTGCATTCAGGGATGAAATACTATCGTTAGCTTGATCAGTTAGGTTAAGTTAGGTGCCAATGCCCAGGTCAGGTTAACATTTCCACGTCGGCGAGAGTTCTAGATTGGTGTTTCGGCGATAATTCCCATCGGCGACAGTTCCATAAACCCGGCGGTGTTTACTCACGGCACACTCAGGTGTGCCGTGAGTTGTCGCGTGGATATCTCTTAATACCCAAATATACCGAAATACACCTAAACACATACCAAAATATACCAAAATACACCGAAAAATACCGATAATACACCTAAATATTCCGAAATATACCGAAATACAAAAAAATATACCGATAATACACCTAAATATACCAAAATACACCGAAATATACCGAAATACACCCTAAACACGTTTAAAAAATGTATGTATTATGTCTCTTGATACCTTATTTTAGTGTATTGTCATGTATTTCGGTGTATTACGGTATATTTTGGTATTAAGAGACGCCGTTGTCGCGTTTGTTTTGATTTGAGATCTGCCTAGCACTGGGCTGGGAGGCGCCGCGGCCAGACAGTAGTGTGACCACTTGCTCTGGGCGCCCAGAAGTAGCTCTGCTCCCAGCCCACGCAAAACCGCCCAGTCCACGGGTAAAAATGGCAAGTGTGACCGTAGCTTAACTGCATGCCTCCCCCTCTCCCGCGGCCTCGCTGCACAAGACTTTCTACTCATTCTCATCCCTATTCTGTCCAACTCCCTAATGCAAAAAATAACCAGTATCTTCACTCTTTCATCCCCTTTCACTGGTAAACTCTGGAACTCTCTTTCTGGTTTTTTTCCCCCTCTTTTCTACGACTTAAATATTTTCAAGAGAGGAGCAACTTGACACCTCCCGAACTAAATATATATTGGCCAACACCCCCCCCCCCCCCTTTATACATTATCTTACTGTCTCCTTTATAGGGACTGGCAACTAAGCGGTCTTTTTGTATTTTTTTTTTTTGCCCTTGGCCAGTCCTTTTGATGTAAAAGCAAACGAAAAAAAAGAAGCAATCTCATCGAAGTATTAATAGGGCTGATGTGATATAGTAAAAGAAGTATTGGAGTATTTTTTACCGTTAATAATCAGGATTTAACAAGAAGTAACTGATTAAACCTAGATAAACGAAAATATAGAAGGATACATATAAATTGACCCAAAAATTGTGTGGTAAAAGATTGTAATAGGTTCAGCTATCAGGTAGTAAGTGCACAGTTAATAGGGAAATTTAAAAGAAGAAAAGAAATAAAATTGTGGAACGAGAAAAATTGGATGTACGTATGTGTATTAAAAGATCTACCACGTGTACGTCTACCGGCCTCTTGTAGCTCCCGTATGTTCTTATGTCAATCACCCGTATGAGGGATCCACCACTAGTGGGTTGGTATAGGGCCTCTTTCACCCTTCACTCACGCACATAATGCTGTCGAATACCTTGGGCCACAAAATGTTAACCCCTTCACTGCGGCTGGTACAAATACGGTCTCTCAGCTATTTAAGGGTTCGCTGCGGCTGGTACATATATGGTTTCTGTATTTAAACTGCGCGCTCAATGATATTATGGGTAAATATTCGTTGTGATAGGCTTGTATGGCAACAGTGTCAAGTGTTGCGATATAATAGAACCTCTTTTTCTGCTTGCGTGAGTTAGTGTGACTAATAAGGTCAAGTGGTACAGTACGACCTGTTGACGCTGCCGCGCCCTCTACTTCAATGGCGAGGCTAAATAGTAAAGATATTCAATATATTCTTGATGGATATAAAACAGAAGTATGAATGAATGAATGAATGCATGAATGAAGCATTTATGTACCAAAATAAGCTGTATTATGTTGAGTAGTAAGTAGTTTCATTGTGCGTCTGGCAGCACGGTCACGGCCCTGTTGCTGCACTTTGACGTAACTCTTCACTTAGCTGGTAGCCTCCACCAAGACGCAACATTGATTTTCTGGTATGGAATGAGCATCCTATTCATTTAGGCACTTTAAAATATGATCAGTAATTATTTTATATTTTAATTAAACCTGCCGCACAGGGGGGTAGGCCTATGAATTTGATATCCGCAGTGAAGGGGTTAACAACTGTGCTTTTGTCCCAAACGACTATTGATAGTCACTCAGATGTAGTCACTTGCCGACCTCCATACACACTGTGATGTGAATAATGTGGTCCGGCTGGTACTTTTGCCCCGGGCAGTGTCATACAGGATGTATTTAGAGGATTCAGACAAAAAATAATATTTTAAGACAAAATATTATGATGTAATATAATGTATTTACCATACTTAGTTAATTACATTGTGCTAACACCAAGTGATGGTCGTTCATGGGAGGAGGAGGCAATATTATACTTTCTTCTTATTAAAAGTGATCACGCTTAAAAGATTAATCTCATGGCAACGCAAACTACAATTATTAGTATATTTTAACATATAACAATGGTACAGTAAACTATGGTATCACTATACCACATGATAAAAAAATATAGTACATTATTATTGAGCATGTAAATTGGGGAGATTGTCATGAACAAAACTTCTGATAACATAATAGTCTTGTATAAGAATTAAGATCCTAACACATTCCGTACATAGCACGTTAGCACTTCAAAAGTTTACTTTAACATGCACTTATCTTTTCAGGACTGATTCAAACTAACAGTTCTTTAGGGAAGGAGGTGTAGAGGGTTCTGGGTTTTAGAGCTCAGGGTGTGGTTTACCTTTCAAAAGAAGTAAGGGTGTCTGCGGGATAGGAATTCGTAAGGGGGAATATCGCAGTGAGAAATGTAAGAGATGGCTATGAGGTATGTGTTGGTCTCCATGGCTCCGGTTCCAGAAACATTAACAGTTCTCTCCTGAATTTCAGGTCCAGAAGGTTGAAAATTGCAGGTTCTTGGTATCAGAGACCAGAGCTGCACCGCTGGACATGGTATAGTAATGCCGGAGGGGTAGCTAAGGAGATCGACCACATCCTCGTTAGTTTCTCGTTCTCATTCTCGTTGGAGAATACTCCAGAACTGCAGGGTTTACCGGAGTGCTGAGTTCTTTGCAGTTGATCACATAAGTGTTGTTGGTACACTTAAGCTTCATGTCAAGTGGATGTCGAGGGTCATTTGAACGCTAATGACTTCCGACCGGCCGCCTACCGAGCCCTGAAGAAGCTCTGTTCCAAGTCTCTATCTCGGGCGAGTGCTATCCGAGCAGCAGATGGGCACCTCGTGTCGGACATGGATGGACAGATGACTCTTTGGGCTGAGTAATTTGGGCAGTTGTTCACGGTGGACCCTCCAATTGGGCAGCTTCACACCACTGGATTACGGGCAGTGGATGCCGATCCTCCCATTGACGAAACCGCACCCTCTCTTGACGAAGTCAGAAAGGCTGTAGCAAAGTTGAGGGTGGAAAGGCAGCTGGTGTTTGTAATATCAGTGCGGAGCTCCTCAAAGCTGGGGGTGAGGCCATGATCCGCGGGTTGCATGCCGTCCTGACTGCCGTGTGGCAATCAGGTACCATTCCTCCTTACTGGAAAAGTAGGCTGGTCGACCCTATTTGGAAAGAGAAAGTGGACCGTCTGGACTGCAACAATTACCGCGGTATTACACTGCTCAGCGTGCCAGGCTTGCCCATCTATTGCTGACACGGATCCGTAGTCATCTGCTGAATCAGCTGAGACCTCAGCAGTCTAGGTTCACGCTTGTAAGTCAACAACGGGCCGTATCCTAGCGCTTAGCGTCCTGGTGGAACGTCGATGTGAGTTTCGATAGGGGATGCTTGCAGCCTATGTTGATCTCAAGAAGGCGTTTGACTCAGTGCATCGTGAGTCACTCTGGGATCTTCTGCGACTTCGTGGATTTCTTGCAAGGACTATTGGTTTGATGACTTGTCTGTACTCTGAGACTGAGAAAACTGTTTAGTGATGGAGAGTGATTCAAACTTTTTTCCTGTGAATACAGGAGAGAGGCAAGGGTGCGTCTTTGCCCCATCACTTTTCAACACTTGTATGGACTGGGTATTGGGCAAAGTTGTAGATCAAAGTGATTGTAGAGCATCCCTCGGCAACACTAAGATCACTGATATTGTCTTTGCCGATGATGCAGTAATATTTGCTAAGTTACTGAAGGTCCTGATGATGGCTCTCGAGGCGCTGCACGAGGAGGCAAAGCCTTTGCGACTTGAGGTCTCCTGGCTCAAGACCATGGTCCAGGTGTTTGGAGACTTACTAGATGAAACAGTACAGTCTGTTCATGCGTGCGGAGAGGACATTGAGATCTTTGAAAGTTTTATATACCTTGGTAGCGCAGTCCATAATGACAGCGGTCACGTCAAGAAGTCTTACGGCGGATTGGCATAGCCCACGGAGTTATGGACTCGCTCAGCACGAGTATTTGGCGTTGTCGGTACCTGTGCAGGAGGACAAAGATCCGGTTCTTCAAGTCGCTTGTGATCCCTACCTTACTCTATGGTTGTGAGACATGGACACTAAACAGCGACTTGAAGAGGCGAGTCGATGCCTTTGGTAAAGGTGTCTTCGCATAATCATGGGGTATCGCTAGGATGATTAAGTGTCAAATCGGCGATTGCACCGTGATACTGAATCGAGGCATTTTAACTGCATAGTCCACCAGCACCAACACCAGCTATATGGGCATGTGGCACGCTCCCATGAAACCGATCCTTCCCGCCTGGTTGTATATGTAAGAGACAATCCGGCGTGGAGGTGGCCAAGCCCACAAGGCTCGTGGCTGAGGCAAATTGATGTTTCCTGTCAAGAGTTGCTTGGTATGGGAAGGGATCCTGCATGGGGACTCGCGCGTGGTGACCCCCGGGAGTGGCGTCGTAGGGTAGGCGAGGCGACGCGACCCCCGGCGTATGCCCCCAATGATTGATTGATTGAATATCGCAATCATGGTGACCAACCCGACGAGAATGCGCCCGTGTATAGAACAGCATTACTGTTCTGCATATTACCGTTCTCTAGAATGGTATGTATGGTATGTCTCGAGCCAATCACTGTTGTCCAATCTCGTGATATCACATGGGGGTGGAGCTTAAGTGATTGCTGGGCTATAATAAGTATGTTTTATTTATGACTAGCCGCACAGCCGCCCTCCAGGCGGACTTTTTGGCTAGCTCCTGCGGAGGGTTATTGGTGGGCCTTCGGCCCACCAAACACAGACTCTCCAGATAGCTCCTTCTAGCTTTCCTGAAATCATGGATGTAGAAATGTATGTATTAACGCAAACCTATTCACATCACCCCCAACCCATTCACTCACCCATTACCCATCACCCCCCACCCATTCACTCACCCATTATCCCCCCCCACCCATTCACTCACCCATTATCCATCACCACACACCCATTCACTCACCCATTACCCATCACCCCCCATATATTCCTTCACCCATCACCCCCACCCATTCACTCACCCATCACCCCACACCCATTACCCATCACCCCACCCATTCACTCACCCATTACCCATCACCCTACATCAAAGTTTCCTCAATTCTCGCAACCCACTTTTTTCACAATTCTCGCTAATAGGCTACTAAAAAAAAAAAAAAAAAAAGTGATCGGATCATCTCATACATGGGCTTAAAACCTTCCCCTGCTCGAGCCGGTTCCAAAATTGTGCCATATGAGGGCATTCCGCCACAGGGGGCGGCACCTGGAGCGGACACACACACACACACACACACTTTCGCTTATATTATTTTAGATTACTTAATAAATTGTTTAATATCACCTCAACTTACCCAACATAACCTAACCTGGACTAAATAAATGATGTTAAAGAAAACTCATTAAAACCCAGTCAGTGATCACTTATGCTGCACCTCCAAGTGATGTCACGAGTTTGGACAACAGTGATCGGCTAGAGGCATCTCCATATTACATGCTATTCAAGAGAACGAAAATATGACACCCGCCCAGTGCTGCCGAACATCTACAGTATACGCCGCCGTGTCGTGCGTCCAATAGTGAACGTGAGATACGCAGAACATTACTAGAAGCAAGGAGCATGGTGCATCCTGCTCTCCTATAATAATCAATAGTTTTCCCAACGTTGTCGAATTATCGTAGCAAAGCCTCGGTAAAAGAAATAACAGTTGCGAAATAATTTGATCGAGAAATTTCAAAGGCCAGAGCAGCTTTTACTTGTATATCTCTCATGGAGCCTCGCATGTAACTGTTCTATATGGAAGGAAGAAGTTTAGTGTTAGGAAGAAATATTTAATTTAGGGTCTTGCGTTTCTAAGCACAACCCCTGAACTCACCTCTTTGTTGTTCTCGTCGGTTAAGGTGGCGGAGAGTGTGACAGGGCAGTGAGGGGTCAGACCACCTGCCTTCAGGGTGGTAGGGACGTCATGGAGACACACGCGTGGAGTGGCAGTTATCCATGGTTCTCTGTCCTGTCCAACTAATCCAGCCATGGCTCTCAAGCCCACAACCTGTGTTTTACATATAGTTGATTGGGCTGTCAGGCGAGCAAGCCATCTGGGCAGCAGTATCTTCTTGGCGTAGAGAAGAACCATGGCAGCCTTTACACTTCAACCTGTTGAGCCCGCTCAGCCATTTTAAGGCTCGCCCACACACACACACAAACAGACACATAAACACAAAGCACACACACCAAAAAATGGACAAACACAAAACAAACGCACGCAAAAAACACATGCCCATTCAAAACACTCATAAAACAGAAGCACACGCACCCAAAACACACACTAACGCACACAAACAATACAAAAAAACCTCACAAAACACATACAGAGACAGTCAACACAAAGAAAAGCCCAAACACAAATCACACACACACAAAATACACACACAAAAAAAGACACACAAAACGCAGACAGACACACACACAACACACATACACACACACACACACACAAAACACTCAAACAAAACACACAAAAACATACAGAAGCAGTCACTCACAAGACACACTGACTCACAAGAGACGCACGGACTTGCTAGACACGCACGAATTCACGAGACACTCACAGACTCACTACACACAAACATACTCAGACACACACACACAAAAAACACGCACACTCAACATATGCAAAACATACGCAAAACATTACATTACAAACATTACATAATTACAAACATTACAAACGCAAAACATACACGCACACTCAAAACACTCATAAAACAAACACACCCACACAACACACACATTCACGCACACAAAGTACACATACAAAAAAAAACTCACAAAACACATACACACACAAGACACACACAAACAAAGACACACACACAAACAAAAGACACACACACTCACACACAAAACACATACAATTAAAACGCACACAAAAACATATATAAACAGTCAATAGCTTTTCGTCTTATCAACTCCCCTCCTCTGACTGACTGTCTTCAATCTTTAAATCACCGCCGCAATGTTGCTTCTCTTGCTATCTTCTACCGTTATTTTCATGCTCACTGCTCTTCTGAACTTGCTAACTGCATGCCTCCCCCCTCCCGCGGCCTCGCTGCACAAGATTTTCTACTCATTCTCATCCCTAATCTGTCCATCTTCCTAATGCAAGAGTTAATCAGTATCTTTACTCTTTCATCCCTTTCACTGGTAAGCCTCCCATCGGGGAGGCGGTAGCAGAATGGTTAGCGTCTCCGACTGGCGTTCTCGGTGACCCGAGTTCGATCTCCGACGAAAACCAAAACCTTTCTGCACCGTTGAGTGGCCTAAGAATACCCACATGCCCTGCCCATTAACTCTACCTTCGATTGCGAGTGCATTGGAGGATACAGGGGGGCGGCATGAGCCCTCTAATCACAGGCGTCACTATAAAAATCCTGCCTGCGCCACCACGGGCGAGGGCCAACCATCACAGCCCTCAAGTGAACCTCCAGAGTCTACCATCCGAGCCCTGGGTCACCACTGCCTACAGGCGTAAACTGTCACTGGTAAACTCTGGAACTCTTTTCCTGTTTCTATTTTTCCACTTTCCTATGACTTAAATTTTTTCAAGAGAAGAGTGACAAGACACCTCCCGAACTAAATTGGCCCACCCCCCTTTTTTTATTCTCTTACTGTCTTCTTCATAGGGACTGGCAACTAAACGGGTTTTGTGTTACCTCTTTTTGTTGTGTCCTTGGCCAGTCCTTTGTGATGTAAAAACAAAAAACAAAAAAAACGTCACTCAAAAGACACAAGGACTCACAAGAGATTGATTGATTGATTGAGTTTATTGTCAAAATTTTACAAGTTAACATAATTCATACATATTTACAAAAATCAGTTAGTGGCATTAGTCCGTTGAGCATCTGCTCCCTAGCGGACAGAACAATAACTTATACAGCTATGAACATATATCGAGGGCGGTAATATATTAACAAATTATATCCTAAATATTCCTTAGTATGATATATACCTAAGCAATAAATTTTCCCTATACACTAGCCATAACAAATCACAAAATACAAAATACTATTACACAAATATATTTACATACTAGCCGCAAAGCCGCCCTCCAAGCGGACTTTTTGGCTAGCTCCTGCGGAGGGCTATTGGTGGGCCTTCGGCCCACCACCTGTGTTTGGTGGGCCAGAGGCCCACCAAACACAGACTCTCCAGATAGCCCCTTCTAGCTTTCCTGAAATCATGGATGTAGAAATGTATGTATTAACGCCAACCTATTCACATCACCCCCAACCCATTCCCTCACCCATTACCCATCACCCCCTACCCATTCACTCACCCATTACCCACCACTCCCCACCCATTCACTCACCCATTATCCATCACCACACACCCATTCACTCACCCATTACCCATCACCCCCCATCTATTCCCTCACCCATCACCCATCAACCCCCACCCATTCACTCACCCATCACCCCACACCCATTACCCATCACCCCACCCATTCACTCACCCATTACCCATCACCCTACATCAAGGTTTCCTCAATTCTCGCAACCCACTTTTTTTCACAATTCTCGCTAATAGGCTGCTAAAAAAAATAAAAAAATAAAGTGATCGGATCATCTCATAAATAGGCTTAAAACCTTCCCCTGCTCGAGCCGGTTCCAAAACTGTGCCATATGAGGGGATTCCGCTACAGGGGGCGGCACCTGGAGCGGACACACACACACACACACACACACACACACACACACACACACACACACACACACACACACACACAATTTCGCTTATATTATTATAGATATTATTCCCTGCTATTTTGATTTTGAAAATTATATAAATATTTTTTCAGTTTAACTTTGAATGTGTTTGAATAACTTTGACATTAGTAATTGCCTTTAAATCATTAGGTATTGCATTCCAAAATTGTGGCCCAACACAGTGTACAGAAAATGTATATAGTGTTGTACGTGCTTGTGGAAAAATCAGAGCAATATTATTTCCCCTTGTACCTTGACTGTGGTGTAAAACTGTAAATATTTTACTGTTTTGATCACTGTTATTTATATCATTAAAAATAGTTAGTAACAAAAAGTATTTCCTAACGAGATCAAATTTTAGCAGCTCTAAATCATTAAATAACATTTCAGTAGAATCATATTTACCTCTAAAACAAATTGTTCTGATGAGTTTCTTTTGAGACACAAAAACATCTTTTAGGATTGTACGCCAAGTACATCCCCAGATAGATACACAATATATAATGTAAGGGTAGCAAAGAGAATAATAGATGTTCCGTAATGTGCCTCAGTCGTTAGGTTGTGTCGAATTTTGTATATGATTCCACACATTTTTGATCAATTTAAGCACAGACTGAATCTGATTTTTCCAGTTCAAATTTTCGTCAATTATAACAACTAAAAATTTTGTACTAGACACTCGTTGTAGTTCGCACCCTCTCAAGAATATTGCTTCTAAGTTATTAGTAATAGAACGACTTTGAAATAATATATAATTAGTCTTTTTTTATGTTAACAGCTAATTTGTTTGCCAAAACCCATCTCGTTATTTTCTCCAGTTCGGTATTAACTTTTACATGCAATTGGTCTAATGTTTTGTCTGTCATGAGGAGATTGGTGGAGTCTGCAATTAAAACATAATTGAATTTATCACTAGCGTTAGCGAGGGTCAACAAGAGACGCACGGACTCACTAGACACGCAGGCACGGACTCACTAGACACTTAGGCACGGACTCACTAGACACGCAGGCACGGACTCACTAGACACGCAGGCACGGACTCACTAGACACTCAGGCACGGACTCACTAGACACGCAGGCACGGACTCACTAGACACTCAGGCACGGACTCACTAGACACGCAGGCACGGACTCACTAGACACGCAGGCACGGACTCACTAGACACGCAGGCACGGACTCACTAGACACGCAGGCACGGACTCACTAGACACGCAGGCACGGACTCACTAGACACGCAGGCACGGACTCACTAGACACGCAGGCACGGACTCACTAGACACGGACTCACTAGACACGCAGGCACGGACTCACTAGACACCCAGGCACTGACTCACTAGACACGCAGGCACGGACTCACTAGACACGCAGGCACGGACTCACTAGACACGCAGGCACGGACTCACTAGACACGGACTCACTAGACACGCAGGCACGGACTCACTAGACACGGACTCACTAGACACGCAGGCACGGACTCACTAGACACCAGGCACTGAGACTCACTAGACACGCAGGCACGGACTCACTAGACACGCAGGCACGGACTCACTAGACCCCGGACTCACTAGACACGCAGGCACGGACTCACTAGACACGGACTCACTAGACACGCAGGCACGGACTCACTAGACACGCAGGCACGGACTCACTAGACACGCAGGCACGGACTCACTAGACACCCAGGCACTGACTCACTAGACACGCAGGCACGGACTCACTAGACACGCACTGGACACGCACGGACTCACTAGACACGCACGGACTCACTAGACACGCACGGACTCACTAGACACTCACACACATAAAACAAACTCATACAAACCCAAATCCCCGGGAATATTTCACGGTCAATTTTTGTTTATATCCAAATGGAAGACGGAAAGGCCAAGGAAGAAATAAAATAACAAAAAAACCGCTAGCTAGTCCCCATAAAAAAATTTAAAACATTCAAGAAAATAGAAAAAGGGGTGGATCAATTTTGCTCGGCAAATGTCTTGATATTTCCCTTAAAAAATGTAGGTCGTAGGAAGGTGTTAAAATCTAAATAGAAAGAGTTCCATGAACTAGCAGGGTGGTCTGGGGGTGCGCAACCCCCTCCCCCCCCTCCCAGCTATTTCAGGAGTGAATTGGTCAATAGGGAGCATTGATTGAAACTGCATATTTACCTATAAATTCAATAAGGTAAACATAATAAGATACACACAATTGTGTACGGAATTCTGGTTCTAGTGCAAGATAATAACTCCGAAACTATTGATTTGCGACGGAAAACTCGAGAAAATCTCTTAGAATTCAATATGGTAAACAAAAACCATATTTCCAGTTGTATAGAGTGCTATGGTTATAGTGTAAAATAATAACCACCTGAGCAACATATCAATACTATTAGTAATAGTATTAGTATGTGATATTAATGATAAATATGATGCAAGATAATATTTCCTTGCGTTCCTGACACTGCCAGAAGTATCATCAAATACAACCATCACCCATGTCAGACGCACGACCAACAGTAAAAATATTACTTGCATTATTGATACCCTAAATCTCCAAAAGCCTGTTATCGGTATATTAGGCCAAGGTCCAACTCTGATGAAGTTTTCATGCGAATCCGTCCATTAATTTTTTTGCGTAATGCTGATAACACACCCACTCACAGACATGACCAATCACATAGCCTCCTAAGCAGAGATAATTCAAACAAGAAGGGTCTCACCTCGTATGTCTCTTGTAACCTAATACAAACTGTGACAAAATTACACAATACTTTGATCAAACTCAACAACTCACACCAGCCGCACTAACCTACCTCCTTCCTCCAAACAAGGGCTTTGTCAACAAACCAGGATTCGTTCAGCACTGAGGTTTTATGTCCTCGCCAGTGACGTCACCACTAAGACGTGAATGAGTTATTGAAACTGTTTCAACCCTCCTCATGTAATAATGTGGATGTTACCCTGTTAAAGATATGAATATCAGAAGAAGCAGAGATAATCCTGGACGATCCTTGTGTAACACAATGTGAATGTGAGATCAAGGTGACGACGGCCGTCCGTCCCTGCTTTATGGCATGGTCGGGTATTTATCAAAGGTCAGGAAATCTCAGTGACATCACCTATGCGTGGCCAGGCAGGTGATAACGTGCAGCTGGAAACTATTTTCTCTATTAGGAACCACATACCTGCACAAAGACTATGCGCCGGGAAGCCTCTCTTATGACGCGATCCTCTGGGTCTTGAAACAAACGTATTACACGTTCTCAATCATTACAACTCAGTTTTGCATCAAAAGGGCGTCACTGTAAAACGGGCGGGCTGGACTCGCGATCGCCAGTTTTACCCTCCCTTAAAGAGCTTTGAGCTCGCAGTGACCGATCTTTGGTTAATGCTTGGACCTCACACATCACACATACCCAATCCCCTTGTTCAAGGGGGGGCAGTAACCGTCCACATTTGTCTGTGAACAATTCAAGGGAGTGTGTGTTTGCGTGTGGGTGTGCTTGTGTGTTTGTGTGTGCTTAGTTTCTGCGTGGTCTGTATGTGCGTGTGCTTTGTGTGTGTTTTGTGCGTGTAATTGTTTTGTGTGTGTCGGTGTGTTTTGTGTGTGTCGATGTGTGTGTGTGTAAGAGCGTGTTTTGCGTGTGTGTGAGCGTGTTTAGTGTGTGAGCGTGGTTTATGTGAGAGTATTTTGTGTTTTGTGTGTGTGTGTGTGTGTTTGTGTGCGTGTGTGTGTTTGCGCATTTTGTGTGTATGAACGTGTTTTGTTTATGTGTGTGTTTGTATGTGTGTGTGTGTGTGTGTGTGTGTGTGTGTGTGTGTGTGTGTGTGTGTGTGTGTGTGTGTTTTGTATGTATGTGAGTGTTTTTTTAGTGTAATTGTGTTTTGTGTGTGTTGAGTGTCGTTTGTGTATGGGAGTATGTTTTGTGTGTTTATGATCGGTTTTTGTATGTGTTTATGATAGTTTTTTGTGTGTGTTTGAGCGTGTTTTGTGTATGTGTGTATGGTGTATAGAGACACACGATATACAACAAGCAGGGGAGCACCAAAGCCGTCATGTGAATAAGGTCTTCATGTGGTAAGGTAAGGATGGGGGCATACGCTATGCTGCGCGTGGCCTCGGTGCTCATCACCGTCGCATTAGCCTGAGCCTGTGGTGGGTGACAACCTGTTCCTTCGGAACTTAGGGCTAATGTGGCCTCCGGGCTACCACAGTTACCTTCCCCCGGTTTCCTCAGGTATCCATTTATCAACCCGAGGATGAACAGCTGTTTAGGCTGGCCGCCGAATTGCCGTGGCCCGGATTTGAAGCAGGGCCCGCAGATTCGTAGCTCTTCAAGTGGGAAAATGAGGAATAAGAGGGAGTTCAGCGGGAACTACTCGACCCTCCGACCCTCTTGATTAAAATAAAATATACGGTCAGTTATATGCATTATTAATCCACCCAACATATACCCGATGTCTATCTTTGTCTGACGAACAGCGTTCTTGTAGACATGTGTTAAAAATTAATTGCAGACAAAGATAGACATCGGGTATATGTTGGGTGGATTAATAATGCATATAACTGACCGTATATTTTATTTTAATCATCATCAGTATCGATAAACAGCTCATCTCCGTCATCGCTGTCGACGCTCCTATCGTCAGGATTAATGTATTTATGTATTTCGTAATTGACATTTGTTTCACGTTCTTACTCTGCTCTTGCATCCCCGCTTCATTTCCACCCTTAATTCTTTCCGACTCCAACCCGATGTCCTATGAATGATCAAGCCACAGCTACCTCATCCCATCATACGCACATCGAGGCCTCTGGGAAAGAGGGTCATATACAACTTTCAATGGTTGTATAATTACCCAACAAACCTCATACAACACTTAAGCAACAGCCAATTACGCTGGAATAGGTATCACTGTCGTGGGCATAAATACCCTACCATACTTAGCATATACTTTCGGGTTATCTGCCATTATAGACAAGTAACATGTGCATTGCGTCATTTCTCATGTACAACGCAAGTGGAAAAGAGAGAGAGAGAGAGAGAGAGAGAGAGAGAGAGAGAGAGAGAGAGAGAGAGAGAGAGAGAGAGAGAGAGAGAGAGAGAGAGAGAGAGGATAGGTAAATGGGAGCGTGAGGGGGAAGGTGGGGGTACGGGGTTGGAGGAAGGCAAGGAGGAAGGGAGGGAGAGGAAGCCGGGAGTGGAGGATGAGGGCGTGGCTTGATACACGTCACAAGTACGTCACCTCAAACCTTACCCTGTCCGAATGTCTACTCGGCTCTTGCCAGCTTCGCCGTCAAAGCCAAGAGTAAACTCTTTCATTAAACACACTTGGCAATGCATTCTACTTCCATAAATTAGGGGACGGTGTCAGACAAGCTGTGCCAAACTGTCATTTTGATCCAACTGTTTGTTTAGAAGATATTTGCGAAAAACGATGCCTCATAGGGTCTGAAATGGATATTAGGTCTGCCGTCTGGATATGTTAAAAAGACGATTAAATCAAATTCTGTTGTCAAAATTTCATTGTTATATGAGTAACCATTTTGAAACGTATATCACTCTAAAACGAGCCATGTGTCAACCAAGAACAATCAATCAATCAATCATTGGGGGCATACGCCGGGGGGCGCGTCGCCTCGCCCACCCTACGACGTCACTCCCGGGGGTCACCACGCGCGAGTACCCATGCAGGCTCCTTTCCCATACCAAGCAGCTCTCGACAAGAAACATCAACTTGCCCCAGCCACGAGCCTTGTGGGCGCCCCCTTGGCCTCCTCCACGCCGGATTGTCTCTTACAGATACAACCCGATGGGAAGGATCGGTTTCAGGGTAGCGTGCCACATGCCCATATAGCCGAAGTTGGCGCTGACGGACTATGCAGGTAATAGGCCTCGATTCAGTCTCACGGTGCAATCGCTGATTTGACACGTAATCATCCCAGCGATACCCCATGATTCTGCGAAGACACTTATTACCAAAGGCATTGATTCGTCTCTTCAAGTCACTATTTAGTGTCCATGTCTCACAACCATAGAGTAAGGCAGGGATCACAAGCGACTTGAAGATCCGGATCTTTGTCCTTCTGCACAGATACCGACAACGCCAAATACTCCCGCTGAGCGAGTCCATAACACCGTGGGCTATGCCAATCCGCCGTAAGACTTCTTGACGTGACCCGCCGTCCAAGAACCACATCCAGAATTTGCCTTAGGCACTAGAGATTATTTTGAAATCATGAAACTATCCAGATCTGCCGTCTGGATATGTATCTGTAATATGACTAAACACAGATCGTTTTTTTATTTATTTTTTATTTATTTATTTACATCTATTACATAATATATATACATATACATATACATATGCACATACATACACATACACATACATACACATAAAACCAGTATTAAATGAGCGGGCATCAGCCCGCCGCTGTAGCCGCAGCCACAGTCAGGTCACAGGTGGGCGGGGCGTGAGGTCACTCCCGCTCCTTAGTGTTCATCGGGGGGGTGGGGCGGCACGCGCCACCTCCAGCAGCAGGTGCAGATTTTTACATATGCACATACATACACATACACATACATACACATAAAACCAGTAATAAATGAGCGGGCATCAGCCCGCCGCTGTAGCCGCAGCCACAGTCAGGTCACAGGTGGGCGGGGCGTGAGGTCACTCCCGCTCCTTAGTGTTCATCGGGGGGGTGGGGCGGCACGCGCCACCTCCAGCAGCAGGTGCAGATTTTTCTGAAACTGCCATACGAGGGCGGCCGCGCTTCCCAGGCCGACGCACTGTCTGAGCCGCTCTGTAGCGGGACAGGAAAGCAGGTAGTGTGTCAGGGGATGGGGGGTCATATGAGGACAGTGCTCACACGGCCGCTCCTCAAACCCGTCCCTCAGCTCCTCCAAGGTTACGTAGCCAAGCCGAAGTCGGTGTAGAACGACCTCCTCGGCTCGGGACAGCTGCTGGGTGGGGCGTAACGGCTCGTTGTTGTTCGTGGCTTGTTTGTGCCAGGCTGCCTGCCTCGATGCCTGCACCAGCTGGCGATACTGTTGCTCTGCGGCACAGACGGCAGCGCGTCTGGCCAGTACCTTGGCCCCTTGGATGCTGGGTAAGACAGTCAAGGCCACCGCTGGATGTCTGGTGGCCTCCCGGGCCGCCTCATCGGCCGCCTCGTTGCCACGGACGCCTATGTGGCTGGGCACCCAGTTGAACCTTACGCGGCGCCCCTGCGCGGCGAGGCCCTGGATGTGGCCCAGGATGGCGGTGGTGAGCTGCACGTTGTCCATCTTTGTGCGGGGCTGCCGTAGGACCTGCAGGGCAGACATGGAGTCGGTGTGAATCGTGTCAATACTTCAGTGATGTCAAAGTATCAATTTGAAACTTTTACCGTTACATAATGAGCCACCGCGTCATCTAGGTTAAATATAAATTAAAGCTAAGGGTCATGAGATCATATAAAAATCATGAAAGGATCCGGATCTGCCGTCTGGATATCTGACAGCATATATATATATGCTGACAATATAATTATAATTGTGTCACCCAGGAATTAAATCAGGAATGTAGCTTAGGGTCCTGGGTATATAATAAAATCATGAATATTTACGGATCTGCCGTATGGAAATGTTCAAATGATGAGTAAACCAAAATTCGGTTGTCAATGTCAAAATTCACTCGTACCTTGTTGTACGAGTAACAATTTTGATACGTTTAATACTCCATAACAAGCCACTGTATCACCCAGGGTCCAGATCCAGAATAATCCCAAGGGTCATTAGTTTATATAAAAATCAAGAAACCATCCGGATTTTCCGTCTGAATATGTTATAAAGATGCTAAAACCCAAATTTTCTTATCGATATTTTATTGTTGTAAATGTAACCGTTTGAAACATGTACCAGTCCATAACAAGTCACTGTGTCACCCAGGGTCCAGATCCAGAATAAACCAAGGGTCCTGAATTCATAAAAAAAAAATATATATATATACCGGATCTGCCGTCTGAATAATTTTGTAAAAAAAAATATAATGAAACCCAAACCTTCTCAATATTTCACTGTTGAAAAATGTATAATTTCCAAACATTTACCACTTAAGGGTCCTCAGTGTCTTTTTGAGCAGAAAAATCTTCAAAAATGTGAAATTGAGTTAAGCGATACCAAAATATGAAAGGAGGTCCCGGCAACAACTTCACAAAGTTTCAGTGCGATACGGACGGTATTTAAAGTTTAAAGGGTCGGGGGCGTGGTGTTTGCATTCAGCCTTTTATTATTTTTTTCAATAGACATCTCCCATAAATTTCTCATGTTACAGTTTTTTGTTCCCGATTTGTTTGTAAATTTATGTAGATAATTTACTGGAGGCGTTCGGTAATCTACCCCGAGAGGAGAGAGAGCCCCAGGAGGCAGGACAAAGGCACAGAGCACTTGATAGTGGTTTGTGGGAGACCGCGCGGAGAGGGAGTTACTACGTGTCGCTATAAGTCCCACATGTTACGAGCTTGTAATACGTTCTGTTCAGTGTAATTGCGCTGTTTTCTTCCCTGACAACTCGTACGACATGTCGAGTCCAAAGGAGCATATAACACTGCGCCGCAACCGCAAGCATTGCCAGCAAGCGGCAAAAACATCTTTGAAAGCGATACAACACCATCATCACCACCACCTGTTGCTCCCCGGACTCATGCCTCACAAGATAAAACAAGTTCATTGAAAATGAAGTCACTTGTAGCTGAACAGAAACAAAAAACACAAGGATATGAAATAGTTCGAGCAATTATAGATTTAGAGATTGTATAATATTTAGTGAAAATCAACCTATTGATTCATTTCACGTCATTGCGCGAAAATGCAGTTTTTTTCTCAAATGATTTTTTTCTAATTCTAAATAAGTTATTCTTCTTTAAATTGTTACTGTATAGTTAGTTTTCATGCTATTTCCTTAATTTCTTCTCTATTTTGGTTGTCATTAAATTACCTTTAACTTTTAGTTCAAGCTTTATTCATTTTATATATTTTTTTTTAATTCATGTATGCACAATTTCTGAGCGACGCGAAAATATATATTGAATAAAAATAAAAATAAATTAAACCCTAAGAGCATATTCGGGAGAAAATAAAGTAAAACCTATTTATCAATGCTTAGTTTAATCACTGATAATTTCCAAATACTTATAAATTAATTTATGATTGCTCAGTAATCAGTTGACGTTAGGTTAAATATTACGGAATTGTACGTAACATTTTTTTTATTTGCTGCCTTTTCTTTTCGTATAATTATCGTCTCGGAATATTTTTTTCACGCGTAAGTAGGTATATATCCTAGCTCTATATCATCAACATTCCATGTCAGTTGATGTATATTTTCATTAAACCCCCAAAAAGACACCTCTTAATAACGAGCCACTGAGTGTATATTCTTTTTCTTTGTAAAGCCAAGACTCCAAGTAGTGGACTGTCAGTGTACACTGTTTGCGTAATTAAATGAACAAAATACATATCACTTTGCAAGCATTTAATGCGGGTGAAAACAAAAATACCACCTAGTATGTATGTGAATTGTCAGTGAAACACATGCGGAACACGGCTAAACAATATAACTGAACAAGTGGGGCAGAGAACACAGAACTGTAAAGCAACGTAATATCTAACTCACGAACGCAGGAGAAGTGAACTACTTAGAGCACATGCCGAATGGTGTTGAGGCACATACAATGGCAATGGAAACAAAAAGTTGACAGGCTTGCCAGCTGTGGGTGCAGCCTGAAAGTACAGTTTGTATAAATAAAATGGAATACATAAAAAAAGCATAATACCATTGCAGATAATACAGAATGTAATTTAGTATAGGTCTGTCAAATGACGTGTGCTTATGTGGGCGTGAGTGTGTGTATATGTGTCACGGAGCGTGTGGGCATGTGTGTTATTGTTTAAGTTTATCAGCTGGGAATTGGCGGCCAATTGGTGGACAAGATGGCTGCCAAGATGGCTACCGACCAGCTGGTCCAAGTGGTAAAGTAAGGCGGACAATATGGCGACCAATACGGCGAATGCAGTACACCTCGTACAAAGAAGAAAAAAACTAGAAAATCACTGACGTGCCGCTTAGCACAAGGGCGCCTAAAACGTACGTAGTGACACAGCAAGGGGACAAAAGTCACTAAGTCAGTGATGTAAAGAACTCACGACATTACTAGCAATACTGCGCAGATGTGAGTAAGTGGAGTGGTGTGGTGTCCAGTGGAAGTACTGCTTGGAGTGAAGTTGGATTGGAAATGAAGTGTAGTGGAAGAGTCAGGAGTTGCCAGGAGTCAAGTGGAGTGGAGTAGTCTCCAGTGGAGTGGATTGGAGTGGAGTGGAGTGGAGTGACACTCAGTGAGTTGATGCACCCAGCATGTATGTGCCAGCCGACACCTGTATCACGAAGGTTGGCACTGAGATCATCCGTGTACACATTACATTATACAGGTAGGGAGACGAAATCCCTCCCTGCCGAATACCATTAGCTGTTCTAAATGACAGCGAGAAAGAATTACCCCACTTAACAGTAAATTCCTGGGTAGTGTGCCAGTAGATCAATAAGTTAATAATGTACCCAGGTGTATCCATGACGAGAAGTTTATTGAATCAATCAATCAATCATTGGGGGCATACGCCGGGGGGCGCGTCGCCTCGCCCACCCTACGACGCCACTCCCGGGGGTCACCACGCGCGAGTTCCCATGCAGGCTCCTTTCCTATACCAAGCAACTCTCGACAAGAAACATCAACTTGCCCCAGCCACGAGCCTTGTAGGCGCCCCCTTGGCCTCCTCCACGCCGGATTGTCACTTACAGATACAACCCGATGGGAAGGATCGGTTTCAGGGTAGCGTGCCACATGCCCATATAGCCGAAGTTGGCGCTGACGGACTATGCAGGTAATAGGCCTAAATTCAGTCTCACGGTGCAATCGCTGATTTGACACGTAATCATCCCAGCGATACCCCATGATTCTGCGAAGACACTTATTACCAAAGGCATTGATTCGTCTCTTCAAGTCAATATTTAGTGTCCATGTCTCACAACCATAGAGTAAGACAGGGATCACAAGCCACTTGAAGATCCGGATCTTTGTCCTCCTGCACAGGTACCGACAACGCCAAATACTCCCGCTGAGCGAGTCCATAACACCGTGGGCTATGCCAATCCGCCGTAAGGCTTCTTGACGTGACCCGCCGTCATTATGGACTGCGCTACCAAGGTATGTAAAACTTTCCAAGATCTCAATGTCCTCGCCACACGCATGAACAGACTGTACTGCTTCATCTAGTAAGTCTCCAAACACCTGGACCTTGGTCTTGAGCCAGGAGACCTCAAGTCCCAAAGGCTTTGCCTACTCGTGCAGCGCCTCGAGAGCCATCACCAGGACCTCCAGCGACTCAGCAAAGATTATTGCATCATCGGCAAAAACAAGATCAGTGATCTTGGTGTTGCCGACGGATGCTCCACAATCACTTTGATCTACAACCTTGTCCAATACCCAGTCCATACAAGCGTTGAAAAGTGATGGGGCAAGGACGCACCCTTGCCTCACTCCTGTATTCACAGGAAAGAAGCTGGATACACCTGCCCCACACTTCACAGCACTCTCAGTCCCAGAATACAGACCAGTTATCAAACCAATAGTCCTTGCAGGAATCCCTCGAAGTCGCAGAAGATCCCAGAGTGACTCACGATGCACTGAGTCAAACGCCTTCTTGAGATCAACATAGGCTGCAAGCATCCCCTGTCGAAACTCACGTCGGCGTTCCACCAGGACACGAAGCGCTAGGATACGGTCCGTTGTTGACTTACCAGGCGTGAACCCAGACTGCTGAGGTCTCTGATGCTTCACCAGATGACTGCGAATTCGTGTCAGCAATAGATGGGCAAGCACCTTGCCTGGTACGCTGAGCAGTGTAATACCGCGGTAATTGTTGCAGTCCTGACGGTCCCCTTTCCCTTTCCAGATAGGGACGACCAGCCCCCTTTTCCAGTCAGGAGGAATGGTACCTGATTGCCACACGGCAGTCAGGACAGCATGCAACCCGCGGATCATGGCCTCACCCCCAGCTTTGAGGAGCTCCGCACTGATATTACAAACACCAGCTGCCTTTCCACCCTTCAACTTTGCTACAGCCTCTCTGACTTCGTCAAGAGAGGGTGCGGTTTCGTCAATGGGAGGATCGGCATCCACTGCCTGTAACCCAGTGGTGTGAAGCTGCTCAGTTGGAGGGTCCACCGTGAACATATTGAAGAGCTATTGAAGAGCTTCCAGTAATTCACTTTATCAAACGCTTTTCTGGCATCCAGGAAACACAGATAAACAGGTGAATTTATGCATGGAAGTGTAGTAGTGAATGATATTATTCTTCAATGTCCTCATACACATCTCAGTGCCAAGGCCTTTCTTATAGCTGAACTGATTGTCCAGTATATACATGTAGGCCTCAAGACGATGGAGCACCACTTTGGATGGAGCATCCAGCACCTCAAAGCCTCACTGGTGGAGAGGCTTTGCAAGATCTCTCTCATTTCCTCGTGGTCCACGCTGCGGAAACCCTGCAGCGTCACACCACGCATCCCGCTACGCCGGGCATTCCCGCTCTCCTCGTCCCTCACACAGTTGAGAATGCCCTTGTAGTGGTCACCTTTTTATTATTTTTATTTTTTTATTTTATTCATTTATTTACATCTATTACATAATATATATACATATACATATACATATGCACACACATACACATACACATACATACACATACATATATACATAAAAAGCAGTAATAAATGAGCGGGCATTAGCCCGCCGCTGTAGCCGCAGCCACAGTCAGGTCACAGGTGGGCGGGGCGTGAGGTCACTCCCGCTCCTTAGGGTTCATCGGGGGGGGGGGGGGCGGCACGCGCCACCTCCAGCAAGAGGGCAGGTGTTTCTGAAACTGCCGCACGGGGGCGGCCGCGTTCTCCAGCGGGCCGACGCGCTGTCTGAGCCGCTCTGTAGCGGGGCAGGAAAGCAGGTAGTGGGTCAGGGGATGGGGGGTCATATGAGGACAGTGCTCACACGGCCGCTCCTCAAACCCGTCCCTCAGCTCCTCCAGGGTCAAGTAGCCAAGCCGAAGTCGGTGTAGGACGACCTCCTCGGCTCGGGACAGCTGCTGGGCGGGGCGTAACGACTCGTTGTTGTTCGTGGCTTGTTTGTGCCAGGCTGCCTGCCTCGATGTCTGCACCAGCTGGCGGTACTGTTGCCCTGCGGCACAGACGGCAGCGCGTCTGGCCAGTACCTTGGCCCCATGGATGCTGGGTAAGACAGTCAAGGCCACCGCTGGATGTCTGGTGGCCTCCCGGGCAGCCTCATCGGCCGCCTCGTTGCCACGGAGGCCTATGTGGCTGGGCACCCAGTTGAACCTTACGCGGCGCCCCTGCGCGGCGAGGCCCTGGATGTGGCCCAGGATGGCGGTGGTGAGCTGCACGTTGTCCATCGGTGTGCGGGGCTGCCGTAGGACCTGCAGGGCAGACATGGAGTCGGTGTGAATCACCACGACCTCCTCCTGTCGGCCTAGGGCGTGTTGTAGGGCGCGCTCTATCGCCACCAGCTCCGTCTGCAGCGTGGAGCAATGGTCGGGCGTCCTCCAGGACAGCACCTCACCGCCCGTAACAACCGCAGCACCTGTCAGGCCTCTCTCAGGGTCAACGGAGCCGTCGGTGTAGTAGACCGCGACCGCGACGCTGCTGGGAACATTGGCGTGCGCCACCGCCTGTAGGGCGTTCTGCCTCAGCTCCTCCCGCGTGCACAACGCCTTCGCAGCTGGCAGTGTGGCGATAATCACCTGGGCGGCAGAGGGCTGCCACGGTGGTGGAGCGACGTAGTTGACAGCGAGGCGGTCAGGTCCGTCCAGCAGCCGGTGGGTGTGGCCGGGAAGGAGGTGGATGGCGGCGCCTTCCACCCTCTGCAGCCAGGTGTTGCCCGGCGATAGGTCACGCTGCTGCTGTGGCAAGACCCTGCACAGCCTGTCCCGCGCGACAGACTCCCTTGCCTGGCAGAGGATCTTGGCCACCCGACAGGCCACGATCTGTCGAACCCTGGTGGCTAGGGGCACCAACCGTGCCTCCGCCTGCATGATGCGGGGTTTGCCCAGCGCGGTGCCCCCAGCAGGGTCCTCAAAGCTCGGTTCTGAAGGACCTCTAACTTCCTCTGCTGAGTGAGCGATAACGCGACAAGCACGGGCGCGCTGTAGTCTACAAGGGCGCGCACAGTGTGCACGTAGAAGAGGCGCAGCACTGATGACGTGGCCCCGGCGTGTGTCCTGGTTATGGTCCTCATGACGTTGAGCCTGGTCTCAGCCCTCTCCCTCAGATACGTGACCTGAACGGTGAAGTGGAGGCCCCGGTCAAGCCACATTCCGAGGTACTGGAAGGCGTGGGTCCAAGCCAGCCTGATGCCCTGTATCTGTAGAGGACAGACCGGGGGAGCAGCGGCCTTGAACACCATGGCCTTGGACTTCTCAGCCGATATCTTGAGACCCAGCTCTGTGCACTTGCAACTGACCAGGTCAAGGGCTTGCTGGGTCCGAGACACCCGGTCACCCCGGCCAGTGACGACCAGGACCAAGTCGTCGGCGTAGCTGAGAAGTGCCGTGCCCTCCCGGAACGGCAGGCCGACCAGCTGGCCAGGCCACCGGGAGGCCAACCACCATCAGGAGGTTGAAAAGGGTGGGGCTTAGGACCCCACCCTGCGGCGTGCCGTTCTCCAGCTCCCTGTAGCTGGACTTGTGCCCCTGGAGCCTGACCCTGGCGCGGCGGTGCCAGAGGTAATCCTCAATCCAGGCGAGGAGTCTGCTCCGCACGCCCCGCCGCACCAGGGCAGCCAGGATGTCGTGGGCGTTGGCCAGCTCAAACGCCTTCTCCAGGTCAAGGAAGACGGCGACAACAGGGCGGTTGTAGATTTGGGCCAGGAGGGCCATGACGCTGTTGGAGGTGCCCACCCCCGTGGTGAAGCCGAAGATGTGTGGGTGGAGGTCTCCCAGGCGCCACAGGAGGCGGGTCAGCACCATCCTCTCCGCCGTCTTGGCCGTGCAGCTCATCAGGGAGATGGGGCGCGGCTTGGTGGGATCCCTGGGCTAAGGGATGGGCTGGATGTCAGCCTCCTACCACGCCGAGGGCAAGCGGCCAGCCAGCCAGGAGGAGTTGATCAGAGCTAGGAGAGCCGCCTCCCCGGCCGCCCCAGCGTGGGCCAGCATCGAGTAGGTGACGCCATCAGCGCCCGGAGCGGTGTCCCGTCCCTTCCTGGCCCTTACCAGCTCCTGGGAAGTGAAGGGCTGATCAGTGGCATCGGGGCGAGCGCGAGCGGCGCCGATGACAGCCTCACGCAAAAGGTTGAAGCCGAACCTGCAGCCGCTGGACACGGGCGGGGAGTTTGGGCGCTGGTACCCTTCGAGGCAAAACATCCCCACCAGGCGCTCGGCCTCCTGTAACGGCTGGGGGTTGGCGGGAGGGCGGGGAGGTCTCTTTCCGGAGGCAGTCCTCACCTTGCCCCACAGCTCGGCCAGCTTGGTGTGTTGGTTAAAACCTGCGCACCATTCGAGCCATTTGGCCTCCCGCACCCGCCCGTGACCTGCCGAGCGTGCCTCACCACCTCACGCAGCAGCTCCAGATTGTTGGGTGTCGGCCGCCTGCTGTACAACTTCCGGTGGATGTTAACCATGTGGTTCTGTTCCCGCACCTCCTGGTTGTAGAACCACCAGTTCTGGCTGTACCCGCGGCCGGGGACCTTCGGTGGTATGGCTGCCTCCGCCGCCCTCTCGATGGCCGCCGTCAGTTCGCTTTCACGCTGGTCCAGATCCTCCGGCGGCTCATAGGTGGCCCACCACTAGTCCAGGATGGCCTGAAACAATGCCCAGTCCGCCCGCTGTATATTCCACCGCGGCGGCGGGAGCTGTGGCAACGGCCGGGTGACCTGCAGTGTAGTGGCGACTGCGTAGTGGTCGCTGGTCAAAGTGGGGTGGACCAGCCAGGAGGCGGCCGGTGCCAGGTCACTGGAGATCAAGGTGAGGTCCAGCCTGCCACTCCGGACGTGGGTGGGCTCCCGGTGTTTAGGAGGACAATTTCCGGCACCTCCTCCCCGCACCGCGGCCAGGTGGCGGCCCGCACGGTTGGTGGGGGAGACAGACTGCAACATCGGGTGGTGGGCGTTGAAGTCGCCACCCACCAGGACGCTGCCTGCTGTGTGTGGCGAGGGAGAGCAACTCATCGGCCTCCAGTTGCCTCCTCCAGCTGTTGTATACGTTGTATACAGTCAGTGGGAGGCCTGGAAGCTCCAGCTGCACTGCCATCGGCGCCCATCCTCGCCACATGATAGGTCACCTCACATGGAGGTGATGCCCTCCTCCCCCACAGTGTGATCCATCCGTGGGGGAAGCGTGTTTGAGCCCGGGTTCATGCTTCGCATGCCACGCCAAAAGTCAAAGGAGTTACCAGCGGCCAGCTTGTCAGCCAGGGACTGGGCTCGAAGCTGGTGCTCATGTGACTTACACCACCTGAGACACAGCTTGAATCTGGCCCTGGTGCTCCTCCTCCTCTCAGCCAGTGGCCCCAAACGCGGACCACCACCCACTCTCCACTCAAGGAAGGACTCTCTCGCGGCGAGGACACTGTGTGCCTCACGTACAAACTCATTCCAGCCTGGAATCTGCCTCCATCTCTTCCTGCAAAAAGCAAACACAGTCTGGCCAGCACGCACCATGCACTCTATCAACGCCTCATGGAAGGCGTTGATGTCGTCGTCTATGTGTCGTCTATGTGTCACGGCTCACCAAGCAGGGCAACATACCAGCCAAGACTACCACCATCCCTCCGCTACCGGACGACAACATATGACCGGTGAGGGCTGACTCTTGCTTGACTTATTTCGATGGTCATTACATCGTAAGACCGATTACATTATAATATTAATGTTGTTTTTATCATTTTCATAAATATTATCATTGTTACTACTATTATCAGTATTGTTACCTTTACTGTTGTTATCCTCATCATTATATATTTTTTAGGCAAAATACCTCGCACAGCTCGTACCTACCAGTAACTTTCTTATAACGAAAGAGCGGCTGAGGCAGAAATACAGACAATAATTATATTATCAATTAGGTCCTTGCATTGAAGTACCATTTCCATGTAACCACCGCCACCGTGCTTCGTGTCCTGGTGGAACGCCGATGTGAGTTTCGATAGGAGATACTTGCAGCCTATGTTGATGATCTCAAGAAGGCGTTTGACTCAGTGCATCGTTAGTCACTCTGGGATCTTCTGCGAATTCGCGGGATTCCTGCAAGGACTATTGGTTTGCGGACTTGACTGGTCTGTACTCTGGGACTGAGAGTACTGTGAAGTTTGGGGGAGGTGTAACCAGCTTCTTTCCTGTGAATACATGAGTGAGGCAAAGGTGCGTCCTTACCCCATCCCTTTTCAAAACCTGTATGGACTGAGTATTGGGCAAAGTTTTAGATCAAAGCGATTGTAGAGCATTCCTCGGCAACACCAAGATAACTGATCTTGTTTTTAGCCGATGATGCAGTAATCTTTGCTGAGTCGTTGGAGGTCCTGGTGATGGCTCTTAAGGCGCTGCACGAGGAGGCAAAGCCTGTGGGACTTGAGTTCTCCTGGCTCAAGACCAAGGTCCAGGTGTTTGGAGGCTTACTAGATGAAACAGTACAGTCAGTTCATGCGTGCGGCGAGGATATTGAGATCTTAGCAAGTTTTACATACCTTGGTAACGCAGTCCATAATGATGGCGGGTCACGTCAAGAAGTCTTACGGTGGATTGGCATAGCCCAGGGTGTTATGGACTCGCTCAGCACGAGTATTTGGCGTTGTCGGTACCTGTGCAGGAGGACAAAGATCCGGATCTTCAAGTGGCTTGTGATCCCTGCCTTACTCTATGGTTGTGAGACATGGACACTAAATAGCGACTTGAAGAGGCGAATCGATGCCTTTGGTAATAAGTGTCTTCGCAGAATCATGGGGTATCGCTGAGATGATTACGTATCAAATCAATTATTGCACCGTGAGACTGAATCGAGGCCTATTACCTGCATAGCCCGTCAGCGCTAACTTCGGCTATATGGGCATGTGGCACGCTACCCTGAAACCGATTCTTCCCATCGGGTTGTATCTGTAAGAGACAATCCGGCGTGAAGGAGGCCAAGGGGGCGCCCACAAGGCTCGTGACTGGGGCAAGTTGATGTTTCCTGCCGAGAGTTGCTTGGTATGGGAAGGGAGCCTGCATGGGGACACGCGCGTGGTGACCCCCGGGAGTGGCGTCGTAGGGTTGGCGAGGCGACACGCCCCCCGCCGTATGCCCCCAATGATTGATTGATTGGCCGCCACCGACAGATTGAAAGTCGCTTGTACGTTTTTGGATTAAACCACAATTCTGATTTTGCATTGTGAGTTATACAGAGATAAAAGGTGGGGGGCTGCCAACTTAATCTTATTAAAACTAAATCCTATTTTATTGTGTGTCTTTAATGTTTTAATATTTGCTGAAACCGCTGGGATAAAAAGTGTAGAGGAGAAAGTTTTTTATTGTCGGTGTAATTGTGTATGTGTTATTCACCCATGGTCTTGTCCACGCGAGCTGGCTAGCGATCGCCAGTTTCACCCTCCCGGTGCGAGCTTGGAACTCATTATTACCGATCTTTGGGCAATGCTGGGACCTCACACACCACAAACCCCCATCCCTTGCTCAAGGGGGACAGTGCTGCCCAAATTTGTCAGTGAAAAATCCCCTAGAGCAGCGAGGATTCGAACCGGCTACCATAAAATGGGCGGCCTGCACGCTATCAACCTGACCATCGTGGTGTGTGTGTGTGTGTGTGTGTGTGTGTGTCAGTGTGTGTGTACGTGTGTGCGTGTGTGTGTCAGTGTGTGTGTATGTGTGTGCGTGTGTGTGTATATGATGTGTGTGGTGTGTGTGTGTGTGTGTGTGTGTGTGTGTGTGTGTGTGTGTGTGTGTGTGTTACGGGGTTGGGGCAGGAGGAAAAGGGAAGCCTGCTTAAATTTTAACTTGGTGTCTTCTTTTGATATTAAAAAAATTAATATTTCAAAAGTAATTAAGAATTTTGGTCAAAAACGTTTTTCGGGCTCAGGTCCTCCTCAGAAAGTCCTTATGTTGTGTGTGTGTGTGTGTGTGTGTGTGTGTGTGTGTGTGTGTGTGTGTGTGTGTGTGTGTGTGTGTTATTCACCCATAGTCTTGTCCACGCGAGTCGGACTTGCGATCGCTAGTTTCACACTCGGGGTGCGAGCTTGGAGCTCATTATTACCGATCTTTGGGTAATGCCGGGACCTCACACGTCACACACACACCCATCCCCTTGCTGAAGGTGGACAGTAATCGCCCGAACTTCTCAGTAGAAACATCCCCGGGAATGAGCGGTGCCGGGGATCGATCGCCGGACCATAGAATGGTTCTGGATGCTCTAACCCACCGAGCCATTCAGGCGGTGTGTGGTAAGGAGAGCCACTACCAATAATGTATGTTATGCTGAGTTAGCATACCCCTCGCTGCCTGACTTTAAAAGACACAAACAACACAAGTTTTATCATAGTATGTGGTCAGAGAGATGTAACATGAACGATGACCCCTTGTCCTTCGCTCTTAAGTATGTTATGTCCTTAAATACCCCGGTTGGAAAACTTGTGGCCCACATGACACACAATAATGTCCCTGATATGTTTTCTTTGTTGTATAATGTACATACAATAATGTCACTGATATGTTTTCTTTGTTGTATAATGTACATACAGTACGATCGTAATACAATCGCTAACTCTGGGAAAACAAGATGCAATGTATATATAACTATTAACCCTCAATTTAAAGTACATGACGTTTATGAGAAAAAAATGTAATCAACGACCTCCATACGATCTCGTTTACACGTTTTCGAATATGAGGTCATAGTTTAACAGTGGAAACGGGACGCTGGAACAGGCGCGGACGTGGTTGCCTTCCTCTCGAGGAGCGCCTGTGTGTATGTGCCTGTGGTGACATACAAACAGAACAACATGTGGTAGAGATGTGTCCCCAAACACAACACATTAGAGACCTTTACTGATTTAATACTGTACATGATGTATTATCTAATTTCACTGATGAAATCACATGCAAAATTATTCATGATGTTTTGAATACTTATACCTAAGAAATGCATATTCTTTTTCGTTGATATTTTCTTTTTTTGTCTTTCATAGTGACGCAAGTACTTTAAAACACTGTGACTAGAGGGAACTTGATGATCTTGTCTGTAATTTTGATCATGTCAATTTGTAGTGTCAATATGTAGTAGACCTGCTTGTTGAATTTTATGTGTTTAGTAGTTTATGGAGTTTTTTTGTTGGACTGCAGTTTGTTACTCAAATTTGTGGGAAAGTTTCATCTTAGACATTATGTGTTTTGTCTTATTTATTAATGATATTATGTGTAATTTATAATGCTGTGGTCAATAAATATCTATCTATCTATCTATATGTGTGTGTATGAGTGTGTGTGTGTGTGTGTGTGTGTGTGTGTGTGTGTGTGTGTGTGTGTGTGTATGTGTGTGTGTGTGTGTGTGTGTGTGTGTGTGTGTGTGTGTGTGTGTGTGTGTGTGTGTGTGTGTGTGTGTGTGTGTGTGTGTTCGTATCTGAGTTTCCTGAATCAATTGTTTCTTTGCAAAGTTTAGTCAAGTTCGATATATCTTCTGTTTCGTATTAAGTAACCATCACATTTATCTTCCTAACCCTTTCTTTTCCCGTGATGGTGAAGGCAGGGATAATTCAGTGATCTTTAGTATTTTTGGCTCACCCGGCCCTAACTGCTCTGATCGATTAAATAACAATGATAATAATAATGATGATAATGATGAAAATAATGCCTACAATAATGACAAAAATAATAATGATAAGTAACAAGCATAATAATTGATGATGACAATGTTCTGTCTTTGAATATTATATACTTTATTACTAGTATTTCAAGAGGAATATTAAATATCCACATTTCCTTCTCTATTCATGTATTATATTTTTGTGGTACATGTATGGCAGAGCTTAACATGCCAAGCCGCTTTTAAAAATGTAGCGGTTCTCAAAATACTCACTCTTACACACAGAAAAGACAATTTTCTTTGCCGCGATTTTCACTTGTCATGTTAATTTTGTCCATGTGTTTCTAATCGCCTCAAACAAAAGATTCATTTTCAAACAAAAAACAAAAGACCTGTGGAACAACATACTTCATTTACGGTTCATATCCTCATCTTGGGATATAAGTAAGTATTGTTTTATATTGGCCACCTATACATGCGGTAATTGTGTAATCATGGTGTAATCATTAGGATATGGTTCTCGAGAGATATGTTGATGTTGATGTTTGAATAATTTCGTCGTATCGACGCAGCTGAGATGGATCTCCGCTGTAACCAGACAGCTCTCTCACAAACTACCCCTAGAGAGCTGTCTGCTAGTGCTTATAGTGTTGGCCGAAGCCAGCACCCCGGGAGGCGGGTTACAACCCCCGGCTAACACCCGGTACCCAATCACTGCTGGGTGGACAGGCGCTCGGGTTTTAAGGAACCAGCCCAACTGTTTCCGCTCCGCCCGGGGATCGAACCCGGGACTTCTCGGTTGTGAATCGAGCGTGCTTCCCCTACACCACGGAGTACCCCTAATAGATAGGATAGTTCTTAGGATGTAAGAGTTCTAAATTATGTTTTGGGTCGTATTTATATACCTACCAGACCCGACTAGGCGGTGACGTTGTAGCCCAGCAAAGAGGCACCTCACCAGGCTGGGTGTGCCTTCCTTGGCCTTCACCTCACCCTGTCTCTTTGGCCTCCATCACACCCTGCTTCGGCAACACCTTATCTTTCTATAGTCTTGGTCATGGACATAAACTTTTACACACGGCAGGAGACGTATCCCTCCATCAGCCCCGAGAGGCCAAACATCTGACCTGAGTGTCGTTGGTGAAACAGATTGTCTCCTGAGGATGTCGGGATGGAGTGTGTCTGTCCTGATCTTGGACAGCTGTACGAGAAGCCACGTCGTGCTGGCCGGTGGACGTTTCCCTCGTGGTCTTCATGACCCGCGGGGGAAGCAGCGTTACAGGCAGGCTTTAGGGGGGGTGGGGATAAGAAGTTCCTTTATGGATGTATGAGTGAACATTAACACCATTATTTGTGGCAATGATGATTCTTGAATTATAAAGCCAGTGGTGTTTGTGAGCGGTATAAAGAGACTCATACCCCCAAGTGTGGAGGGGGATGTTTACATCGCACGCAGCACACACAGGGCGCCATCCCCACCACCACCACTACCAACAACAGCAGAATAACAACAACTTCTCTGGTTGGAGAAGCCATAAATGATTTAGCGCGCGACTGTCCCTCCGCCATTGCTGAATAATACATTTGATTACACATGATATGTAATAATGGTAAGTCCATCCCTCGGTCTGCTCCGCCTGACTCATATAATTAATGTCACTCACTTTCATCTCCTAGTCATTGCCTTGGACGGAAATGTATTTTATTCTTATCAGTATTGAAATCAAGTTGCATGCATTCACTCCCTCACTTGTATGAATCCAATTTGCATTTACGACCGTCCTTGTTGCACCTTGATCGTTCTGCTCCACAAGAGCCGCGCGTTTATATGATTGGCTGGATGACCCAATATCCCTATACCAATAAACTAATGGGCACTGAAACTGCGCACTGCGGTATCCTGCTTTTAGCGTTAATGAAAACTGTCACATCGCCTTCCACATTGTGCGGGCACGGCGGCGTGAGGGGGTGACCCGGGAAGGTGATAATCTGTTGTGGCGTCGGGATGTGCCTTTGCCCCGCGATGCTGAAGAACACCAAGGGCCACTTGAAATTAGGGTTCATACACTAATCCAGCATGGGGGTCTGAAGACAGGATAGTAGTAGTAATGGAAGTAGTAGTAATAATAGTAGTAGTAGTAATGGTAGTAGTAGTAATAATAGTAGTAGTAGTAATGGTAGTAGTAGTAATAATAGTAGTAGTAGTAATGGTAGTAGTAGTAATAATAGTAGTAGTAGTAATGGTAGTAGTAGTAATAATAGTAGTAGTAGTAATGGTAGTAGTAGTAATAATAGTAGTAGTAGTACTGGTTACCGCCTGGAAATGGTGAGCTCGACGTCGCGAGTTCTAGTCCCGCCGGGTGCAAAACTTTCCTGGAAATGTTGAGCTCGGCGTCCCGAGTTCGAGTCCCGCCGGGTGGAGATCATTCATTCATTGTCGAATGGCCGAAGTCAACCTACATGTCGCTTTTCAACCCTACCTTCAATTGCGAGTGCATCGGTGTACACTGGGGGAGGGGGGTTGGGGAGGATCCACTATATTATAGCTCTCAAGTGATCATATAGAGGGCTGAAATAACATCAAGCCCTCATGGAGAGAGCCTACAGGCGCTATAGGCACACCCGTTAAAAAATATAGAGAGAGTAGTAGTATAGCAGCGGTGATGGTGGTAATAGTGTTACTCGTTTTTATATTGTTACTAGCCGAAAAGCCGCCCTCCGGGCGGACTTTTTGGCTAGCTCCTGCGGAGGGCTATTGGTGGGCCTTTGGCCCACCAAACACAGACTCTCCAGATAGCCCCTTCTAACTTTCCTGAAATCATGGATGTAGAAATGTATGTATTAACGCCAACCCATTCACATCACCCCCAACCTATTCACTCACCCCATCTTACTCACCATTCATCACCCCCACCCATTCACTCACCCATTACCCATCACCCCCACCCATTCACTAACGCATTACCCATCACCCCACCTATTCCCTCACCCATCACCCCCAACCCATCATCCCCCACCCATTCACTCACCCATCACCCCACACCCATTACCCATCACCCCACCCATTCACTCACCCATTACCCATCACCCTACATCAAGGTTTCCTCAATTCTCGCAACCCACTTATTTTTTCACAATTCTCGCTAATAGGCTACTAAAAATAAAAATAAAAATAAACATTACAGTGATCGGATCATCCCCAAAGTGGCCTTAAAACCTTCCCCTGGTCGACCTGGTCCAAAACTGTGCCATATGATGGGATTGCGCCACTGGGGGCGGAACCTATAGCGGACGCACACACACACAGACACACTTTCGTTTATATTATTATAGATGAAAGTTAACAGGGTTCAACCCAGAAACTTACAGAGTCAATGACCTGTAAGGGTGATTGCCTGTTGAGGCCTCTCGTGAAAGGCAAGTGCATCTTTCTCTCACTGCCCAAAGGTGCACATCAAGGTAGTAGTGAATAAAAGTGGTCGAGCGGTTTTAAGTAAGGCTTACCGATTTAAGTAATGTATAAGTATGCAAGTGCCAAGGAATCGAGTGAGACAATATACTATCATAAATATATATGTTATACATGTACACTGTCAGGTTGAACAATAAAAAGTCACGGGTTCTTACAAAGGCCAAGGGAGCTAATGTCTTATCGACAGGCCAGAACAATTATTAACGTGACAAACACACACAAACACTCAGGTGTGTGTGCACCCACACAGACTCGCAAGGAGTTTTCGTATAGGAGAGCCTGTGTCGCATCTCCTCTGGCTTCTAAAGTCCTTCCGGCCGCTCGGCGTCTTTTATAGGGAAGATTTTCTTTGTTGACATTTGATTACACATAGTTTTCCAGGTCCTCTGCACGGTTACATCGTCCGTAATCTTGGACACCGCGATGAGACAGCACACAAAAGCTGGCGGAGCATTTCTATCTGTGCAATGTTTTTCAAATGTGAAACTGTGATAAGTGGCGATAAGCCACAGACACAAAAATCAGCTACTGCACTGGTAATATCTGCTGCACTGGTACTATCTGGTACTGAAACTGTAGAAAGGCACATTGTTACTTGTTTCCCTAACTTCTCTGCAACAGTATGCACAGGTAAGTATCGCTCATGTGTGACTGATTTCCCAGAGTTCCCAGCATGCATGTATACCTCAGGAGACAGAGCACCTATGTTGTAGTAACGCAACAAAATCACAAGAATATCAGTGTCATCACAGCGTACCACCGTCCAGTAGTGTGTTTTTGCCAGGTAAATTGCATGCAACACCATACGGGTCTCTGCCTCCTCGTGGGTTGAGTACAAAGGGTCCAGATGGACAACGCCATTCTCAGACACACATTTCGCTGTCTCTGCCTCAGAAAATCCCCCAGACAGAATGATTGACTTGCCACGTCTAAGCTGAGATCCAGCTTTGTTGATAATAAAATCACTAACAAATGCAGCAAGGGCCGCTTTGTTGACAGTAGTTTGGAACTACCGGTGGTAGTTTGGAACAGTTCGTGAGCCACTTATCTGATAAGTGGGAGTGACCTCACCTCCACCTCTACGTTGTCGTTCAAACTGCTTAATTGAGTTTAGCGTCATAACGGTCAAATACAACTGTGACTACATCAACTCTATCTTCCAGAAGATGCAGGATTTTTTTCAAGACATATATTGACAGGTCCTCAAATGTTGCAAAGAGTGTCTCATTGAGTGATTGGAACTTTGCATTCCATCAATGATGTATGCAGTATCTGTCCCTTTCTCAGATACATTTGACAGGACATGGATTTTATCACAGACAGCCTCAATCTTCTTTGCGAGATCAGCTTTGGTAGTTTTTCTCTTTGACCCATCATCATTGAACAGAGCTGGGGGTAACGCAGCCAGTTCATATTGCAAAACAGTTTTAAGGTCAATGTTTTAAGGCCTTTTCCCAAAATATCCCTGTAGTCTCTGTTTTAATTTCCAGGATTTGAAGCTGTTGGCAACAGCCACTGGAATATCTAGATCAATCAGGTTGCTAATGAATTTTGCACACTGACTGGACAGGGTTACTACTCGCCTGTATCTTTTTGAGAGGACAGTGTTTTCAATTTCCTTGACCAAGGCTTAGAAGGCCTCATCAAAGACAGTCGGTGGCAAATCTGGGTCTTTCTGCTTTGATGAGAATTGGATGTTCCTTTTAGCAATGTAGGATAAGTAACATGAACGATAATATTTTGCATCAAAAGCAAAAATGTTTGGATGGGAAAGCATTCGCAAACGTATCACCTCATCCTGTTTGCTTCTGCTGCTACCAGCATCATTTTACGCGTGTCTTCTCCATCTTTTGTGGCAATATTTGTCAGTGTTTCTCTGCTTGTATTTTTCTTAAGCTTATCTGTTTTGCCACAAATGAAGCAGTGTTGTCTAATTTTGAAGCTGGATGTATCTTCTCTCCTAAGTCTACGGGAATGAGATGATGCACCACGAGAACTATCTGACACAGTTGGTGTTGGCTCTGCTGTTTGGTGGACAATGTTCGTCTTGTTTGTGTACTTGGAGCGACAACTTTTGTGGTAACATTTTACACTGCAGACACAGGATGTCATCCTTGAATGGGGACATCCGGTGGTACACATCATCTTGCTTGCCACATCTATTATTGAGCGTAAACCCAGAGTGTTTGGGTTCTTGATGTAGTGTATTTTTTCTTTTTTTCTTAAGTGCCTCAGCACATATGATACAGAAGTCTGAATCAAGCCGCCGACATCTTTTGACTTTTGGTTATTCATGAAGATACATCTTGCTCTTTCACATTAGATCACCCTGTTCACCTGTAATGAAGTGTTTTGAATTAAATAACGTCTATCTGTGTTAATATATTACTTAACTAAAAGGAACCTTATGGTATTACTTAACATTACTGCGTTTTCCACACACACACACACAAGGGCGTAGCCAGAGGGGGGGCCAATGGGGCCATGGCCCCCCCCAATTCAACACATCTACTTTAGGAGTGTATGGTATGATTTCATCAATTTTACTATATTGAATATCATGCAAAGAACCAATAAATGACCCCCCATAGGGCTGGACCCATTTACTCTACTTGAGGTAAGGATTGATTTGACATCTTCAAGCCTCATATAGTTGTGCAGTGATGTTGATTTTTCTATGTGAACAGTATTTTTGATGATACAGCCAATTTAAGTACAGGAAAATGTATACGCTCTAAAACGACTGGCGCCATGTTGTGACGTCACTAGCTTAGACAACAGAGCAAAATAGCTGTAAAGCGGCCGCTACTATTATGTACTACCTACTAATACACCAACTTGCATTACCCCTACTACCGCAAGATGACCAGTAATCCTCCTTCAAGTGATGTAGTAGGTATTCACTGTGTTTGTGAATATGTAAGTTGTAGTTTATAAGGAAAAAGTGGATAGACAGAGATAAGTGGCCCGTGACACCTGACAAGTGACGACTTCTGGGATCGGCATTCCTTATAGGGAGCTTAAAGCAATGACATGTAAAGCTAGACAGATAGACGAACTCATAGAGGAACAGGTAGAAATGTATGGCTTTCTTTCCCCACATAAGCAAAACATACACCGTTCGTCACTCTACTCACCACTACAACCTTTACTAACCATACATTTCTACCTGTTCCTCTATGAGTTCGTCTATCTGTCTAGCTGTACATGTCATTGCAGGTTCATTTAAGCTCCCTATAAGGAATGCCGATCCCAGAAGTCATCACTTGTCTGGTGTCACGGGCCACTTTGCTCTGTCTATCCACTTTTTCCTTATAAACTACAACTTACATATTCACAAACACAGTGAATACCTACTACATCACTTGAAGGAGGATTACTGGTCATCTTGCGGTAGTAGGGGTAATGCAAGTTAGTTAGGTTAGTAAAATAAAACTATAATTTGCGGTTTGCTGAGCCAAAACAAGCCGATCAGCTGATCAGGCGAGATCTGAGTCTGCAGTTACTACGTCACAACCAATCACAGCGCGTTCCGCCGTGTTGTGATATTTTGGCCCCAAAAAGGCCATATATTTCATTTATGGTGCATTTCTCAGCAAAAAGAATATGAGTACAGTGATATGTAGCCTATATTGCACCCAAAGCTTTATAATACTCCGTGTTTTAGGTGTGAGTAAACGGGTCCATTAAGTCATATCTTCAAAAAAATTCTCTGGGGGGCTTCCAGCGCCTCCCAGACCCCCAGCTGATAAGCCACCTACACCTCAACCATCATTGGGAGGTGGCCCCCCCCAATTATTTTTCCTGGCTACGCCCTTGCACACACAAACATATGTAATTAAAATTATCAATTATTCTCACGCATTTCATAATGGCTAACATATCACTGTGGGTAGTGACTTAAATGACCGGATAGAATAGTCCTGCCAGTTATATAATTCACCACAACCATACTTTTTCTACTTCTTATGCATAACTACTTTGAGAAAAAAGTGGTTGTGTCTTGTTATACTGAGGGTACCCGACCATTTTATGGTTTTAAGGGGATCGTCTGCCATGAATTTTTGATTAATATTTTTAAATATCGAAATATTCAGAAAAAAAAGTTAAACCTCCACAGGCTTCAGCACCTTTCCTTTTGTACGTGAAGAGATTTTACAATAAAAATCGCAAAAATGAATGAGTTATATAGCTCGTTTTTTTTTTACCCACCTAACCCTCCGATACGTTCTGCATAACGCGGTTTGCGCATTTTAGTCCACGAAAGGACTTTGTTTTTCACTACAAATGGGGAAAATTGCTTCCAAATGGCATTCACTGGTATCTAGAGACTACCCGGCAACTATGCTCAGGGGTGTATAAATTGTGTGAGCTGAGCCTGAGTGGATGCCTCATCCTCCCGATGGCAACCCGGAACTCCACCCCGCTCTTGGTGGACGGTACATCGGTGGACTTCCAGGGCAGCGGCACCATCCTCGGCCTACAACTCTCCACCCGAGGGTATGTGTCGTATTTGGCGACCCATGTATTGCCAAGGCCGCCCTGGTCACCCTGTACAGGTTCCGGGACTTCGACGCCGGGTTGAAGCTCCACCTCGTCAAGGGGCTGGTCCTCCCTATCCTGACGTATCCTCCGATTCCGCTGCACGCCCTGAGCAGGACCTCGATCCGCAAGCTGCAACGGGTGCAGAACGCTGCTGTCAGGTTCGTGGTGTACCACAATAGTCGACCATATTTAGAGTAATTTGCTATGTTGAGTCAAACAAATTGCAACAGTTTGTTTTATTGTTAATTATTGTTTATTAAGTAGTTATTGATGACATATCCAAAATGGGACACAGGTTTCAACCCAGAAGTTACCTAATTTGGATAATTTCAAAACAAATTATGCGTCGGAAACACGTAATTAAAGAGTTGTGTAGGGGGGTAAAATTCCCTAGATCTAGGGTAATTTCCTTATATCTAGAGAAAATTGCTTAACCAAAATAAACCTAACCTAACCAAAATTAACCTACACTAGCAGGGGGCTTGACCCACCGATAACCTAACCTAACCAAATCTAACCTATCCTAACCTAACCAAATCTAATCTAACCTAACCTAACCAAATCTAATAGGTTAGATTTGGTTAGGTTAGGTTAGCTTAGGTTAGATTTGGTTAGGTTAGGTTATCGGTGGGTCAAGCCCCCTGCTAGGGTAGGTTAATTTTGGTTAGGTTAGGTTTATTGTGGTTAGGCAATTTTCTCTAGATATAAGGAAATTACCCTAGATCTAGGAAATTTTACCCCCCTTACACAACTCTTTAATTACGTGTTTCCGACGCATAATTTGTTCCCCACCCGAAAACCCCGCACTCCCACAGGTCCCCAAACTTGTTTGGGGGAAGTGGGAGAGTATGGGCAAACACTAGAAATTTACCGTCATTTCGCCCAAGTGGTTCATTCCATTTCTGCCAGAGGAAGATATAGTTACATGACTCCGTGACATGGATCGTGTGGGCGAATTGACTCTTATATGTGGGCGAATTGACTTACATGTGGACGAAATGTCTTGTGGGCGAAATGACGAAAATTGCCTAACCAAAATAAACCTAACCTAACGAAAATTAACCTACCCTAGCAGGGGGCTTGACCCACCGATATGCTAACCTAACCAAACCAAATTTAACCTATCCTAACCTAACCATATCTAACCTAACCTAACCTAACCAAATCTAACCTAAACTACCCAAATCTAACCTACCCTAACCTAAAGAAATCTAACCTAACCTCCTAGCGGGGGGTTGGGGGTTCTCGTCACACTAAACAAATATAACCTAACCTCCTAGCTCCTATAGACTCCATAGTGTGGGCGAAATGACCGGATACCAACCTAACCATTACTGTCGGCGAGTTTTCCCGATTTGTGTAGGGACAAAAATATCGGTAGACGACATTACCATGCAAGTACCATGAGGCAAGGATGGGTAATGTCACCGTGGTTATGCAACTTGTTTATGGATGGAGTAATAAGATAAATCAAAGCAAAGGTTGGTGATGTTGGTATAGACTCAAGAGTATTCATTGGCTCGTCAAGTAACACTTAAACCATGATGTAGCACTACTACATCAAAGACAACAAAAGGAACTCAATTAATAAGGTATTTTAATACTATCATAACCATGAATATGTACAGCCTACAAAGAGAAGATTACGACGATGAAAAAAATTTGAGTTGTTTTGGGCGAAATTGATATTCCAGGTGCTATATTTCCGTGCTCGCTGACAACACTAGAGAAGACCTGAGGTGATGGTTGATGTGCAGAGGCTTCTAAACCAGGAAAACAGTCACAGCAGAGTCTCATTAAGAAGTAAGCAAGTGGTAGGGACACATTACGTACCTACCAGTTGCTTACCTTTTGACGAGGCTCTGTTATGACTCTGTTTTCTTGGTTTAGAAGCCTCTGCACATCAGCCATTACCTCAGGTCTTCTCTATAGTGTTGTCAGCGAGAACAGAGCACAGTAATATAGCACCTGGAATATCAATTTCGCGCAAAATAACTCGAAATTCTTCCATCGCCGTAGTTTTCCCTTCGTAGGTCAACCCGCGGCGACCCCGCCTTATCCCCACAATGCACCGATGTAAACAAACCGTGACGTAGTTATGTCTGGGGCCCATTGCCACGTAATCACGTACATCAAAATGTAACGAGTTAACGACCGAGTAAACTGTAAAATCTAAGAAAATTTGCAAAAAGTAACTTGTAGTAAACTGTATTTGTTTGAATATACTTTGCCTATTTGCCTTCTTTCTTTTTCTTTTTTCAGCAGCTAACCCATCACATGTATAGGGTATTAACTGCATGGACAAAGGTTGAGCATATAACAGTTTGGTTCACATTTTTTATTATTTTTGCATTTGATCCCTAAGACTATATGGATAATTTAATTAGGTCCGTTATATTCAAAGGTACATGTATGAGAAAAAAAATAAAACCTATTCCTTACAAACAGGACAGAACAATACAATTTAGTATTTACGCAGTATATACCAAAATCATTCAGATAATAGTCATAATAAAAAAAAATTATATATATATGCCTGTTCTTGGTCTTGGTCTGTTTCGGAGGGTCTGATCTCGGTCTTGGTCTTGGTCTCGGAGGGTCTTGGTCTTGGTCTCGGTGGGCTGGTGTTGGTCTCGGAAGGTCTGGTCTTGGTCTTGGTCTTGGTCTCGAAGGGTCTGGTCTTGGTCTTGGTCTCGGAGGGTCTGGTCTTGACTACAACACTGATGCGGATGCGATACCACGTCAGGACTCCATGGGATCGGCAAAGGTTGCGTGCTAGGCATTAAAAAATCTAATGAGCTAATGCAGATAGGTGAATCTTTCATGTCGAGTTCAGCTAGCCACGATGAAATCAGAGATGCTGGGGCTAAAGCATTGGTATGTTTGTATGGTGGACGAGATAAAAGTTTGAATATCTTAAGGAGGAAGCTGTTTGGTGACAAAGTTGTCTAGAGCTTCAAGAGTGTCGACATCAAGAAACTTCCACCAACAGCTGATGCAGCCAAATATCATTCTTATAGAGTGTATCTACAGACAAATATGGATAGGAAACGTGGTACTGAAGCCGGATTGGGGATGGAATAGTCAACACGAGAGTTTGTTGCCTGCAAAAATGGACAGCAGACCAGCTCCTGATGCCCTCTTGAGGATCGTACGTTGCAAATGCATGGAGTACTGTGAGACACTGATATGTTCATGCAAGAAAAACGGGATGTACTGCACCGAATTCTGCGGAAATTGCCAAGACGGACTATGCACAAACATAGAGTTAGATGAATTTGACTACTAATTCACAGTATGTATCTAAAAGAAGAACACAAATAATGAACACCTAAATATGTGCATATATAACAGTTTACATATGTTCTTTAATTTGATTGTGATCGAATATTGTAAGTCTTGACATAGAGCTTACACTTTCATGGGTAACTTCGGACAGGGTACAATATCTATATAACAATTAATATTGTTAAAAAATAATATCATTAGCTATGTCTTAATGCACTTTTTTGTAAAGAACAGGTCATTTGACCAATTTTTTTTTTTTTTTTTTTTTACCTTTGACCTACATGTTTTAGACGGGTCATTTGAGTTTGAAAAAATGTTTTATAGCTTCACTGGTTCATGTTACTATTCAAGTATAATGCACTTATTGTGCTAAAAATGAGTATTTTTAGAGATAATGGGCCTTATTGCATCGGAGGACACAGGGGGGCGGCATGAGCCTCTAATCACAGGCGTCACTGTAAAAAATCCTGCCTGCGCCACCACGGGCGAGGACCAACCATCACAGCCCTCAAGTGAACCTCCAGAGTCCAGAGCCTACCATCCGAGCCCTGGGTCACCACTGCCTACAGGCGCTATAGTCACAAATGTATAAAACAAAAAAACAAGAAAATTATATATAAATGGCAGCCATTTTGAAAATATGCAAATTAGGTAACTTCTGGGTTGAAACCTGCGTCCCATTTTGGATATGTCATAAAGAACAACTCAATAAACAACAATCAACAATAAAACAAACTGTTGCAATTTGTTTGACTCAAAAGTGTAAATGTGGTATACTACAAGTGGGACGACTTCGTGACAATGGAGTCGCTGCACGAGACCGTCGATCTCCCAGCCATTAACACCATATGGCCTCGCAAGTGTGGCTCCGGATGCAGGAGGAGGGCTGAGAACAGTTCCTGGCCTTGCCTACAGGAACTCAGAGACGCGGCCCCGGATCGTTCCAACGGGTGGTTCCCGAGAGTTTTGCTTTCTTTAAACCTTTTTCACATTCATTCCAAGTATTTGTTGTTGTTGTGGACAATGTCTTTTTGTACCGTGCATTTTTTTTTCCTGTTCTCTTTTTAACTCATTGTGTTAGTGATGTTGATATATGTATGTCCTCTGATCTGCTTTTGTTAGTCTCTGCACTTGCAGACAGAGCCTCACCTCTTTGCTTATGTATTATCCGTTTTCCTTTTTGTTTATATTGGTTTATTTTGTGTCACATCTTTTCTTTTGAAGTTGGTTTTTTTTTTGTGTGTGTTTGTCTTGTATTCAGCTTTTCACTTCGATTCTAGGTTATATTTTATCTGCTACTGTGTTATATATCTAATTGCCACATGTTTTTCTGTTTCGTTTGTTTTTGTATTTTGGTTACTCATGGGTTTTTCTGTTGTTCTCTATGTATTTTTGTTATGTTCTTGTTTTTCACGTTAACTTACTATTATCTGCACTCGATGCATTCGTCTTGTATAATTTTCTTAGTCTGTTACGATTTGATTAGTATGTAAAATAGCAAGCCGGATCGCCCGCCTACTTTTTTTATTATATATCAGTTTTTCTATTTTTCTGTATCTTTTATATTCTTACCCCCTCCCCTCTTTGTAATTCCCCCTACTTTTTCTCAATAAACTTGCTAAAACTTGCATGCCTCAGCATTCGCGGCAAAGCGAGGATTGGAACTGCTTGTTGCTTGTATTACGTATGTATTATGCTGATGCTGCTTATTGCTTCTTCTTCTTTTTTTTGGGGGGGGGGTACTTAGCTCTTACGTAGCTTCCTGCACTTTACGCAGGGCATTATGGGGACAGTCGTGTACCCTGAGGTTTTTAATTTATGATAATCTGGCGAAAATAAGATTACTGATGTTGCCTGATACTTTCGCATTCGGACAAATAATACCTTTCAATAGGGAGGGGCCAGGTACCAGATATACTTTATAGACTTTAGAATGCCATGTGAATGCCATAGAATGCATCAAGATTGACGCATAATAATACATAATATATACTTACATGTTGGGGCTCATATGGGCACAAAGTCAAATAAAAGAACAAATATATTCGAAAGGCCAATATCTTAAAACCGCTAAAGTTCTGATATCTATCCTATTATCTCCATCAATATTTGGAGGAGTGGAATGGCCTATATACATCATTAGACATATAAAAGAAAATGCAATTTTTTGGTTAAGACAATTTTTTTATTTGAAGGATAATTATAATTATCTCACAGATTGAATTTTTTTTCTAGACAATGCAAAATAAAATCATAATTCTCCCACAAAGATAAAAAGAAATTCAAAATTATGTCTTAGCTATTTTTTTGGTAAATATATAAACTACATCTGAGATTTTTGCCATCAAAATTGGTATCGAAATAACTTCATTATAAAGGACTTCATTTTTTCAAAAAAATGAAACGTTATTAACAAAAAAAAACAATTCAGCGTCGAATGACTTGAAACTTAGCTACAATTATTAAACTCTATACGTATGCATAACATATAGTAAAATAATCAAAATCCGACAATAAATTAAATACCCCCGGACGATTCCCTTAACCGCTACACTAAAATACAGAGGCGAGATGTGTAAGGGTTTCGGGAATGGTAGATACTCGTAGACAATGGGGACACGTATATGCAATATTGTGTTGACTTGTGTTGCAGCTATCTACGGGGTGACTCGAGTTTGTTGTGCTATCTGGGTTTTGTTGTGTGTTTATGTGTGTGTATGGAAGATTCGTTATTGTCACTTGCGTTGTCTGTTGTGAAGGAAAGATATGTTATTGTCTCTTCAGTTGCGACCGAACGGTTAGCGTCTCAAAGGGGTGAGGTCTGTCCCGATTTCAAGTCCCGCCATGACTTTCACCGTTGAGTGACTGAAGACCCACACGCTGCACACTAACTCTACCTTCGAAGACACTGCATCGAAAAACACGGGGAGAGGGTTGGTGGACATGAGCTTCTGATCATTATAGGCGTCACTATAAATCCTGTTTGTATCATCTTGGGCGAGGGCGAACCATCGAAGCCCTCAATCAAAAAAAAAAATACACGCGCTATAGGCTCAAACGTACAATATAGAAAGAAAAAAAAAAAATTTAATTTCTAACAATCGCTTATATCTGAGTCAGTGTGCAAATTATCGACCTGATATTTGAGCTTAATATCATTGCTTAAAACATTGCGTCTCCCTTATGTGCTGGATAAACACTTTTATGTATGACTTTATTATAGTATACACGTTGATGGTTTTCCTGAAGTGTCCGAGGCCCCATAACATGCACACCCACTCCATCCTTCCCTGGCCTGCCTCATCTGTAGGCTACCTGTTTAACTTGCCCCGCTTTCCTGTTCTGGCTATTCATTTTCGTGAGTAAATCTACTCACATACTCATCCTGAGTAGCCGGGGATGAGTAAGGTCCTTGATCACACATTTCAGTTACTGTATACGCTGGAAAGTTACATTTGTGGTTTCGTGATAATGGAGAGATACGCAAGGGTATGTTAGGTTGTATATTATATTACACAATTGTACATAATGTACATGTATATACACGTCGTGAACGGAAGTGGCTTGGAGTCCCAAGTACAGCCATACAACATTTTTACCCTGGCACCCACTCTCTAACAATTGCTGGTCGTGGGTATCCCGCACCTCTTCCTCGACCTGCAGGTGCTAGCTAGTTAATATACATTACCTCTGCCCCTAAATAATTGTGTATAGTAATGAGCAAGTAATGTTTCTACCATTGAATAAACTGATAATATAACTGCTTTATATAAATATCCATTATGTTACCATATATTTATGAGATGGAATTAAACTTTTTACCTATCAACAACGCTACCGACCACTTAACAATCGCTGACCCAGCAGTAATGACACTGGATAAAGCCGGTAATACAGTGTGCCACACCCATACCTATCATACCCATACCTATGCCTAAACACTCACACCCTTTCCTGGTCTGCCTCACCTCTACGCTCTCCTGCCTCACCTGCCCCCGGTCGCATATTCACGAAGTGAATCAACTGTCCGACTAATCAACGACCAATCACTGTGCGAGCTGTGGCATGCCAAGTATTAGCAGCTAATGACTTCATCACCTACATTGTATTCACACAAGTAAATCATGCATTGATGGATTGATATGTAAGGAAATAAATATTCAAGACACGTAATAGGCATATAACAACATTATTGATTACTGAGGCAAATGTGGCACATTGCTGGAGTACAATGTGAAGTTATAACGTCTTAAGATATCTGGTGAAACACCGCCCAACCTGCTGGCCACCGCTGCCGTCCACATCCCACCACACCACACTGTCATCCACCTCACCCTCGCCTTACTAAAGTAGACATGTCAGCTGCCTCGGTTGTGAAAATCTCGCATAACCTTGCCAGGGCCTGTATCCTCACTTACAATTAATACTAAACTTTGGTATTAACTCCCGACTTTACGCTTAACTTCACACTTACTGTTATCCTCACTCACTCTTAACTTAATCTTTACTGTTAAGTTTGGTATCAACTTAATAGTGCTGGCGAGGACTTCTAAATCCTTAATACCAAAGTTAATAGTAGGAAATATTCGAAATGGCCGCCGCTTAGGAACTCCCATCGCCTCTTCAGAACTTATCGAATGCGAAATAAGTCTTTATATAACAAATACGAACGCTAAAGTTACAATTAGGTACTATATAGGCGCTGCAGAAGCTGAATATGTGGCTACATAGACCTACAAGACCTAGTTTGAAGAAGCATTATCTTGGCATTATGGGCGTCCATACGCCCATCCCTATTCTTTACTTATTGGGGCAGAAAAAGCGGATAATTTAGTTTCACCCAACCAACGATTTTCTAATGCGCCTTATGTTTTTCTGGTGTGTTTTTATGTGTTTTGAATGAATCTGCTAACCGTTTCTGTCGCAATTTTTTTTTTTTTTTTTTTTTTTTTTTTTTGGGTAGATAAAGGTTTTTTTTTTTTTTTTTTTTGTTAGGTAAAGGTTAGGTTAGGTATAGGTTAGGTTAGGTATAGGTAAAAGTTAGGTTCGGTTTAGGTTCATTTTGATGGTTTTTTTTTGTCATTTTTGCAAAAAAAAAAAAAAAAAAAAAATGCGACAGAAACGGTTAGAAGATTCATTCAAAACACATGAAAACACACCAGAAAAACATAAGGCGCATCAGAAAATCGTTGGTTGGGTGAAACTGTAAATTGACCAAAATAACTATTTAATCAGTCTTTGAGAAAGTGGTGGTCATGGCTTTGAGTTACTTAACCGTAGAGTAGACAAAATGCAGCAATGTTAGAGTAATAAGTTTGAGATGAGCTATAGTAGTGTAAGTAGGGGAAATATTCTTTTGAAAATAATTGCACCACAGAAAAATAGGTAATTATTAAGGAGAGCTGGGCTCTTTCTGCCGTCCTTACTACTCGCGTTTTCTGTATAATTTAAACTCCCCCATGTAGTGATTATACTATGATAACTTCTAGAAAACAAAAATTAGATCTATATTTTCACTAGTAACCAGTAGAAAAGTTGATTTTCATTGACCGGCTGTGAGTCTTCGCTGCACTGCAGCCAGCCTGGCCGGCCGGGCGACCGTACACCATTAGATTTGATCAATTAGCCTAAACAACCAAATAAGGGATAACCAAAATCTAGCATAGACCTAAAATAGCTTAAACATAACCTGAACCAAACCTAAACGTGACCCAATCTAAACCTAACCTAGCCATCATCATATGAACTTGTTTATGAAAAAACTAACAGGTAAAATATTTCATATACGTATCAATTCAACACTTGCATTATGTTTATTTGTCTATAAATCAGCAGTATCACAAAAAAGTGGCTAAATATGGTTTTCCATAATTTTCTTCCAAGCTCTTCACACACACACAATTATTATATTGGTATTTGCTGGAATTTAATTGTTGAAGGGTCTACAGGGCAAGGGCAAGGAGTACACACACACACACACTAGCATAGTTTTACTTCAGCATTACCAATACTTAATATTATCTCTCTCAACCCCACTATACCAGCAATAGACTGAACAGCTAGGCTAGGTTATGTGGTTAGGTTATCTGCAGCTTAGGTTAGTAAACGAGCAGGGGGATCTGGGGGGGGAGGCATCCCCATAGGTCAAGTTACGTTACCAACCACCAACCAGTGTCACCAGTTACCAATGTCAAACTGCAGCTTCAGTGTTCTGGGACAAGCGAGAAAAGTTTGTGTGCAATAATGAAATCGCTTTTATTCTTCCTTATCATCTATTACTAGTGGAACTGTCGCCGAACATTTCCACGTCGGCGAGAGTTCTCGGTTGGCGTTTCGGCGAGAGTTCCTATTGGTTTCTTAAAAGTTTAGATGTGCGTTTAATTAAATTCTCACCCGTTTTTGGAGGAATACATTTTCTATACTGTGACAGATTAAATCAAGACACAACATCTATTCAGGAAAAATTAAGTTTCGTCCTCGAAATCCGTGGTGCCCAATAACGAAAGTTTACCAATAAAAGGAGATTTATTCCTACCCCAGCTACGTAGGAAAAGTCTTATTACAATCTCAGGCAAATGAAGCTGTTGGTCACATCACATCCACAGTCTTGTTTCCAACGCTGTCAGATGGAATAAAATGTTAGTTCCATTACAAGAAAGCAGAGGAAGCCATTCAGATAGGGAAACTATACGGTCTGCATTGATTTTATTGTACTCGAGATCTCGTCGACCCTGTGTCGGGACGAGAATTTTGGTAGACGAGAGCACAGTCTAATACTGTGGGCGAGAGTATACCCAGCTGACCGGGCACGTACTGAAGTTACAATGTCTCTCCGCTACATACAAACATTTAATACACACAATGACAGCGTCACACCCCTCACAACCTTGCTAATGACAACGCTTTTACATGAAAGGCCGTCGTGGATTGACTGAAAAAGTGAAAACACTCCCACGGCAACACCTTTATAATCGTCGATTTATACAATTCTTGAACATTTTCTTCCGTGTTAAACATTATTTATGGCTTTATACTGTTTATCTAGTAATGATTTAATCTTCAAATGATACATTTCTTAATTTTTCTTAGAAATATATTGTCTTTTCATTTCGGTAGTTTGGTTTTGTAAACAAGCGTCCTTAGCAACGGGTTTACACTCAAAGTAGCCAGGGATCTGCTAATACCTACACTCAAAGTGGATGAGGATAGCATATGCATTTCCGTAATACCAACTTTTACACTTAAGAGTAACACTTAAGAGTAAATATTAATTGTAAGTGAGGATCCGGGCCCAGGGGTCATAGGGTTTCTCAAGGAATTCTTGCAGCCATAAATAACACCACTTGACAGTCAGACACCGGCCCGAACGGACGTTCCTACTGCCCCTTTCTGCCTGCTGTTCTATATTGGAAACCTAGTACTTAGTTATGTCCAGAAGTGGTGTTTGTGCCCTCCTCGACACATAGGATGATGATAACTCCATTGAGTTGAGTGGTACATTAGCAGCTGAAATAAAAAATCTCTGGACAAGGTTGTAAAGAAATCTACGAAGAACTTAGATAATGGTTCACAAACAAAGAAAATGACATCAGAGGGAAATCAATCAATCATTGGGGGCATACGCCGGGGGGCGCGTCGCCTCGCCCACCCTACGACGCCACTCCCGGGGGTCACCACGCGCGAGTCCCCATGCAGGCTCCTTTCCCATACCAAGCAGCTCTCGACAAGAAACATCAACTTTTTTATTTATTTTTATTTTTTTATTTTTTATACAATTGTGCCTATAGCGCCTGTAGGCAGTGGTGATCCAGGGCTCGGATGGTAGTCTCTGGAGGTTCACTTGAGGGGTGTGATGGTTGGTCCTCGCCCGTGGTGGCGCAGGCAGGATTTTTATAGTGACGCCTGTGATTAGAGGCTAATGCGGCCCCCCTGTGTCCTCCGATGCACTCACAATCGAAGGTAGAGTTGATGGGCAGAGCATGTGGGTGTTCTTAGGCCACTCGACGGTGCAGAAAGGTTTTGGTTTTCTTCGGGGATCGAACTCGGGTCACCGAGAACGCCAGTCGGAGACGCTAACCACTCCGCTACCGCCTCCCCAAGCCACAAACTTGCCCCAGCCACGAGCCTTGTGGGCGCCCCCTTGGCCTTCTCGGATTGTCTCTTACAGATACAACCCGATGGGAAGGATCGGATTCAGGCCAGGAGATCTCAAGTCCCAAAACCTCCTCCTTTTGCCTCCTCGTGCAGCGCCTCGAAAGCCATCACCAGGACCTCCTGTGACTCAGCAAAGATTACTGCATCATCGGCAAAAATAAGATCTTGGTGTTGCCGAGGGATGCTCCACAATTACTTTGATATACAACTTTGCTCAATACCCAGTCCATACAAGTGTTGAAAAGTGATGGGGCAAGGACGCACCCTTGCCTCACTCCTGTATTAACAGGTCGAGGACCTGGTATTGACGGTCCCCTTTCCCTTTCCAGATAGGGACGACCAGCCCCCTTTTTCAGTCGGGAGGAATGGTACCTGATTGCCACACGGCAGTCAGGACAGCATGCAACCCGAGGATCATGGCCTCACCCCCACCTTTGAGGAGCTCTGCACTGATATTACAAACACCAGCTGCCTTTCCACCCCTCAACTTTGCTAAAGCCTCTCTGACTTCGTCAAGAGAGGGTGCGGTTTCGTCAATGGGAGGATCGGCATCCACTGCCCGTAACCCAGTGGTGTGAAACTGCTCAATTGGAGGGTCCACCGTGAACAGTTACCCAAAGTACTCAGCCCAACGAACCATCTGCCCATCCATGTCCGACACGAGGATCCCATCTGCTGCTCGAATAGCACTCGCCCGAGATGGAGTCTTGGAACGGAGCTTCTTCAGGGATCGGTAGGCGGGTCGGAGGTCATTAGCGTTCAAATGGCCCTCGACATCCTCAGCGAGACTCCTGACATACTTCTCCTTGTCTCTCCCGAGGAGGGTTCTAGTCCGGCGTGACAGAACCCTGTACTGGTCCTGGTTTCCAGCCAGCCTGGTAGCGCGACTCTCCTCGATTTTCTCCAGCGTCTCCGTCGAGACAAAACCACGCCTTGACCTCGGGCGCTCTCCAATACACTCCTTGGCAGCCTGTAGAGTTTCACGTTTGAAGGTATCCCACAGTTATACAGGATCCTCGAGGGCACCGAGCACATCAAACCGATTTGAGACTGCCTTTGCATACTCATGGGCACATGTCAAGTCCTTCAGTTTCTCAAGATGAAACACACGGTATGGTTACCTCTTGAGATTCTTCTGGACTTGACATGAAGCTTAAGTGTAGCAACAATAAGTATGTGATCTGTTCCAAAGAACTCGGCACTCTGGTAAACCCTGCTGTTATGAGTACCTGTGTACTTATGAGTATGAGTAAACCTGAGTACTAATGAGGACGTGGTCGATCTCCTTAGCTACCCCTCCGGCATTACTATACTATGTCCAGTGGTGCAGCTCTGGTCTCTGATACCAAGAACCTGCAATTCTCAACCTTCTGGACCTCGCAAAATTCAGAAGCAGAGAACTAAGAAAGAAAAGAACTAAGAAAATCAATTAAGAATCTTCCCTGCAGCCCAGGGAGGGCAGGTATACACAGATCGTCACCCTGATCATGCCAAGTGCCTTTGGCGAAACGTTGCGCATAAACAACCCCAAGTATGACGAGTGTCTTTGTCACCCTGAAATATCAAGATGTACTACCAAATAAGAAAATCAACTAAGAATCTTCCCAGCAGCCCAGGGAGGGCAGGTATACACAGATCGTCACCCTGATGATGCCAAGTGCCTTTGGCGAAACGTTGCGCATAAACAACCCAAGTATGACGAGTGTCTTTGTCACCCTGAAATATCAAGATGTACTACCAACTAAGAAAATCAACTATATATATATATATATATATATATATATATATATATATATATATATTATATATATATATATATATATATATATATATATATATATATATATATATTATATATATATATATATATATATATTATATATATATATATATATATATATATATATATATATATATATATATATTTATATATATATATATTCATTCCACATCTTATGTCTTATGGTCTTATATATATACTAGCCGCAAAGCCACCCTCCGGGCGGACTTTTTGGCTAGCTCCTGCGGAGGACTATTGGTGGGCCTTCGACTCTCCAGATAGCCTCTTCTAACTTTCCTGAAATCATGGATGTAGAAATGTATGTATTAACGCCAACCCATTCACATCACCCCCAACCCATTCACTCACCCATTTCCCATCACCCCCCACCCATTCACATCACCCATTACCCATCACCCCCCACCCATTCACTCACCCATTACCCATCACCATACACCCATTCACTCACCCATTACCCATCACCCCCATCTATTCCCTCACCCATCATGCATCACCCCCCACCCCTTCACTCACCCATCACCCCACACCCATTACCCATCAACCCCACCCATTCACTCGCCCATTACCCATCACCCTACATAAAGTTCCTCAATTCTCGCAAACCCACTTTTTTCACAGTTCTCGCTAATAGGCTGCTAAAAAAAAAAAAAGTATCGGATCATCTCATAAGTGGGCTTAAAACCTTCCCCTGGTCGACCCGATTCCAAAACTGTGCCATATGAGGGATTGCGCCATGGGGCGGCACCTATCGCGGACAGACAGACACACCACACACACAACACACACACACACACACACACACTTTCGCTTATATATATATACTTATATTTATATTGTTACTAGCCGAAAAGCCGCCCCCGGGCGGCCTTTTTGGCTAGCTCCTGCGGAGGGCTAATGGTGGGCCAAAGGCCCACCAAACATAGACTCTCCAGATAGCCAGCCCCTTCTAGCTTTCCTGAAATCATGGATGTAGAAATGTATGTATTAACGCCAACCCATTCACATCACCCCCACCCATTCACTCACCCATTACCCATCACCCCCACCCATTCACTCACCCATTACCCATCACCCCCCACCCATTACCTCACCCATTACCCATCACCACACACCCATTCACTCACCCATTACCCATCACCCCCCACCTATTCCCTCACCCATCACCCATCACCCCACCCTTCACACCATTCACTCACCCATCACCCCACACCCATTACCCATCACCCAACCCATTCACTCACCCATTACCCATCACCCTACATCAAGGTTTCCTCAATTCTCGCAACCCACTTTTTTCAGTCTCGCTAATAGGCTGCTAAAAAAAATTAAAAAAGTGATCGGATCATCCTATAAGTGGGCTTAAAACCTTCCCCTGGTCAACCTGGTTCCAAAAATGTGCAATATAATGGGATTCCGCCACAGGGGGCGGCACCTATCGCGGACAGACAGACAGACAGACAGACACACACACTTTCGCTTATATTATTATATATATATATATATATATATATATATATATATATATATATAAGACTAACCAAAACAAGAAACTGCATGCTTTACGAAATAAGGAGGGATTCACGTACGAGCAAGACATGGACGACTGGTGGCAAGATTTACGCATTGGTCAAAAAAGACAATGGAAGCGAAGTTAAAAAAAGTCTTCGATACCCCACACGCCCGTATAAGCTGGGTTGGAATGAAGAGAGAGAGACTCGAAGCTTTACTAGACAGCAACAAGTAGGAATAGTCGTGGGATACACACAGACAGTTACAATATTTGTACATTATTCGATAAGGTAATTAAGATTCTTGGTTCAAATGTTTGTGGTCTGAATTATATTATCGATAATGGCATTCTTCTGGATTATATTAATGTTTTTGATATAGTATGTTTATCAGAAACCAAAGTTAGATGTGATGTTGAACTAAAGGGTTTCAAATGCTTTATAATTGATTGCAAAGGAAAAAGGTACCCATACCCTGGAGTACATGGAGTAAGTGTGTTGGTTTCTAGTGAATATATCAGATTCATTCTACAATTACCATGTGTTTCAAAAGATTTGTTGTGTGACTCAGTTTTGTGGATTGAATGTTCAGGTAATTTTCTCCTAGAGTCTGTTTACATACAAAATGAAGCATTGATACATTTTTATTCTGAAATATTTGATCACTTATCTGTGGACATTAGTAAGCTTACAGCCTCTTACAAACTCCCAGTATTACTGATAGGAGACTTCAATAGTAGGACTGGTACACTTGATGATTTCCTACAAATAAATGTTTATGATAAATTGGGATATGCATACATTTGTACTTCAAAAGATATTTTTGAAAAACTAGGAATGTGTAGTGAACGGTTCAGTAGTGATACAAAAGTTAATAATTATGGTAAAAAGTTGATAGAGCTCTGCCAGTGTAACGATTTAGATAGTCAATGGGAGGGTAGGGGAAGATTTGTACATAAAAACGGCAAGGTATGATTTTATTGTATGATGATGCTTTCTTGACTATGTTCTATGCTTATCAAATCTTTTTCCTAGATTAAGACATTTTTGCGTAGATACTTTTGATCCAATGTTATCGGATAAACATAGGCCCTTGTGCCTAAACTTTTGTTTCAAATCTTCTGAGGAATGTTTCGTTGCAAGAGATAATAAGGCTGTAGAGTCCTCACAAAATGAAAAGTCAATCAGATGTAAGTGGAATAAAGATCAACAGACATAATATTTCAGAGCTTTCGATCTAAATAATATTGTAAAAATTAGAAATTATATAGAAAGTACCAATACATCGGATGTTAGTCAGAGTCTTATTGACAAATTGGTTAGTGAATTGAATAACATATTTTTAAAGCCTGCGAATGATGCGAAAATGTATCAGGAGCTAACGATCAAGAAAATACACGTGTGAAACAAAGTAACAAGGTATGGTTTAACAAGGAATGTAAAAAATATAAACTTGATGGGAATAAGGAATAAGGAAATACAGGAAAACCCTAAGGGATAAATCACATGAAGTAAAAAAACAATAGTTCAGGGATAGGGGTAAGAAACACAAGAATGTCATCAGAAAGTAGAGACGATCATATGGGGATAATTTATTTGACAATTTATGACTGATGAAAACAGATAATCCACGTGAATATTGGAATACTCTAAATAATTGTAACAATGACCAGACGCTACGAAATATATTTTTATTGATATTTACGAATCAGTTTAGAGAACTGGGGTCTGGGTATCATGCTGGCGAAACGATCGTTAACGAGGAAACCACTTTTGAAAGAAAAATGCATATATAAACAACTAGTTGACGTTGGATGTAATAATATTGCATTGTAAAAAAATACGAAATAATACAGCTCCAGGAATTGATCAATTTTTATGAATTTATAAAAAGTTGTCCAAATGTAATGTTATAAACTGTGCTTCTGTTGTTTAATACTGTTATCATAACTGGAATTATTCCAACAGATTGGGCGATAGGATTGATCAAACCCATATATAAGGGCAAGGGATTTATTCATGGAGTGGACAATTATCGAGGTATAACATTGTTCAGTTGTTAAGTTGTATTGGTAAATTATTCACTTCTATAATTTCAATTCACGATTTTATGACTGTCTATCTAGCACAGGATCATTGGGGGGCGAACAAGCAGGTTTTAGACATGGTTATCTTGATCATGTTTTCACTCTGCATGTTCTGTAGCCTATTATATATGTCAGAAGAATAACTTTTCTGTGTATTCATTGATTACAAAAAAAGTATTTGAATTAATTGACAGGTCATACTTATGGATGAAAATGTTGAACAGTAATATTAATGGTAGAATACTTAGGATGATCATGTATAAGATCATCCTGAATATAATATAATATATATATATATATAATATATATATATATATATATATATATATATATATATATATATATATATATATATATATATATATATATATATATATAATAATATAAGCGAAAGTGTGTGTCTCGTGTGTGTGTGTGTATGTGTGTGTGTGTGTGTGTGTGTGTGTGTGTGTGTGTGTTTGTGTGTGTGTGTGTGTGTGTGTGTGGTATAGGTTCCGCCCCCCGTGACTCAATCCCATCATATGGCACAGTTTTAGAACCAGGTTGACCAGGGGAAGGTTTTAAGCCCACTTATGGGATGATCTGATCACTTTTTTTCTTTTTTCTTTTTTAGTAGCCTATTAGCGAGAATTGTGAATAAACAAAAGTGGGTTGCGAGAATTGAGGAAACCTGGATGTAGGGTGATGGGTAATGGGTGAGTGAATGAGTGGGGTGATGGGTAATGGGTGTGGGGTGATGGGTGAGTGAATGGGTGGGGGGTGATGGGTGAGGGGTGAGGGAATAGGTGGGGGGTGATGGTTAATGGGTGAGCGAATGGGTGTATGGTGATGGGTAATGGGTGAGTGAATGGGTGGGGGGTGATGGGTAATGGGTGAGTGAATGGGTTGGGGGTGATGTGAATGGGTTGGCGTTAATACATACATTTCTACATCCATGATTTCAGGAAAGTTAGAAGGGGCTATCTGGAGAATCTGTGTTTGGTGGGCCTTCGGCCCACCAAACACAGGTGGTGGGCCGAAGGCCCACTAATAGCCCTCCGCAGGAGCTAGCCAAAAAGTCCGCCCGGAGGGCGGCTTTGCGGCTAGTATATATCTTATATTAATAAAAGCGAAAGTGTGTGTGTATGTCTGTGTGTGTGTGTGTGTGTGTGTGTGTGTGTGTGTGTGTGTGTGTGTGTGTGTATGGTTTTCACCGCCCCCCGTGGCGGAATCCTATCATATGGCACATTTTTGGAACCAGGTTGACCAGGGGAAGGTTTTAAGCCCACTTATGGGATGATCCGATCACTTTTTTTTTTTTTTTTTTAGTAGCCTATTAGCGAGAATTGTGAAAAAAAGTGGGTTGCGAGAATTGAGGAAACCTTGATGTAGGGTGATGGGTAATGGGTGAGTGAATGGGTGGGGTGAGTTGGGTGTGGGGTGATGGGTGAGTGAATGGGTGGGGGGTGATGGGTTGGGGTGAAGAATTGTGAAAAAAAGTGGGTTGCGAGAATTGAGGAAACCTTGATGTAGGGTGATGGGTAATGGGGAGTGAATGGGTGGGGTGATGGGTAATGGGTGTGGGGTGATGGGTGAGTGAAGGGGTGGGGTGTGATGGGTTGGGGGTGATGGGTGATGGGTGAGGGAATAGGTGGGGGGTGCTGGGTAATGGGTGAGGGAATGGGTTGGGGGTTCAGGAAAGTTAGAAGGGGCTATCTGCAGAGTCTGTGTTTGGTGGGCCGAAGGCCCACCAAACACAGGTGGTGGGCCAAGGCCCACCAATAGCCCTCCACAGGAGCTAGCCAAAAAGTCCGCCCGGAGGGCGGCTTTGCGGCTAGTATATATATATATTTATAGATACATGAGGATGTTCAGGGCGGCAAAAACACTCGTCATTTCTTCGGGGTTCTTTATGTGTGCGTGCAACGTTTCGCCAAAGCACTTGGCATCATCAGGCTAAAATGGTTTATATTCGTTAAAATAATACTAAAAACTGCTATAAGCAAACCTCTAAAAAAAAATTTAGTTTTTTTTCTCCATATGAATATATATATTTTTCATTTTCATAAGAATATATATATATATAGTGAGCCGAGTGTTTTTGCCGCCCTGAGCATCCTCATATATATATATATATATATATATATATATATATATATATATATATATATATATATATATAATATATATATGATAAGTCAAGTACTACAATTGGCAGCAAAGTTTCAAGTTTTTTCCCTTGTAATGTTGGAGTAAGGCAAGGGGAAACACTAATACCAAAATTATTATTATCACATAATAAATCATACGTGAAAATGGATGTGAATAAAAGTTGCTATTCCAATTTGCAAATATTGCTGTTCAATAAATTTTTATTTTTAATGAATGATTTGGGATATAGAAAACGATTTTGTAAATTGAAAGAACAGGAACTTTTATTCCCAACGATTTTTACGTACGTTTGTGATAATCATGATTTTGGTAACAGCGTGTTTGACTTGTGTGGTGGACTGCCTTACGGGTGGCAGATAAAAGACGGTCCCGTATGTGTGTGTGTGTGTGTGTGATACCAACGAAGAAATATTTAGATAACTCACTTGTTTCACTTTACTTGTTGACTTATTAATAAATATGTGATTATAAGTAACTGTTGACATGTTTTTAGCGTCTCTAAGCAAGAAAAAAGGTGGAAATAGGCGAGAATATATTTTCACTACTTCTGTCTGAGCTGTATTTCTTATATGTAAAACTTCTTGGTTCTTGGTGTTGTTTAGGGCTGCGAGGATACCTTGAGGAACTCTATGTGCCTTGGCAAGGTCCTGCGAGGTTTTCACAGGCGAGGCAACTGACCTGTCTTCAGCAAGACGCGGGTGAGGTGGATGAAAGTGTGGAGGAGTGGAGGGGTGTGGACGGTAGCGACAGCCAGCAGGGTGGGCGGTGTGTTACCATATAATCTCGAGTTGTCATACATTGTACTCCAACACTGTGCCACATTTGCCTCAGCTATCAATAATGTTGTTATGTGCCTATTAAGATTAGTGTCTTAAATATCTATTTCCTAACGGATCAAATCATCAATGCATGATTTACTTGTGTGTTTACACACAACTTTACTTGGTGATGACGTCATTAGTTGGTAATACTTGACATGTTTCAGCTCGCGCTGTGATCGGTCCTAATTTCTTCACATAGGCGAACTCTTCCAGATTTCGTGAATATGCGCCCCTTTCCTGGCCTGCCTCACCTCTGCCTATTCTCCTCTGGCCTGCCTCACAAGCCCCGCCCATCTCTTTATCTTGCTCCTCCTGCGCCCCGTCGTCACCCCTCTCCTAGCCTGGCCTGGAGCCTGCCCCTCCTCCAAGAGCTGCACCCGTTGTTCGGGATTGACGACTTTGTCCTTCCAACATAGATAAAAGAAAATGACGCCAGCATTTCATATGGAATCACACGTCCCCTCTTGCAGTATTGCTTTACGAGGCAGCACACCAGTGGTTCGAGCAAAGCATCTGCAGCAATGCAACAAAGAAATGGCAGTTTTGGGAAAAATAATATTAGCATACACTTTTTTCTGTGTCATAGTTTGAAGTGACGTTTAACATCACCGCATGTCCAGTGTGGGCCTGATGGTGCCGGCGAGGTGCCCCTGGCCGTCAGCTTTAGCCATGGTGCCCATGCAATCCATCGATCCACCGCTCCCGCACGTTGTATAAAACGTCGAAAATTAATAGGAGAGAAGAAAACTCAAACCCGCGGGGCCAAGAGAGGTCAAGAGTGCTGGTTTTGCTATAAAAGGCTGGTGGTAATTTTATATATATATATAATATATATATATATATATATATATATATATATATATATATATTTTAATAAAAGTGTGTGTGTGTGTGTGTGTCTGTGTGTGTGTGTGTGTGTGTGTATAGGTTCCGCCCCCCGTGGCGGAATCCCATCATATACCACATTTTTGGAACCAGGTTGACCAGGAGAAGGTTTTAAGCCCACTAATGAAATGATCCGGTCACTTTTTTTTTTTTTTTAGCAGCCTATTAGCGATAATTGTGAAAAAAAGTGGGTTGCCAGAATTGAGGAAGCCTTGATGTAGGGTGATGGGTAATGGGTGAGTGAATGGGTGGGGTGATGGGTAATGGGTGTGGAGGTGATGGGTGAGTGAAGGGTGGGGTGATGGGTGAGGGAATAGATGGGGGGTGATGGGTAATGGGTGAGTGAATGGGTGTGTGGTGATGGGTAATGGGTGAGTGAATGGGTGGGGGGTGATGGGTAATGGGTGAGTGAATGGGTGGGGGGTGATGGGTAATGGGTGAGTGAATGGGTTGGGGGGGATGTGAATGGGTTGGCGTTAATACATACATTTCTGCATCCATGATTTCAGGATAGTTAGAAGGGGCTATCTGGAGAGTCTGTGTTTGGTGGGCCAAAGGCCCACCAAACACAGGTGGTGGGCCGAAGGCCCACCAATAGCCCTCCGCAGGAGCTAGCCAAAAAGTCCGCCCGGAGGGCGGCTTTGCGGCTAGTATATATATATATATATTATATATATATATATATATATATATATATATATATATATATATATATATATATAATGAAGATATAAACCAGCGCGGGTAGAAACATCTTGATTGTTTATTTGGAACGTTTCGGCTATACATAAGCCATCATCAGCCTAAAATCGGATACAAAATTTTGTTAAAAATGAAAATATACAAATTATAAAATTATTTGCGCATTTAAAATGCCTAACCTAAAATAAAATAAAATAAGAATAAAAATTATAAAACAGTAATAAAAATACTACACCTACCAATCAACATCGCAGTGGAGTGTGGGATTCCCACATGGTCTAAAAGCACACGAGCGGGGTTGAGGTGCCCTGTGCGCAGAGGGACGGTTTGTGGTGGTGGGTGAGGAGCTCTCACATATCATCGGGTGGAGTCGTGGAGCTTGTGTGTAAATATTAAAGTCTTGGTTTTATTGGTGCCTGAGGCTTCGGAATGATCCGAAGCTGAAAATGGTGTTGGACCACGGGTTTGCCAGTCCTGTGAGACAGTCCCCAATGCTCCGCGATCCTAGTGGTGAGGTGGCGTTTGGTCTGCCAATATAAGCAGGTGTACAGCTACTGCACTTAAATGTACCCCACTGAGGAACGCAGGGCATCAGGGATTCTCTCCTTGAGTTTAAAACAGTTGTATAACGTATAAGGGGGCTTGAATACTACTCTAAGCGAGACTTGTGGATAAATTGCCGAAGCAGGAGTTGAGCTTTGTTTCGGATGGAAAAGATTTGTTACCTATGAGGGGAATTTAAAATACACAAACGCGTTTATGAGCTATGAATTAGGGGAGCGGGTGAGTGTAGTTTATTTAACTAAGATAAGATTTTCATCCTATCTAGACACTTTGCAAGTACCAACTACAAGGTTATTGACTGTACAAAGCGCCGCCACGTCAGCACGAACTAGGCGGACTCGAACCGCTGACCGAATGCGCAGGGACGCTACACATTGCAAGCTCACGTCTCTACCAACCTTGCCGCCCTGACGGACAGTTTATTTAACTGTTTACCAATGTACGTGTTAATGAACTGCAGAGGATAACCATTTAGTTTAAGAGTGTGTCTCAAGTACTCTAATTCTAAGTGAAAATTGGTGTATGAAGAGCAAATATTGTACGCCCTAGTAACCAGCGTGAGGATCAGATTTTTCTTAAATTGGGCGGGAATGTTGGAATTAAATTTTGTTGTTAGTCCTGTGAATGTGGGTTTTCTGTAAATGGTAGTGCTGAATGAATTACCCGATTTTGTAATGTCAATATCTAAAAATGGTAATTTATTATTATGTTCAGTCTCAAAAGTGAATTGAATATTGGGGTGTTTGGAATTCAGGTAGTCGTGAAACAAGGGTACATGGTTTGGTGATTTGAAAATTGCAAAGGTATCATCGACATAGCGTCTGTACATGAGGGGTTTGAATTCAGCTAAGGATGGTAACATAGTGGAATTAAGGGCAATAGGAATTGACGAAATTTCAACTAATATTGATAAGCTTGAAATATCTAGTATAGCATCAGTGTTTGAAGGTATCTCAGCTGAAGAGGTAAGGAGGCCTGCGGGGCATATTGACATTCTGATTGGCGTTGATTATTGTGAGCTCTTACCTGAGGTGGTGCAAACAAGGGGTAAATTACAGTTGTTAAGGAACACATTTGGATACTGTATACGTGGCTCACACTCCCTCATTCCCCAGACTTGTGGTACTGTGAGTCATATTACCATCAGGACCCATCATATCGCAGGTCAATTCCAAGTGGATCAGTTATTAGTTGATGTAAAGGATGAGTTAAAAAACCAGTTGAATGAATTCTTTACTATTGAAAATATGGGAACAGAATGCAAGCCAAAATGTCCCAAGTGTTTATGTACAAACTGTCCAGAATCAGAACATAGTATGAAGGATGAAAGAGAATTAGCCTTGATTGAAAATGGATTAACATATAATGTGGAGAAAAGGGAGTGGGTGTCTAATTATCCATGGCTGAAGGATCCCCGTGAGTTGAAAAACAATGTGAGGGTGGCTATTGCCCGGATGAAGTCTCTCGAGGTTAGGCTAAGGAAACTGGGTCCTGATTATACACAAAAGTATCAGAGTGAAATTGATGATATGAAAGATAGGGACGTTGCTAGGAAACTCAGTAAGGAGGAGATACAATTTTATAAAGGTCCAGTTCATTACCTCCATCACCACGAAATACTTAAACCGGGATCCACGTCCACACCCCTCCGCATTGTTTTCAATTCATCAGCAAGATACATGGGACAGTGTTTGAATGACTGGTGGGCTAAGGGTCCGGATGTTGTTAACAATCTTTGTGGAGTGTTACTAAGATTCAGACAGGATCAGGTGGCAGCCGCAGGAGACATTGGGAAAATGTATCATTCTGTGAAACTGGGCAATATCGACCAGCACACTCATAGATTTGTATGGCCGGATATGAAACCGGAAAAGGAACCTGATCATTATATACTAACATCAGTTACATTCGGAGACAAGTGTAGTGGAGCTATTGCCACGCTAGCAATGAGGAAAACTGCAGAAATGTATAAAGATGAGTTTCCCAAGGTGAATCAAATCATAAACAGGGACTCTTATGTGGATGACATACTCTTCTCAACTGAAAGTGGCGAAGGGATTATTGGAGATATGAGAAACGTGGAGACAGTTCTAAAGCATGGGGGATTCCACATAAAACACTGGATTGTGAGTGGAAATATCAATCATGATAGTGTGAATATTCTGGATTCAGATAGAGAGAAGGTATTGGGTTTGCAATGGGAGCCTAAGAAAGACCTGTTCCTATATAAGATTAGAATAAACTTTTCTCGTAAAATGAGGAAGATACGAAGTGAGTCAGACATGAGCCGTGAGGACTGTGAAAATAGCTTCCCTTCAACCTTGACGCGTAGGATGATATTAAGCCAAATATCTTCAATTTACGACCCGTTAGGCTTGGTATTACCTGTAACTCTAAAGGCTAAGATAATGATGAGAGAACTCGTCAGTCAGGTCGAGACACAACGCGGAACAGTGATCAAGGGATCGATAGGGTGGGACGAACCACTTTCCCAGGAGACTACTGAACAGTGGAAGAATTTTTTTGGTGACTTGTTTGACATAGAGTATTTAAGATTCCAGAGATGTTTGAAACCCAGAGAGGCTACAGGGAACCCTACACTAGTCATGTTTTCGGATGGTGGTTCTCTAGCTTATGGCGCCTGTGCGTATGTTAGGTGGGAGTTAGAAGGAGGCGGGTACGCTGTCAACCTAATTGCCGCAAAGAATAGGATAGCACCTACACGTCAGATAACTATTCCGCGTTTAGAACTCTGTGGTGCAGTATTAGCTACACGACTACGGAGAACCATTGAGAAAGAAGTTGACTGGGAGTTCAACTCTGTTTTCCATATTGTCGATTCTATGATTGTACGCTCACAGATTCAAAAGGAAACTTATGGGTTCAACACATTCGTTGCCACGAGATTGTCAGAAATCCAAAACAAGTCAAACCCTAGTGAATGGTGGTGGGTTGAGACTAGTCAGAATCCAGCAGACATGGTTACCAGGCCATGCCGCCCTGATAGATTAGGAACAGATTCCATGTGGCAAAGGGGCCCCGAGTTCATGTCATTACCAATATATCAGTGGCCAATCACCCAAATCAATGAAACTGAGTTACCAGACAAAATTGGGGTAACAATGAACTGTAGTACAATGAAGGAGGATGAAAAGGATCTGAATGTGATTAGAATAGAAAAGTACAACAACTATAATAAATTATTGAGGGTGACTTGTAGACTAATGAAAGCAATAAAAATGAAGTCATTCAGAGGTATTGGATTGGAACCTACTGCAGACGATCTGGCACAGGCCGAATCCTTATGGATTCGTGAGGTTCAGAAGCATATGGTAGATTGGAAGGTGAGGTTTAAGAGATTGGGGCCAATGAAGCGTAATGGCATCATAATGGTGGGCCAAAGGATTGCACAGTGGCTAAAGATGAATTGGAATCAGGAGGCATTTGTATTATTACCGCACGATCATAGCTTTACCAGACTGTATATCGGCCATATTCACAATCTTGATCATGGTGGCATTGAGTCTACACTGGCTAAATTACAAACAAGATTTTGGGTCCCCAAAGCGCGCAAAATCATAAAATCCTTGAAATCCAGATGCGTTACTTGCAGAAAAATGCAGAGTAAAGCGGAAGAACAATGTATGGGACAAGTGATCGAGGAGCGAATGAAGCCATCGCCACCGTTTTACCACACTGCTCTGGATCTGTTCGGCCCGTTTACTATCAGAGATACGGTGAAGCGTAGGACACGCGGAAAGGCATTTGGAGTAATTTTCACATGTCTTGTTACCAGGGCTGTGCATCTGGAACTAGCTGAAGGCTATAGTACCACAGACTTTCTTGCCACTCTGAGAAGGTTTATAAGCCTCAGGGGATTCCCTCACACTATCCACTCGGATAATGGCACACAATTAGTGGCAGCTAGTAAGGTGTTACAAGGCATAGTTCAGAAGTGGGACATGGGAGAAATAACTAGCTTTGGAACGCCCGAGGGAATGAGATGGCATTTCAATAAAGCTGCTGATGCACCGTGGTGTAATGGTTGTTGTGAGTCTTTGATCAGGCTGGTGAAGCAAGGATTAACTTGTGTTATTGGCGACTCTGTTCTTACATTTGGTGAGTTGCAAACAGTGTTCTACGAAGTTGCCAATTTATTGAACGAGCGCCCCATCGGGGTCAAACCAGGCAACTGCATTGACTTAGGTAGCTATCTGTGTCCTAATGAGTTGATACTTGGCAGAGCAAGTGTGAGAGTTCCTAGTGGAAAATTTGAATGTAAAGAGGACCCGAATAAGAGATCCGTATTCATTAGTGAATTAGTTAATGGGTTCTGGAAGAAGTGGCAACGCGATTACTTCCCGGGACTATTGTTGCGTACGAAGTGGCACGCTTCAAAGAGGAATGTCAAAGTCGGGGATATAGTATTGATTCAAGATAGCAACGCTGTCAGGGGCGTGTGGAAATTGTCTCAAGTCATAGAAGCAAACCCGGGCCGTGATGGCGTTGTGAGGAATGTTAAGTTAAGGTACAAGTTATCAAGAGCTGGCGTGCATTATGGGGGGGAAGCTGACAAAACAATGTGTCGCTCTGTTCACAGACTTGTTGTGCTGATTCCTGTGGAAGAGCAATAGTGATGCAGTTTTAGTCTTGCCTTTTTGTTTAATATTTTAGATAAACCACAAGGTTATTTTTTGGTGGAAGTTTTTTTTGTATTGTAAGTTAAGTTATTATTATATTGTGTTATATTGTGTTTGGCAGGGTTATTGCATTGTGTAAGGTACGTTTATTGTATTGTGCATTAGGGCGCACTTCGTCGTATTTTTTGTTGTATTTTCTTGGGTTGTGTGGCGGAGTGTATCACTAGGTGATATGATTCATCTCGTTTGTTTGCGAGGAGCCTGGCGCTTCGCGTTCGTCGTGTCTAGTGACGTGGCTATTATTGAAACACTTGACCTGGCCGGTGTCGAGGAGTGTGTGGCTCACTCTAACATCTGGGTTTGGTGGAAACGGACATAAGGGGGTGTAGACAGGACTTGTGGGTGTCTCCACGCCCCTTCCCTAACTTCATGGATTTCCTTAGTGACGAAGGATTACTGGCTGTTACCGACCGCCGAGGTATTCGTGCAAACGAGAGGAGCTAGTGTTGTAAGTATTTTTTCATTTTCTGTGCTTATTATTCTTATTGTTTGTTGGACTTGTTATTTTAGTTGGTGTTCTATGTATAGGTGATTTTGGTAATTTGTGAGTTCTAGAGGCAAGTGTTGTTTAAGTTTATGGTCTAGTTATTAATTTGTGGATCTTTGACTAGTGGTTCATACTTGTTAAGTGTTAATTTCGGTGATCTCGACTGCTTGTTAGTCCTTACCTTATGCTTGCAGATCGAAGCGATTTGGATGAATAAATGTGCTACGGGATAATATTTAATACGGGAATATTTGCTCTTCATACACCAATTTTCACTTAGAATTAGAGTACTTGAGACACACTCTTAAACTAAATGGTTATCCCTGCAGTTCATTAACACGTACATTGGTAAACAGTTAAATAAACTACACTCACCCCCTCCCCTAATTCATACCGCTCATAAAGCCGTTGTGTATTTTATAATTCCCTTCATAGGTAACAAATCTTTTTCCATCCGAAACAAAGCTCAACTCCTGCTTCGGCAATGTTATCCACAAGTCTCGCTTAGAGTAGTATTCAAGCCCCCTTATACGTTATCACACTGTTTTAAACTCAAGGAGAGAATCCCTGATGCCCTGCGTTCCTCAGTGGTGTACCAATTTAAGTGCAGTAGCTGTAACGCTGCTTATATTGGGCAGACCAAACGCCACCTCACCACTAGGATCGCGGAGCATCGGGGACTGTCTCACAGGACTGGCAAACCCGTGTCCAAACCACCATTTTCAGCCATTCGGGATCATTCCGAAGCCTCAGGCCACCCAATAACAAACCAAGACTTTAATATTTTACACACAAGCTCCCACGACTCCACCCGATGGATATGTGAGAGCCTCCTCACCCACCACCACAAACCGTCCCTCTGCGCACAGGGCACCTCAACCCCGCTCGTGTGCTTTTAGACCATGTGGGAATCCCACACTCCACTGCGATGTTGATTGGTAGGTGTAGTATTTTTATTACTGTTTTATAATTTTTATTCTTATTTTATTTTATTTTAGGTTAGGCATTTTAAATGCGCAAATAATTTTATAATTTGTATATTTTCATTTTTAACAAAATTTTGTATCCGATTTTAGGCTGATGATGGCTTATGTATAGCCGAAACGTTCCAAATAAACAATCAAGATGTTTCTACCCGCGCTGGTTTATATCTTCATTATAAGATCTCGATTCCCTCATGGAGAAAGTATTGCCTCTATTATATATATATATATATATATATATATATATATATATATATATATATATATATATATATAATATATATACGGCCCTTCTGGATGATTTATGGGTGGACAATCTCTTGAAAATTTCATATGGCACTTTATATGCATATACTGTTAGCGAAATTTGTCGTGTATCACGTAATTCCCTTAATAAGCATATCGTCACAACTAGATAACACTGAAACACCGATGAATCATCATGTTCTGTTTCACGACATGAGGAATCCGATTTTACTATTATTTTTGTGATCGGATGCACAAAAAATAAACTATGAACACTATATGCGTAAAAATTATTCGCGCGACTAGGATGGTCGACATTTATGTGGTGCTCACGACCAAACTATCACAAAACATCAATAAATAATCAAAATCAAACTTCTAGAGCATTTCAATAGTATACTATGAGCCATATGGTGTCAATTTGACCTCTGAGTGGGTCATAACGGTACTTTACTTCCTGTTTCCCACGCGTTTTAGGAATGGGTCCACGTGCGTGTACTTAGCGTAATATGTGTAAAACCAAGGCCGTACAAAGAGGTCTGCCGAGGCGTGGGAACAGAGTTGATTCCGTGACGTCAGAGCGAGTCCCCCTCCCACTCTTGTACCCCCTACTCTCTCGCTTTCCCACGCTCGCTCAAATACTTTTCCTTTCTGCCAGGTGTACTACTTTCTAACTTCTTTTTCCTTTTAGCCCACATGTATTGAGAGAGAGAGAGAAACAAAATATTTTTCTCAAGAGAGAAAGACTTCTCTCTCTCTCTCTCTCTCTCTCTCTCTCTCTCTCTCTCTCTCTCTCTCTCTCTCTCTCTCTCTCTCTCT